>JARLTB010000242.1:1617500-2045000 GCA_030141615.1 Unio pictorum
CCTTCAGTTAACATGGGGTCACACTCCACGTCCGACGGAGTCTCGACCCTCGTTAATGGACAGCTCGGGACAGTGTTGGCACCTTCCGTATCGCCTTCGGCATCCTCGGTGACTATCGTGGCGACAACAAAATCGCTTATGGTCTCCCTTTCCCGGTACCTCTTGAGCAAATTGGCATGGTACAATTTCTCTTTCGTCGGTAGCCGTATCCGGTAGTTTTGACCTCCGACTTTCTCGGTGACGACGTATGGACCCCTCCAGGAAACTTGCAACTTGTTGTGTTCCTGGGGCAACAACAACAATACCTTATCCCCTACCTCAAACTGACGTGGTTTTGCGCGCTTATTGTAATTTTTCGCCTGCTGCGCCTTAGCTCGTTTGAGATTATCTTGCGCGAGAGAACAAACCTCTTCCAGTTTGTTGCGCAAGTCCGCGACGTACTGGTAGGTAGTGCGTACTTCCTCTACAGCGTGGTCGTCTGTCCACAGCTGTCTCAGTACGGCGATTGGGCCGCGTACGGTCCTCCCGTACAAGAGTTCAAAGGGAGAGAACCCCAAACTCGCTTGTGGTACTTCCCGGTAGGCGAAAAGCATGGCTGGAATATACCGGTCCCAATCCTTGGGGCGGCCTTCGCACAATTTCTTGAGCGTGTGCTTTAGAGTCCCGTTAAACCGTTCGACCAATCCGTTACATTGGGGGTGATACGGTGTGGTCGTGAGGTGCTTAATTGACATGAGACGATTCACCTCCGCCATCACACGACTCATGAATTGTGTCCCTTGATCGGTCAAGATCTCGTCGGGCACTCCGACTCTTGACCAGATTGCAAACAGAGCTTCCGCGACGGTTTCCGTGTCAATATTACGCAATGCTACGGCCTCCGGATAGCGTGTAGCATAATCGACGACCGTTAAAATATACCGATTTCCGTGCGCAGACGCGGGTTTTATCGGTCCGATTAAATCCATGGCGACACGTCTAAATGGTTCATCGATAAGGGGCGTACTCCCCAATGGAATGGGTCGATGATCCGTTTTCGGTGCCATTCTCTGGCATTTGTCACAGGAGAGACAGAACCGTTTTACGTCTCCCTGGACCCCTGGCCAGTAAAACTCTTTTACAAGACGGTCACGTGTCTTAGCAATTCCCATGTGTCCAGCCATGAGACTTTCGTGAGCAAGCTTCAGCACTTCACAACGCTTTTCCTTTGGCACTACGACTTGCTTAAAGTGTTCGTTGTGTTTCCTGGCGTGGCGATACAAGATTCCCTTCTTGTAGACAAACTTCACCGCGCCGTTCGGAGTTTCCCTTTCCGTTCCTGCTTCTGCGTGTTTATGCAACTGCGCCAGAGTTGCGTCTTCCTGTTGCAGCTTCCTCAACTCCGCTGGAAGAACATTACTAACCGGTGTCGATGAAACTTGGATCGGCTTCGGTTTCGGCTGTCGACTCATGGCCCTGGTCTCAACAGTACTCACTGGCATAGGTGTGCAGGTTTCGGGGTTCGGCTGGGGTAACACATAACGGCATCCCAATATGACGTCATGTGATAGTCCCTCCAAGCAAGCAGCTGCAATTTTCCCCTTCACGTATGGTGAATCGAGGTCAATGACAGCTACTGGTAATGAGTCACGCGCGCAGTTCGCGTACTGAACTTCTATTACCTCCCCTGTATAGTCCTCCGGCTTGACATACTTCTTGTCGACAAGCGCGGGGACGCTGCACCCAGTGTCATACAAGATGGTGGCACCTTCACCATTGACAGTTGCGGCCGCAAGGTTGGCTGGGTTGCGACTCGCTTCCGGCACACACTCCTTCCTAGCAACGACATTCACCTGGGTCTGCCTGCCCTTCGGACAGTCCCTGGCAAAATGCCCCAGACGCTTGCAGTTAAAACACGTCGGCGGCCCTCGCCGACTTGCAAGTCCTGGTTTCGTGGGTGAGGCCTGTCCAGGTCGATAGGTGGCATCCCTACCTGTAAGTGCCCCTCCGACCTTCCCGTCGCCCTGACGGTTGCGGACAGCAGGCTCAACCTCCCCCATACGACGCAACTCAGAGGGTCGGGGTCGATCCGCGCCCCCGGAACCTCCACTCTTCGAGTGCGCCTGCTCGTATCGCTCCGCCATGTTAGCGATCTCTTCGAGTGTCCGGTGTTCTCTTTCGGCTAAGAAGACTGTCAATTCGCGACGGTAAGTACCCAGGACATGTTCCTTGAGTATTACCTCGCGTAGCCCGTCGTACGTGCGTTCGACTTCAGCCATTTTCATCCACTTCTCAAATAAACCTCGAACACGGTTGTGGAATTGAGAGTGGGTCTCGGTTACCTTTTTCGCAGAGTCCCGAAAAAATTTCCGGTAAGTCTCGGCGGTCAGCCGATAATGGCAGAGAAGGGCCTTCTTGAGGGCATTGTAGTCATCAGCCTCTTCTGCAGCTAAGCCGTGGTAGACTTCCCGAGCTGCACCTTGCAAAAAGGCTGAGACATTAATGGCCCAGTGCTCTTCAGGGACCTGATGAGCGTGTGCGAGTTTCTCGAACTGCACGAGAAAATCGTCAATAGCCTCCTCCCTGTCATTGAAGCGTGGCATGTTGATCTGGACCATCCGGTGGTCGGTGAATGGTCGGCGGGTCGTTCCAGAGCTTGTACTGGCGTCGTCCCGTCCGTTGGTCCTAGCTTCAACTCTCACCTTTTCCATCTCCAGAGTGTGGGCGAGTCTGGCTAGCTCTTGGTCTGCAGCAATCTTGGCTAGCTCCTGTTCCGCTGTTATCTTGGCTAGCTCCAGCTGTCTTTGTGTTTCTTTGTCTGCTGCTATCTTGGCTAGCTCCAGCTCTCTTTGTGTTTCTTTGTCTGCTGCTATCTTGGCTAGCTCCAGCTCTCTTTCCGCTGCTTTTTTGGCTAGCTCCAGCTCTCTTTGGGTTTCTCTGTCTGCTGCTTTTTCGGCCTTCCATTCCTTGATCCTTTCTTCTATAAAGGCCGCCAGGCGATCTCCCTCATATCCGAGCTCTTCAGACCCCATAGCTCGATATTCCTTTATCATTTGCCTTTCGGTGGCCATTATAACTAATGTAAAGTGATACCTTGTCTCAATATTCTAAAAGACACAGCTACTTGTAAAACAAGTTTAAATACTTACCTGTCGATAGCAACTAATTTCGTTCAGGTAAGATATTTGTTCGACATCTGCTTCACCAGTACTGCTAGTAATGGAAGGTTTACAAAGCATGCACATATGACAATAAAATGCAAGATGAGAAAATCATAAAACAAATACAAAGAATGGAAAATATCTCACACTGTTCCCTAATACTCCTACAAATAACTTTAGGTCCTAAAATAATATATGTCTAATTCATATCCCGGACGAAGCGCCCACTGTGAAGTGTCGTTTAGTAGGGGTGGGGTTCTTCCTATAGACTTTACAGAATTATGAGGAAGTTCCCCTGGTCCGCTTTCAGAAGGTTTACTTCTGGACAATATATTATATATGGCTACGAGCCCCCAGTCAGCAATGCCGACAGTTAAATTAAAAGAATTACAAAGATGAAATTTAAACAAAAATTTAATAAATGAAAATGTTAAAGATATTAATCAGTCAATGTCACTCTTGACCCAATGATCCCTAGATCATCATTTGGTTTCAGTGTGAGGAATATTTTCCCTTCTTGAGTGTTACTCATCTAAATAAGTCTCCTTTCGTCTTTCTCTCCTTCCGATTCCTCTACTTCCGTTTCCTCTTCTATCTCTACTTCCGTTTCCTCTTCTATCTCTACTTCCGTTTCCTCTTCTATCTCTACTTCCGTTTCCTCTTCGACGGTATCTCTTGAGGTCACCCGAAATTCACTCGGTATCTCTCAAATTCACTCGGAATTCTTTCCACGTCATCCGGAATTTCCCCGGAATTCTCTCAACGTCATCCGAAATTTCCCCGGAATTCTCTTCAACGTCACCCGAAATTTCTCAACGTCACCCGAAAGCTTCCTTTGAAGCTATCTTAAGATTCCCTTGATTTCTAAAATCTGAGTCTGCCACCAATTTTCGTCTGGCCGTACGGAGTTCTACTCTCTTCTCAATTCTTGTAGCAACTGACGAATTCTTACTAAACATGAATTATTATCGCAGATTCCAATCAAGTGCCTACCCTCAGCGCATTTCGATTGGAGGGCGATCGACTCTGGTCAGTCGTTCGACTGTCAATCATCCGAATGTCTGTCTGTGTGTCTATCAATTGTTACAGTCTTCTTATTTGACGCTGTCCTGTCCTTTGATGTGGTTACGTCACCCGTCCGCGATGGACACAGTCTCCTCTCCCCTCGAGAGCTAACAAAGACCATCTTACGTAAGGGGATTAGCTAACTTTTAGAACAATTTGAACATCACAGCTGGGTCAGGCAGACATACAATTTATACATGTACAAGGCCAGTCAGAATCACAAGTTATAGTTACTTATACCTACATACAAGGGGTTGGGGTAAAATCGTCACAGAGTTTGAAGGTGATGCAAGTGTCATTCATGTTCATCTCTACACTCAATAGAGACTGCATGCTTCCAACTTCCCTGCTGCATTCTCTGTGCAAATTCTGGTCAGAACAGAGTTGTTCTTGATAACATGGTCAGAATTGTATCTAATGCCGTCTGACCACAAGATTATCTTAACTCTGTAGAAAAATGAATATACAACATATTTGCGACCGATTATTTCCTTGGGAGAAGGGAAGGGTGGACATAACATTGACAAGTTTCATAGAAGTTTTACAGGTAATACAACAGTAATAAACACCCATGTCCTGTATGTGTAATAAAACATGAATGCAAATTAAAACATTATGTGCATATTGTTGTCTTTCAATCAATCTATGTCAGGGCTAACATAGCCTGAAAAGCATGGGTCAATTAATAGTTAGGATTTTAACAAGATTATAATTACAAATAATAATAAAGAGAACTAATCTGAATGTTCAATTCAGCATGTCAAATACATTTTTTACAGGTTGTGCTACTATTCCACTTGATGTCATACATCCAAGATCACAAATGTTGCCATGCTGTTTGCAGTATATGCAAAGAAGGATTGCTCACCTCTGTTGCTGTGCTTTGCAATGAAAAAACAGGAGAAATATATTTGTACTGGGACTTGCTTACTGTCTCTAGAATCACCTTAAAAAATGAATTACTTGAATAATATTCCAACAGCAAAAAGTAACTAAGTAAAATCTGTCTTCAAAGAAATGTTACCACTCTTCACAAACTTGCAAATACCCTTTAATACAGATGGCTTTAGCTTTCTCATTGAAGAAAATTGTGTTTTAACTTTTATTCCATAAATTCTAGCATCTACATGTATTTGATTTACATATCACTTAAATGAACTGGTTTGTTCCACTTCATTAACTTTAATTATGCAAATCAGCATAATGGGTTCCTGTCACGTGTTATGGCATTTATGCCCTTGGAACATCAAAACACTTTTTGATTCTCCTATACCACCTAAAACTGCCAGGAAATGTGGCAGTTATGCAAGATCACTTCACGATATGAGTAGATGTCACTCTGTTAGAGACCGCTTGAAATCAAAATCTTAACAAATGTCTCCTCAAGCCGTATAAGCACTAATCTGTCAATTATGCCTTATCTGTGTTAGGCATATTCTGTACTGAGATCCCCTATAACAGTCTTAAGGGTCATTACAAGGAATGCTTAAACAGCTTGAATAAATATCACATTCTTAAATCAGTGCTTAGCTGACCATTATGCTAGATTTCTTATCTGCTCTATTTGGGTTTTAGGTCCATAATGTTCTACGAGGGGTTTAGGGCCATAATGTTCTATTAGGGCTTTAGGTCCATAATGTTCTATTAGGGTTGTAGGTCCATAATGTTTTATTAGGGTTTTAAGTTCATCAATGCCACAGAATCCTTTTTAAAATTGAGATACACGGAAAAAATAAATAGTTTTTAATTTCGCTTTCAATTCTTATTTATTTTAAACCTTATCAGGCTATACAGTTTTACAGCAAAAGATCCTGCAGGGCTCAATTGTTTGAGAAAAGAAATGATGAAGATGGCACTCTCTCTCTCTCTCTACTTTTAATTTGTATTTTATTTAGGTTTGGTATTTTGTCTTTTCCACATTAGTCTCAAACTACTGCTAAAAGAGGAGCTGACGTGGATGCCATCATTTCTTGTCTACTTAGCACTTACAACATGGTTAACATTACTAACTGGGTAACACATAACACACTTTCCCAACTCCGATAATCTCGTATAATTCTTAACTTAAAAAAAAATCACTGTCATTATTCATTGGGTTTTATTTAATTTTTTTTTTTATAATGGTTTAACAACATTTTTAAGAATAAAAAAGGCTATACATGGCGGCCAGTATTAATGGTGAGGAAGAACCCGGAAAGAACCACCGACCCATGAGAAGCTACTGGCATGCTGTCTCACATAACTACATTAGCCGAATCCTAGACTCAAACCCACGCAGACAGAGGTGAGTTGGCAGTGATCGTAACGGACAGCGCTTTAGACCACTTGGCCCCCTTTTTATTTAATGAAATCTTCATCAGAAGATGAACCCTGTCTAGAATGACATTTTGGTGTTTCAGGTAGTCTGTATATTAAAATATGAATTTATTAAATGTTCTTGATGCACGATTCAAACTATGATAAAATATTTGTTTCCGAGCGTAATATGCCATAAATTTTAGGTTAACAACCCATTCACATCTAACTAAAGAACCCAGCCATGTAAACAGTTACCTACCTAAAATGTGACAGATGTCACAACATGATTTATGATACCTTTATCAGTGGTGTTATTTATGGCATGGTAAGCACTCTGAAGGTTAACAATTGAAAATTGTATAATGTGCAGATTGCATTTTTATTTGCTTGACCATAAGCTAATTTGTGGGAGTTCTCGTACAACATGCTCTTCAAGTGGGGGAATTCATACAAATTTTGTGAGATTCCTGCACTAGTGTATCCTGGCAGAATCTTTGCACCAGGTATTTGGTGCCAATAAAGTTCTAAAAGTGTAAATATAAACACTTATTAATAATAATAACGAAAATAAAAACAACAGTGTGTAAAAGCAATATTTTATTTTTAGCTTCAATTTCCACATTTATAACAAATCGTTTAGCACCAACACTTAACATATAAAATCTGAAAGACTTTGGGCATTTGATCAAAAAGTCACATAGCTGCATAATTATGCATACATTCTATCTACCTCAATGTCTGAAATTAGTTTCTGGGCCATTCTAACACAATGGTACTGAACCATTCAAACACAATAGCAATAGATCAATTAAAAACACAATAGATGAATTCAAACACAAACACAATAGATCAATTAAAAACAATGGTACTGAAACATTTAAAAACCCAATTTAAATTCATTTACAAAACTCTGGTATATGACATAAACAAAATAAATGCTGTGTACAATGGAAACTGCATATTCTCCATCCATTTTCGTGAATCACACACCCCACATGTAGCATCTCGATGACTGGATTTGTTAAGTTTTTTGTGTGTTCTAAATGACATGTCAAATACATGTAAGGTCTTATTACAGTATGGCAACTGTGGTGACATAGTCTGGTGGTGAACCAACATCCCGACTAGACTGGAAAAAAACAAAGAACATTGACTGGATTGTTTCCTCCATAGCACTGACATTCCACTGGTCAAAACATTTCCAGGTATCCAAGACAAAACCATTTCTTCTTTCTAACTGCAAAGAACTAAAATCTTCTTGGATACTCTTAATAAACTCCACTATTCCAAATGTAGAAGAATCCTTTACAAAATTTTCAAGATGGCTGGCATAATGTATGTGAAATCAGCATCAGTTTCATTGAGAACCAGTCAAACACAAAAAGGAGTCTTTAGTGAATTCCCATGTACTTACTATTATCCAATTAGGTTGTAGTAGGGTTTAACACCATTTTTCAGCACAAGATAGGCTATACATGGCAGTGGCTAGTATTAATGGTGGAGGAAGAACCCAGGAAACCCCCCAAAAAGAACCACCGACGCATGAGAAGCTACTGGAAAGCTTTCTCACATACCCACATTAGCCGAATCTGAGACTCGAACCCATGCAGACAGAGGTGAGATGGCAGTGATCCATAATGGAGAGCACTTTAGAACACTCGGCCACTGGGGCCCCTATCCAGTTAGGAGTGATAGAGATAACATCTGGTGGTCATGTTGGAGATAACACAAGCAGCATTTTCACTTAGTATCAAGTAAACCTCATAAATTTTTCAGTGAAAACCTATACATATGCAACCATCAATTCAGGAGGAGTATTAAGATATCATACAAGTCCATTAGTGAAATCCCTATATCAATCTGACCATCCATTCAGGAGGAGTATTAAGATATCATACAAGTCCATTAGTGAAATCCCTATATCAATCTGACCATACATTCAGGAGGAGTATTAAGATATCATATACGTCCATTAGTGAAATCCCTATATCAATCTGACCATACATTCAGGAGGAGTATTAAGATATCATATAAGTCCATTAGTGAAATCCCTATATCAATCTGACCATACATTCAGGAGGAGTATTAAGATATCATATAAGTCCATTAGTGAAATCCCTATATCAATCTTACCATACATTCAGGAGGAGTATTAAGAAATCATATAAGTCCATTAGTGAAATCCCTATATCAATCTGACCATACATTCAGGAGGAGTATTAAGAAATCATATAAGTCCATTAGTGAAATCCCTATATCAATCTGACCATACATTCAGGAGGAGTATTAAGATATCATATAAGTCCATTAGTGAAATCCCTATATCAATCTGACCATCAATTCAGGAGGAGTAATGACAAGACTTTTGTGACAGACACCCAATGTGCCATGTTGGATGTCAGATCTGCATTTTATTTGGGACAAACTAGATATAATGTAAGCTTCATCTTTATATGATTTATCTGTTTAACAATGTGACAACCATAGTAGCCATATTAGACGTTTTAGGGGCACAACTATCATTTAAAACCAACTAGAGATTTTAAGTCTGGTTTTGAAAACTCCCATGTTGATACAACCATCGATTCCAAAGTAGCTGAAGAATAATTTCATGGTGGCCAAACTGGAAGTTGAATCAGCATCATTATTATTTGGGGCCAACTAGACATCATAACAAGTCTATTACTGAAAGTCCTATCATCCATTTAGAACGTGTAAGAATAACACATCTGCCACGATGCAACCATCATCTTGAATGTCCATAAGGCACCATTTTCATCCAAAACCAAAAGCAGATGAGAAATCTTTTGGACCACAGGTTGTTTATGTAACTATCTGTATAGCAGTTGTAGCAATAATAGGATTACAAGATGGCTGCCACAGAATCCATACTGGATGACAGTTGGGTACAATTTTCATATAGAACCAAGTAGATGTTGGGTCGAATGTGCTTTTATATTTTGTGGCAATCCTCCCAGGAGCGAGGGAGATGTGATAAAAAAATTGTGCAGACGGATGAAGGACAACTGCATCAACTATTCTGCTCCATTGCCAGCAGAAATAACAATGTTGCCGATTTTGTCTCTTTGTTACTTGATTTCAAATTGGGTAATTTCAAACTCATAATCCAGTTCTCACATTAGATGTCCATTACATCTTCAATGTGTTTGGAACGAAGTCCAGTCACAGCATCCTCAAATCACTGAACTGTTTAACTATTTTTATCCCCAACTACAAACAGTTCTACAATCATGCTTGCATTGTTGACCTTTGTTCGAATGATTTTGTATACTAGCCGATTCCAGCATGAAATTTATTTTCTGCTCAATCATTACGGAAAACCTTAGCACTCTATATTATAATGTTCTCATTCTAAGTATGCACTGAAGTCGGAAGATTTCATCTAAGAACTTACAGACACGTATACAGCTTTGTAATTTCCATTTGTGTGACAAGAATTTCTACCATTATCCTCCTATCCACATGCTAAAAATGAACAGCAGAAACTTGGAACAAACACATAATGAAATAATTTCTCATAAAAGTCTCATATGAAGAGAGAACAAGTAATCACAAGTTTATTTTGAGGTATGTTTCTCCGATTCCATGATGAGAGAGAGCACTGTGGTTCATAAAAATGAAAGAATCACAACTGCTTTCCTTGCCATTATTGCAAATGATACAAAGTTTTCTCTGCAAAGATTTTCTCAAGGCCTGATTTCTCCCATCCAATCTGATACTCTTGTATTGGCCAGACTACCATTTATTTCATACTACAACTTGCCTGGAGTTCCATGGTTAATTTAGTGTTCTCAGACCACTCAACGGCCATAAAGTCACAAATGTAGTGATTTCATTCAGAATCTCAGTCTGATCTCACCTAGTAATAGCATGACATGGTGTGAAAGGTACAACCATACAGTAATCAGAACATCTCAGATTTTTGATGATGTGTGATGCCTTCTTCGCAGAGATCTTTGGAGATCAGGATTCAACCACCTCATATGCTGATCTCGTATAATTAGACACCTTTGTTATCCACAATGTGTTACAATATGCAAGGTGTCTCCTGATGTTGAAAGTGATGAGAGGATCTCATTCACTGATTTCAATTATGATATCCTGGTTTATCTTAATTGAAAAAATAAGTGGATTTCAGAACATTTTCCAGAACAAAGTCCCCTGCAAGAAAGAAAGAAAATGATTATTAACAAGAGGCCCTGAGATCACTCACAGGACTGACATCTGCCTAATAGACAAGGCCAAGAAATCTGGGCCAGCAATAAATTTTCTATGGATTTTCTTTCTCCAAAAAGCTTTTGAAAATAAATGTTTAAAGGGGCTAATTTTTCTGCATCTTCATCCATATTAGTATCATTTGTGCCAAGACGCTTAGTTTTAAAGTAGATCAAATTCAGTTGTTTTTTGTCAGGTTATGTTTGTTTACTTTTTTATATACGGTGGCAATATCTAATGGCAGAATACTATCATTTTTATAAATCTCAAATGCATTAAAGTTAGGACACTTATCACATTTGGTTGCAATTCTTTTCAGTGTTGTTCAGTCTTTTAAAGTTAGTATAAAGGTTAGTCTATCATTATGTATGGTTAATGTCCGTGTATTTGTCTTTTAAATAAATTTCCAACTTTTGTACTGGTGTTCATATTTTAATATGTGAAGGCAAACAATCATCGTTTCTGAAAATTTGAAACCCTTAATAATTGAATGCTTTCTGTCAAATATGGTAAATCACAGCTTAATAGATTCTAGTAATATTTAGATTTTCTAATTTAGTAATGGTGGTCTTATCTCATAGTGGATTGGGACTGTTTGTCCCAATTTGAAAGGCCTTCCTGTGAAATCGCATTAAAGAATTTAGATCCACTTCTTTCTACAGTTTAACTAATATTGATTTTTATAACTTTTTAAATGGTGTCAAAATCTGATGGCAGATAAGATTGCTTCCATGAACCTGTGCCAAGATGAGAATTTTATAATGTTGACTTAAATTTCTGAGCACTAACCCATTTTTAATGATAAAATGAGCAATAAATCAGGGTTCGTTTACTAATTTTGACTGTAATATGTTCAACAAGGGCCAATTATTGCGGTATTTGCTATTAAAACAAAGTTGAATGTGAGGGCAGACATGCATCCCAAGTGTGTTCATGAGTTATCTGGGTATGAATTATCTGTGTACATAGAACAGTACAATTTATATAATCTTTAAAGTCCATACATAAAATCTTCCATTTGGAAATGGGTGAATAATGGGCAGCTTTGGTTGCATTATATATCTTTTGAATATCCTAATAACAATGTGACTAAGAAGACATGCTTCACTATTATAAACTGCCAAATCTATATCATCTACATGACAAAAACAGAAAGGGAATTCTTTATACATCATATTTTACAGTACAAGTATTTTACAGTACTTGTGTAATTTGGAGAAGTGGTATATCAATTTCATTGCTATTTTTAAAAAATCTGTAAGTATATAGGATAATCAATGTGGAACCATCATGTACCCAATGGTTTCATTGTATATTCACATGCCAGAGACAGTACAATGAAAACTAACAGAAATGCAAACATTAACCCAGGTGTAAAATAGATGGACAGAAGATGACATTCAAAGGTAACACTTTATGTCTACTACCACCCTTATAGTAGGCATTACAAATACATACTCTTTTTGGGTACTCTCTCCAGCACCGGCCTGACTTTGCTATTTAGCAGCTTATGTTTCTTTGGATCAGGTTCACTGCAAAAGAAACACATTTATTCCAAGAAATAATTCCTTCCTGTTAAATTGTTCATAGAAGCCACTGCATTCCTTTTATTTTCACATATGAACAAAAGAGTGTTGGTTTCAGTAATGATGATGATGATAATAACACCGTGTTGCGACGCTTGCGCATCTGTACATTATGGTATGTAATGAATATCTTTTATTCGCACGAGGCATACACTAACTTGCATTATAAGAATATATTTCTTGTAATTTCTATGTAGGACAAAAACTGATAATCGGTTTAAAATCGGATTTCTACAAACAATAATTGGTTTTGAAAAAAAAAAACAATATTAACATCAATATACCAGAATGAGTGCATTCCAGCCAGAAATTAGTGGAAACCATAAATACACATAGATTTATAGCAGTTGCTAATAACAATAATAATAATGACTGATTAACAATGGGTGCATCACAAATTGCTATATCCACTAAGATCTGCCTTTTTTAAAGATAGACATTCAAGTGTCCTGTAAATGACATGGTATACTAGAAATAAAACTCATTTAATGTGACACTAATGTTTTGAAATAAATATAATAAAAAAAAAAACAAACAGATTGTCTGAACATAGTGAAAACTCCATATAAATTGGTCTAAAACAAACATGAAAAATTCCATTAATTCAGTTAGAAGTTCCTCAGATGTTTAAATTTTTAAAGAATTCAGAAGATAACTTTGGTCAATCTCATTAATATTTTTAAGTTCTAATATCACAGATGAGCCAATATATTAGCTAAAATCATAGATGATGCAAAATATGTTAAAGTTAGATGAAGCAAATGATTTGTTTAAAAAAAAATCATAGATGAGGCAAAAGAATTGTGAAAAAGTCTTAGATGAGGCAAAAGAATTGTGAAAAGATCATAAATGACTCAAAATATTCATTAAAAAATCATAGAGAAGGCAAAAGATTTGTTCAAACATCATAGATGAGGCAAAATAATTGTTAAAAATCAAAATGAGGCAAAAGAATTGTTAAAAAATCATATATAAGGCAAAATATTTGTTAAAAAATCATAGAGAAGGCAAATATTTGTTAAAAAATCATAGAGAAGGCAAAAGATTTGTTAAAAAAAATCATAGATAAAAGGCAAAAGCATTTTTAAAAAATCAACGATGATGCAAAAAATTTGTTAAATAAACATAATGGTTTCTTACAATACAAATGGCAATTTTATTGTAACTTTTAAGTAGAAAGATGTGTATATTCTGATAGTTATTTGGATTATATACCAGCAAAAAAGTATGTCTAAATAAAATTTAAATTTTCTTTAATCTTAACATGATATCTAGCTAACATTACTAGTACATCACTAGATACATTTGAAATATTGTGGTGTCTAAAAAAACATCACAGAGATTAGTTTCTTTCATTTCTTTACAAACTAAAAATTTCAACCTTTTTAAAACCACTAAATATAAACAACCATTTTTGGCTGTATTGTAAATAATATTTCGTCTCATTTACAAATGTGTTTATCAGATGATGAAAATCAAGATGATGGGCCATCAAAGGTCATAAATTGTCAATCACAAGAAAAAAATTCATTGAACGCTTTAACTAGGGCCTAACCGGAAATCGCCCTGGACATTCGCTTCGACCGGATATCCGGTTTATTGGTACTATTCGGAAGTATTAACCTCGGCAAATAACACACGCACAAATGGTTACAAGTAAAATAATTCAATAAATATTGAACTTTTTTTTTTTAAAAAAAAGTTTTTTTTATACATAATAATTTTAGTTAATAATATAAAATTTCATCTTATAGCCGATATATACGGTACACGAAAAGTTTAAGCCTCATATGATAATGAACAAACGTTACTCTCTGGGGTCGCACCTACTACTCGGTTCGTGCCCGGATCTGGCAAATAGTACATCCAAATACTTGGATTCGGTACTCTGCAAAAATTATCTACTCGGTTAGGCCCTAACTTTAACCCCTGGAGGTTTTTGCTGTTTTCGCATAAAATGCAAGTAGGAAACACATTTTTGGGACTATTTCTGAATACACCCTAATATATCGACTTCAAAGCAATATTCCATTAGCCCAATGCCTAGTTGTGCTACAGAAAATGTGTTTCATTGGTTAGTTTGCTAGTGCATGAGCAGAAGGTGAAAATTTGGACTCCTTTTTTTTTTTTTTGCTTAATGGAGCCATAATTTTCGTATGGAGAAGACTCTCTAATCAAAATGTCAACCATATCCTACTTTTTGCACAGTTTCACCTATCTGTGTGCGCTTCAGACCAGTTTGCCATAGATCTAAGGCCATAAAGTCTAAATTCTCGACACAAATTCGAATTCTGACCATGGGCGAAAAAATTAGGATTTTCCCTCTGTATTTTGTAGAGTAACCAAAATGTCCAGATTATTTGCTATCATTGTAGAGCTAAATCTGTTTACCTTTATATAATACCACCCACTTTAGTGTATCATGCATGACCTTCACGCTACAGACCTTGGAAGTAGGCTACTACCTCATGCCCCGTAAAGCCGTCGCTAGGGGTTAATGTGTTAAAGTCTTATCAATATAAAAATATTGTGGGGTTTAACAACAATTTTGGCACATGAATCTGGAAGAACCACTGACTCAAAAAAGGTACACACAAGCTTTCACACATACTTATGTCAGCTACCCTGAGACTCAATTCCACATGGACAGAGATGGGATGTGAGTGATCTGTAATGATAAGTGCTTTACACGACTTGGTCACCTGGGGCCCCTAATCTTAATAAACACCAATATCTTTAAAATATATTCAACATCACATTTGGCATCTAAAACTGCTCTCTCATTTATCAATTGCCATCTTTATAAATCATTACATGAACAGATATCATTTTCATCAGACTAACTGCATGCACAACATACAACTCAAATGAAATTAATGTAGCACTATGACAAGTTTCAAAGCTTTGTGTACTGATACAGGAATTCTACTAATGATATATAAGGCTGTCATGGGATTTAACTGATACAGGAATTCTACTATTGATATATAAGGTTGTCATGGGATTTTACTGATACAGGAATTCTACTAATGATATATAAGGCTGTCATGGGATTTAACTGATACAGGAATTCTACTATTGATATATAAGGCTGTCATGGGATTTTACTGATACAGGAATTCTACTAATGATATATAAGGCTGTCATGGCATTTTAGAGTTGCTAATGAAATGGAGTAATTTTTTATGCATTCTGATCCATTGATCTATCAGGTCCTCGAGAGAACACTGTACAGCTGCGACCTTGATGGGTCCAAACCAAAAGTGGCACAAAGCATTTTCTGCGTTGAGGTTTTATGACAATAATATGGATAATTCGGTTTTTGTCAGTGATCTTACCTATCGCTACTGCAGTACTTTTCCACCATATACCTGGACAAGTTTTCTAGTACTGGCTGGTTGTATAGAGAAACAAACTGCTCTCTGCAGATCTACAATTAAATAAAAGAAACTAAGTGACAAGAACACTGCAAATAAATGACAAACTCTGCATGTAATTAAACCAAAATATCACAGTCATGGATTAAACTATAAATAATCAAACCTTGTGATTTAAACTAGAAATGGTCAAACCTGCTGTCCACAGGACCCACTCATGTTAAATTCATTTATGTTGTTCTATAAAACAAAATGCCTTTAAGTAGTGTATATCTGCCTAACCCAACCTAGCTTTAATAAATTTTCAGTCATATCGCTATGATGTCTGCATCGTAGCAGTTTCATTGGGGTGTCACGCCCCAGATATGTAGCATGATGTTCCACCCATTCACATTATCCTGACCAGGATTGTTCATTCCATTTCTGCTCAGACTATCAAAACTTGTGATATGACTATCCCATTGAGCCTCTATCCCTAGAGGACAAGATAGGTGACACCCTAATGGTACTGTAGTTGGTGAGTGGTGGTCACCCTCCCTTTCTCTAAATAATGAAGCCAAAGGAAGCAGAAAAGATTTAAGCATATCCAGTCCCCTTATCCATGGGAAAATCACCTATGGTCAGAGGAGACATAGCTGACTCACCATTGGTGGTACAGTCCCGAAGATCCCATAAATGTGAATGGGAGCATACAAACTAGAGGAGTATAAAAAAGATCCCTGCCCTCTGAATCTGAAAGAGGGGGGGAGGGGCAGCAACATAGCCATAAGGGGTCCTTCCACCTTCCAGTATGGTGTAAAAAAAACCCACAATGTATAGCAAGAACAGTAAGTACATTAAATGCATATATCTTCTGTATATTATAGTATAACACTTAAAACTGAAATCTTATGTTTTCTAAAAAAAAATACTTTATCTACACACTAACCACTGCAAATAAATGTCACTCCTCTGGCCATTCTTAAAAAACAGTCATGTACATACTGTGTGTCAAATGCTCAATTCTGATTGGTTACAAATACATAATGAGAAAGATCTGAAGAGCACATATTTTCCTTTCATGGATAAGAAACAATAATTTTTAAGGAAAAGTCCAAAGCTCAAAATAAATTAAGGCAAGTATATATACAATTTCTATAACAGTTTACACTTAACTGAAACATATACATCTGCCTCCAGACTGATTGTAATTGTGACTGTATCATTCTGCAAATATGATCACTATTTCCAAATAGCCTTAATCAACCTCCACTCTACCAATGTCTTGTTAAATAAAGGTGAAGTCTCTCAGAGGATGCCCTTCAGTTCAAATCATCATGAGTCTGTTGCAAACCCTTTCTTCTAGACGACTTCTTCCTGAAAGTTTTGATTAGATTTTGATTGCCTAATCCTCTCTCAGTCACTGGTTTGGTATGGCATAACCGTGGCCAATGATGCTAATTGAGGAAGATTTGGAAATGTGTTCACATGATGTTGATGTATATAATCTGCCAGTCTGCACATTTTTGTTTCTAGGGTACATTTCTCTTTTAATGATAGTCTTAGCAAGAGACCACTTTGTCAAAACATGTTTTGGTTTACACAAAGGATTGATTGCTTTTTTTGATTTGTTCACCAAAATGATCACAGAATTTTTATGTGGTCATAACCATACATTTCTTTTTCTTCTGAAGATAGGAATGTTTTGTTACATCGATCAAGAACCTCAACTGCTGTTGCCACCTGTGTGTTGCTCTTTCAAAATCTTTCAGCCTTATCTACAAGCAAATTGTAACAAACTCATGGCAATGGTTAGACAAATCATCTGTAACCTTTTTCAGATGATTTGTTCCTGTGCAACATAGGGGCCCCAAGTGGTCTAAAGCGCTGTCCGTTGTGGATCACTGCCATCTCACCTCTGTCTGCGTGGGTTCAAGTCTAAGATTCGGCTAACATAGTTATGTGAGAAAGCTTGCCAGTATCTTCTTGTGGGTCGGTGGTTCTTTCTGGGTTTTTCCTCCACCATTAATATTGGCCGCCATGTATTGCCTATATTGTGCTTAAAAATGGCGTTAAACCATAAAAAACAAACAAACCTGTGCAACATGAGTTGTAAGTGATTTTAGTTTTATCTCCATCCTAAGATAATTCAATTTTTCAAACATACAGGTATGGTGATAGGATTTCACCCGTGTTTTCTTTCTGTTAGGTATAATTCAAAATATCAAGTGATGGCGACACAACTGATACATTTAAAACAGATTTCTGTAAAAGCATATTTAGCTGTGCTAAGCGAGGTATAAAATCCCTCATAATATTCATGCAACCACAAATCTGTAGTCTATTAGTTTATTCAACAAGTCTTGACACTCTTTTGTCTTGTTATATCTTTTTGAAATAATTCAGGACTCCTCTACAGAACCCCTTGATGAATATGTTACATTTTCCTCCTACTCTCATGTTGCCAAAACCAACACCCAGAAAGTCAACAAAACACCCAGAAAGTCAACAAAACACCCAGAAAGTCAACAAAATCCAACTGTGAGCCATATTTTAGAGAAGCAATATTTTTCTTTGCCAAGTAATAGGCAACTGACATAGCATGAATAACTGATTTAGACTTCTTGCTGATAACTGCCATGCATATAGTTTTAAGATTTTCACTTAATTTGAAATCCTGAGTTGCCTGCTTTGTGAGCTGGCGATTCAACATGTCTATCAAGGGCTGATGTCCTGAAATTAGCATTTCCAAGTGTGAACAAAGTTTTTGTGTGCCAGTTTTTACACTTTTAAACACCATCTGCAAAGCATCTTATTTTTTTCCATTCACTTCCAGCCATGTTTGGTTTTGTTTGCAGTCTGAATTGAAAGCAATTTTCCTGGGCATTAGATGTCCCCTTAGTTTTATTGCCGCCGTCTTTACGCACATCATCACTAGCATTATCCAATACAGGATTAGCCTGATGAAGTTTGTTCGCTGTCATTGTGCCTATTGACAGAAACTTCTGCACAATGACTGTTATCAGAAGCGTTATTGCTAATATAATGAAAAGTATCAAGAGTTTTAACTGATTTTGCCATTTAACACATCCTACCAAGCCAGCCTCTGTATCAAACGTGCTCTTCTGAGCTTTCTTATCAACCAAACAGAATTCAGCACATGACACACAGAAATAAGTGATCTACTTACAACTATACAAGTACAATATATTCGCTGAGAGTGACAACCAGGAATTTTTGCAATAAAAATAAATAAAGTAACACATTCTTCCCCCAAAAATGTGCACAATTATTATTTTTATTTTTTGTGTGATTTTGCCCACATAGGATTAAAAATCTGGCGGGAGAATTTACTTTTTTTGGGGGGGTGGGTGGGGTGATTTGTACTATTGAGCATCCTAGATGCAACCCTGTTTCCCATTGGGACTGAATGGAAATATAGGCTTTTTAAAAACTGAGATCTTCCACTAGAATTGTCATCAGAACTTGGAACAAAGTCTAAAAACTGATGTACATGTCAGTCAGTGTTTGGTGGCCAGGGACCAAAATGAGAAGATTGGCACCATACACCATACCTTGTGACTGGTCCCTGGTACCAAGTGCTCACTGTATGGTAACATAAACTCTGTGAATGTCACCTAGGGCATCATTAGTGCAAAATGAAAATCCAAGTGTAATCAGCATTTACCACAAACAACTCAGCCATGATGCCTTGGTATCAGTGTCTATGCTGTTTCCTGTATTTATAATTTCAAGCAATCAAAGAAGATTGTGATCAGATTTTTCATACGAAAACATAAGCAAATAAAGTCACTGTATGATACATGCATCCTTCAGAAATAATGATTACATATGTTGGCAGCTTACCGTGTTCATTACTTCAACATCACATGCATGTGTCCAATAGCAGTCATGGACTGAGACAAAGTTGATGCCAGCTCTGAAATTCAAATTAAAAAAGAATACAAACTGTTGAACAACTAAATAACTTAGGTATTTTAGGTATGTACAACTCAACCATCAAGTAACAGTATGACTTGTAATTATTTCAAACAGACCTGACAATTAACATGTAGTTTGAATGGGTGTAAATAATGGCACAGATGTAGCTGTGATAACAATGAGATGTAGACCCTGATCTGGCTGCATTTAATGAAATGGCTAATCCGGTTCTGCCTGAATGAATAATCAAACACGATACACAATAAAAATGAAGCAGTTCTCATACTTTGATACTAAATCAATTAAAATGGAATGACATGCAGCATGCAACATACAAAACCAGGTCCTGTTGATACTGCATACAGGAACTGCCATGGTGGAAATATATTTCATATCTAGAAAACATAGTATAAGCTGGTTTGCTACAAGAGTAGTTTTTGGCATCAAATAGCTTTAATAAGTGTACTGTGATATCAAATAGCTTGAAGTAGTGTACTGTGATATCAAATAGCTTGAAGTAGTGTACTATGGTATCACATAACTTGACAAAGAGTAATATGGCATCAAACAGCTTGAAATCATGCATTATGGCATTAAAGAGCTTTAAGTAGTGTATTAAGACATCTAATAACTTGAAGTAGTGTACTGTAACATCAAATAGCTTTAAGTAGTGTACTATGTATTAATCCATCCAAATAATATAAACATGTAGTATTACAAAATAACAAAAGATAAACAGCAAAGACAAAAGAAGTATATTAAAGGTATATGAAGCATAACAAAGAAATATAAATATATAAAATCCTTAAATAACGGGTCAAGATCTGTTATATAAACGGCATTTCTTGAAAAGGTCCAAGATTTTCTTTGGTGATATATTATTAAAAAGATGCCTCAATAATTTTGTTGTGATTTATTTGGAATTTTTTTTAATAGTGAGGGATTTTGAATGAAACTGAAATAGGTTCCAATTAAATGACTGATTGGGTACTCACCTCTGACAATAAAGGGATGTCAGCATCATGTGGGTAGAATCTAAAGAATGGATGTAATTAGGAGGGAATGCATTTTTCTGTTTCATTGAATCTGGTTTCCTGGAAAACAGAATAAAAATCCATTAGTTCACAATTAGGGATGAAATATTTACAACAAAAGTAATATATACAGGATAATTTATGCCTGCCATGTACTTAATAGTCCACTATGTAAATTAAACCTTTGTACAGAAACCATTTTTCTTCTTTTAGATGTAGTGACCTATCTTCGACCTTGTGACTCACAAATGAACAGACTCTTCTTATGGAAGCTATCCACAAGGTTTGGTCCATGTCTGTGCTGTAGAACAGTTATTGCACAGAAACCACTCAATTCTTTCAGCCACAGTGACCT
Source organism: Unio pictorum (assembly GCA_030141615.1). Taxonomy (NCBI): domain Eukaryota; kingdom Metazoa; phylum Mollusca; class Bivalvia; order Unionida; family Unionidae; genus Unio; species Unio pictorum. The sequence goes on from JARLTB010000242.1 coordinate 1,638,513, forward strand.
TCCCCCAAGACTTTTGACTCCAAAAACAAATGTCTTTTCCCTGCCCAATGTTTAAGCCATCCATAAAGTTTGGTGACTGTAGATGATGCAGAACAAAAATTATTTTACAGATACCATTTTTCTTCGTTCATTCAGTGACCTTTACCTTTGATTGACTCAAATACAATAGGAGTCTTACTTACCCCAAGAGCAAGCCATTCATAAAGTTTCATAAATGTACATGGTTGATTACTTTAGTTTTATCTGAGATGAGTTATTGTGTGGAAACCATTTCTTTTATCAGCCTCACTAACCTTAACCTTTGACCTTCGGACATCAGAATTGAGGTCTTTTCCATATCCAAAATTCAACCTACCCACCAAATTCAGTAATGATAGATGGTGGAAACTAAAGTTATAGTACAGAAACAATATTGGCAAAGACATAATGTAATATGCTCCACCTTATGGCAGACATATAAAATGTGGCAAAGCAACCCAACTTGGTCAAGACAAAAATAATATCTTCCATTAAAAGTCTCACACAAATGACATTTTTGGATTTTGAATACAGTAGTCCCCCTCTTGTACGGCCCCCCTGACCAGCGGCCACCCGCTCCTAACGGCCAGAATTCGTTGGCACCGACGAGTTTCTGTTCAAAAGTACCCCTCACGAAAGGCCACACGGCTAACGCGACCAGCGGCCACCATTTTTGTGCAATAATATAAAATTTACCCCTCACGAGCGGCCACATTTTATTTTTAAATGTATCCAGAACCAATAATTAATTCAAATCTTGACGTAAGGTAAGCAATTTTGATTATCTCTATCGTAGATAACACGTCTCCGAGTGTCAAGTCTCCGTTAAAAGTGTCGACCAAAAATTTATAGTATATCGTTATCTGTGAAAGTCGATGTTTACAGGAAATGGGCTCAATAATGTTATGATAGAATTTGGGGTTTAACACCTATGTTGAGTTCTTCTTGTTGATGATTATAACCAGACGTAATTGTTATAATCATAACAAGGTCAGCCTAGGCTAAAAATAGATTTTGTACATTGGCACACACAGATAACCTTAAAAAAGACAATAGGGTACCAGACAAAGACCGGAAAAATCACGTGACCACACAAAATGGCTTCCTACGAAGGATGTATTTCGGCAGACTCGACACAAGTTTTGTCTGCATAATTAAATCGCATACAGTCAGCAATAACCAAATAAATCATTACCAAACATTAAAATGTCATCACGTTAACGGATACATTATTTTCGAAGAAAGTCGGTTATTCTACTCGACGACATGGGGGGGGGGATGCCGAACAATTGTATGTACAAAACGTCAAAAGACTCGTAAAAACAAGTTTATGTTGAAATAATTTGAATAAACAAAGTAATAACCGATAAGAAGGTTATTCAGCAGCAGTGGGAAAATGGAGCAAATGGAAAGATAATTATGTATGTACCAAGATGTAAACGACGTTTTTGAATCCATTTGCAATGTGCATGAGAACAATACCCGTTCGCATATCAAACTTACGCCAAGAAAGCAAAATTAGTAACGTATATTCAGTTGAAATAAATTTGTTATTATAACAAAAAAAAACTTTTATTGATTAATGTTTCATTTAGACGAAGATATTTAATGTTTTGAAGTATGTAGCTTTCTTATTATACGTACATTACATATACATGTACTTCTCATAATAAATTTAGCCCCCCTCTGGAACGGCCACCCGCCTTATAAGGCCACTTTCCCGGTGCAGCAGGGGTGGCCATATAAGAGGGGGACTACTGTACATCTTTTTTGTTATAATGATTTATTTTTGTCTATGCCATATTTAAAGTAAGAGTAGTGCATTTGATTTACTAGTCAACCATTTTGCAGCATGCATTCTCCAAGTTGGGTTAAACTTTATACCAGAAGCATCATACAGGACTCCAGTACAACAAGCATTGCAAATGTAATTAAAAATGTTGGGATCTGTAGCCAAGAAAGCTGTTAGGCATCAAATCTGAGCTGGTATTCAAGATTTAAATTAAGTAGAAACATAATTTATGGTCATCAATGATATGTAAGGCACATAATATGTTGCTAATTCTGAAAATTTATTGCACTTTTCTTCTGTGTGAAAGCAGGACTACATCATGTCATGGCACAGTCAATTGGCACCAGACACCCTTCTAGAGGTAGAAAAATGTTCTACATGAGTACTGTGAATGGTACATCATACACCTGCCCCATTTTTACTACTCCACTATAAAGGCATGACAGAGTAAAATGTATTGACCAATAGGTCTTTTGACCTTGACCTGTACTCAGTCTTGAATTATTTTTAGTACACATTATTTTGTTACCAGACTTATTAAGACAATGCCCTTTCACCTTTACATCTCAAAATCAATAAGTGTCCTTCTTACCCTAAATAGAAATCTTCTACAGAGTTTGGTCAAGAAACTCTTGCTTGAAAGTTCTTGTACTAAAAATAATTTCTTTATGTCACAATGAATATTGCAGCTATTCAATTCCCAAATAAAATTGCTTCTTGACTACCATAAGTGCAGCCCCCCCCCCCCAAGCTTTGGTCCAGATATGTGCTGTAGAACTAAAGTTATTTTGCAAGCACCATCTTCTTTCAGTCCTTGCTCTGTTTTTGTGTATGTGTCAAAAACATGTGACCTTTTCACCTGCAAATTAATAGGCTTCTTTCTTACCCAAAGTATCAGCCATCTACACAATTCTGGTGAATGTGCACTGTCAAGACCTAAAAAATGTAATTACCATTCTTCATTTTGGAAACATACACAGACTTTTCAAATGCTGAATTGCAAAAAAATCAGCTTATTCCAATTGCAAGTCATCCATAAAGTTTAGTACTGGTATGTGATGTAGGAGAGTGATTCTGACATTTAACCTACTGACACCTAAATTCATAGGTTTCTCCCCAATGTCATGTACAAGTCACCCATACATACACTCATTTGGATTAGGGCTCTTCCAGGGTTCCTACTTGAATAAATATGCTGGCCACCATGTATAGCCTATCATTTGCTGAAAAATGGTGTTAAACCCACCAAACAGATTCAGCGATCGCATGATGCACATTGATTTCTTTCCATTTAATCAGTTATCAGTTACTTGTACAATTAAGAGGCAAAGAAGAAATATTTCCTGCTGATGGTGTGTTGTGTGTGCTTATGTCACTACCATTTAATTTTAAAGTTAAGTTTATTTGGTCAACAAAGTAGTATCAGAGTAATTATCTTTTTCAAATGTCTAAAACTCGCATTTCTGCTAAGGATTTGTATCCCCCCCCCTTAAAAATAAATGCACCAGACACCTCTAGCTCTGCCACTCAGCTGTACTAAGACTTTGTGTGGCTGGGACGTATCCACCATATATTATGGAATGGAAATTATGCTGAGTGTGTTGGTGCTGGTGCCCCCGTGTACTTAGCTGCCATACTGGAGTACTTGGTCGCTGAAGTTTTGGAGTTGGCTGGTAAAGTAGCATGTAACAACAAGAAGATAAGAATAATTCCCTGTCACCTGCAGCTGGCCATCCACAATGATGAGGAACTGAACAAGCTCCTATCAGGAGTGACCACTGAACAGGGTCGTGTTTTGCCTAAAATTCAGGCTGTTCTTCTGCCTAAGAAAACTAAGCGGGCCCCTGCTAAATAAAGCATTTAGTTTTGGAAACTGGCCCTTTTAAGGGCCACACAATTAATCCCGAAAATGAATATGCATCAATATTGCCACTAACTTCACTTGACATTTAGAAATCACATGAGACAAAGTCATTCATTCATTTCATCTTTGTTTATTTTCTTTGTATGTACGTTCTCTCTCCCCTTCCCTCCCAGCTTGCCAGTCACCCAACATCTCTAACATTCCTGAAGAACTCCAGACCTGCATTTTGCTAAAAAGTATTTTCTTATGTTTGCGATGGCATATTCTCAAGATACCTCAAAGAAAAGTACAAAAATCTTTCTCATGACCTTCAACATAAACGTGATATCATTGATAGAAGATGACTGAACTTGTCTCAAACAATCTCAAAATACACGTACATGTAAATTATTTTACATCCTTATATCTTTTGGAAAGCAAGAGGATTGTGAACAGCACATTACATGACTACCCAATCTTTAATAATCTTCTATGTTGACAACTGATATTTCGGCACATAAACCACTTTTCTTCTTTCAGCCAGTAACCTTGACTTTTGACCCCAATACAAATCCAAAAAGTTTTGGCCTGCTCTTTCATGAAGAACTCGTGTTATAGTGTCAAACATATTTGTTTAAAATTTCTTTCAGTCAATGATTTAACTTTTGACCAGTTGACTCCAAGATCAATAGGGTTGTTTCTTGCATAAAATGCAAGCCATTCACAATGTTTGGTAACCACTGATGATGGTGAACTCAAGTTATTGTGCATAAACCACTTTTCTTCTTTCAGTTGGCAGTCAAAAGCTTTGACCTTCTAAGCCCCAAATCAGAAGGATTCTACTTTAGCCCAAGTTCCAGTCATACATAAAAATCTAGTACCTGCAGATAGTGGCAAACTCAAGCTATTTTGGGATAATCAGTGATCTTGACCTTTGACCTGAGGAACCTGAAATCAATAGGGTTCTTCCTTACCCCAGGTGAATGTGATCCACAAAGATTAGAACTGTAGATGGTGGAAAGTTGAGTTATAGTGTAGAAAATATTTTCATTCTTTCAGTCTAGGTGAACTTAAGCTTTAAAATTTTGAAACAAATATTGATACACTTCATCCTTGTAAGCTAGCCACAAAATTTAGTAACTGTATAAGGTGGACGTCTAAAATTGTTGTGCAAAACATAACTGATAAGAAATGGATGTATGGACAGACAGACAGATGATATCATAATGTAATAAGCTCCACCTTAAGGTAGCATGTAAAAAGTACAAAGTTATTCAACTACTATCATTCAAACTACACATTTTCATATTGTACTTATTTTTCACCATTCATACTGGCCTAACTACGATATGGCCAGTCTGAATGGTGAAAATAACTACAATATGAACATAGGCCAGTCTGAAAGGTGAAAATAACTACAATATGAAAATATGCCAATCTGAATGCTGAAAATGAGTATAATATGAACATAGGCCATTCTGAATGGTGAAAATAACTACAATATGAACATAGGCCAGTCTGAATGGTGAAAATGAGTATAATATGAACATAGGCGAGTCTGAAAGGTGAAAATTACAATATGAACATAGGCCAGTCTGAATGGTGAAAATAACTACAAAATGAACATAGGTCAATCTGAATGGTGGCTAAAGTGAATGTGATTATTTTTACAAGATGTATTCTTTGCCTTTACTTTGGCTACCTGTTGGTTTGCAATAATCTAATCAGCATTAGAAAGTAAACATTCCTGTCAGAGATTAACATCTGGCATTTGCCAATGCTGAACAGCTATTGTAGGCAACACAGAAAGTGGAACTACTATGCTTGATCAATCCTACCAAGCAAGGGATCATGGGTCTGTCCATAGCAATGAAGACTATGGGGTCTTAAAATTGTTTAATTGGTACACTTAACATTCCACTGCCGTTTTTAATATTGTAACTTAACTTGCATCAAGTGAGTATTAGACTGTAAGCATTTGACTAATTGCCCAAGTTAAACAGAGCTTGCCAACTTAGTCTTATAATGTATTGAAACTGAACTTTTCATTTTAGCCTCTCAGACTGAAAAGTGATGAAGACCTTTAATTTTTTATACAATAAAATGCTTACGTAATGCTGTCCATGTATTCATAAGGTTTATTATTCATGACCACAGGCTTACAGTATCCCTGGAACACAGGCAAATTCAGGGGAGTGACCCATTCCACTGGTTGTCTACATATTAATGAAATCACCCGAGCACTGTCAGTGAACCATTCCTGACAAACGAAAAACATTTACACAAGCATAATGCAACAATAGTAGCTGAGAACATTCAAACAGATATTTAAAATTAAAATACATTGTGTAACAAACAAAAACTGACATTAATAAATTAAATTGGTGGATTTGCCAAATAATTCTGTTCTCAGTTTACTTCTTTATATATATATATATATATATATATATATATATATATATATATATATTAGTACACTACACAATTGTTCATTCCTCTACCCCTCACAATGGGGCAAGTAATCCCTTTACACACTGTTGATTTGCCACAGTGGAATTGTAACTACCTATAATAAGTAGATCACATTCAACATGGATTTTGGAAAATCCACCTTTCTGCAGGGGAAATTGATCTGTCCATGTTGTTTACAATCATGGACCAGATATAGTAGGCATTGTGACTTGCAGTGGAAGCATTAGGTCAAATGCCACAAATGGAAAGTTACAGTAACAGTAACATAAGTAATAATGGATGTCCTCTACATTGTGTGGAACTTACCTGCTGTAGACAGAGCAGAATGCAATTTTTAAGCTATACACAAGGCCTTATTAATATTCAAAGACTTGTCTCTCTCATTTATGGGAGATGAATAAATTTCCAAGCATTAAACCCAATGAGAATAAAATATAGGAGCTTCACAAAATCAAACTAATGGGACAGTTATTTGTTTTTCCATGGCACAGAGAGAGAGAGAGAGAGAGAGAGAGAGAGAGAGAGAGAGAGAGAGAGAGAGAGAGAGAGAGAGAGAGAGAGAGAGAGAGAGAGACAGATTGAACAAAAAAGGAAGAAACAAAAATCACATTGAAGTATTAGTTATTTTCCAGGACAAAAAAGAGATTGAAGCAACCTGTAACATGGCTGCATGGACTATTGAATTAGGAATGCAAGAAATGCTATCTTATTTCATTCCCCCCCCCCCCCCCCCCCCCCCCCCGTGGCTGAGTGGTCTAAAGTGTTGTTTCAGATCACTGCCATCCCAGCTGTGTGTGCATGGGTTCTGGTCTCAGCTTCAGCCAATGTGGGTATGTGAGAAAGATTGCCTGTAGCTTCTTGTGGGTTGGTGGTTCTTTCAGAGGGGGGGGGGGAATCCCGGGTTCTTCCTCCACCATTAATACTGACTGCCATGTATGACCTATCGTGTGCTGAAAAATGGCATTAAACCAGACAACATTAAAAACAACAATCATTATCCCAGAATTTGAATCTACTTGCTGTAGGTCAAATATACTATTTTAAAGGCTATCTGCCAATTTTAATGTTTTATAGTTAAAATCTACCAATTTAAAAATTACAAGAATGTTTTAAAAAAATTGACCCCTCCATGCTAGGTATTGTTGTGTGTTCTATCAACACATTAGAGAAACCTACCAGAACCAGTTTACTGGTGACTGGATATGTTTCAAATGTACAACGACCTGTGATGATGGCTGGGAGTAATATGATTAGGATTGTTAAAGAACAGCAAAGGTGTACACAGCAAGCTGTTAAATGATTGCCTCATTGTTGGAATTTGGGGAGTTTAGGGTCATATGCAGGATATCTTTTGAGGCGTAATAAGTAATAATGGGATCAAATATGGTCCATGATATTGTTTTTTTGTTTGTGTGTTTGTTTTGTCATTACCACATTCTAATGCTGATCCAGAGAGCACATTCTCCATTCTTCACAAAATTGATTCAAAAGGAAATCGGGGGTAGAGAAATACGGAGAAAATTGGTTACAGATACCATCATGATTCTGACCTTAGAAACTTCCAAAATGGAAATTCCAGAGAGTATTTCCTGAAAATGCTAATTGTGACCTAGATGAAGTAGATGGGTATGAAATCTTGTTGACATTAAGATTATTCATTCTTAACATTAACATCCAACGCTGATCCTGTCAGGAATAAGGAGGCCAAAAATGAAGAGGACTGGTAAAACAAGATCTGCAGTCCCTCTAAAACAATATGGTTCACTCATTGGCAGGATGTATGAGGGTAGTTGGAGGACATAAAACAGCTCGGGGGTTAAGAAACTTTTTCTTCTGCTCACTCTCAAAGACTGCCTCCAAGGCTGATTAGCAGGTTGTCTCTGTACATGTTGAGATTGAGGCTAGATCTGGCAGTGTACAGCAAACAACCCTGTATCCTTACAATTCCACTCATTACGTCCATGAGAATAATAGGTTGGAGAGTTGTTAAATCTATGGTGGCTGTGCAGTGATGTAGATGGGCAGTTTCTGAGCTGCCATCTTCACATGTCCTCTATCTTGATACTTAACAGCAAACCTGAACTGAATGGAATGGTCCACATACACTGAGTTGCATGCATGCTTATTAACAGACTTCTCTGCAAGCCTGATGACTGCCTGAGATGCCAAATTCAATAACAGAGATGTGGCTACTATATTGTGAACCAGTTTCAAAGTAGCATGAAAATGCCCTTTTCCACCTTTTAAAAACCAACCAATGTTAAAGACAGATTGCAGCACAGGTTTTGCCAAGTGCTGGAAGACCAGTAGAAACTGTGTTGAAATGGGCCTTAAAACAACCAAAATATGAAAGATGCTGGTAACTGGTTTTCAACAAAAGGTTTAATAATTGCTTGGGTCACTAGTCTGGGTAGATAACCACTTTACAATTTCCTTCATTTTTCCAGACTGCAGGACAAGACATAAGTGCTGACTTTCTTGTAATCTAAATCAACAGAGGCATAGACCCTGTAAGCAGCACAGAGGCAGACTGGTGGGCATCTAGGGTTTGGCTGCATCCAGTATTTCCTCTACTGCAAACTTCAAGCTGTACTTGATATGCTCCATAGTGGGATCTGAGAAATAAAACATATTCACCTTATTCTCACAATCAGTTTGCAGGTTGTCCTGATCAGGATATGTTGTTGTTGTTGTAGGGTTTAACGCCATTTTTCAGCACATGATAGGCTATACATGGCAGCCAATATTAATGATGGAGGAAGAGCCTTGGAATGAACCACCGACCCACGAGAAGCTAATGGCAAGCTTTTTCACATAACTACATTAGCCGAATCTTAGACTCGAACCCACGTAGCAAGAGGTTAGATGGCAGTGATCCGTAACGGAGAGCGCTTTAGACCACTTGGGGCCCCGCGATCTGGATATGTAGCAGACAGCAATACTACTGAGTTGGATGGCTGGACAAATTTATCACCAAGATTCCAGCAATGTTTGCTTGGCTTTACCATTCGATCACTGATCTAACATCAGATGGCTGGACTGTATGGTGCCGTCAATAAAGCATCATACTGAGGTATGGCAAAATGGCACTGCTCATAAACAACCTCCATCCAGACTTAACAAGCTCATAGGTCATGCGCAAGTATGTGGAGGGACTTATCACCACCTGACAGCCTAGAACTGGGGGGGGGGGGGGTGAGGCATTACATCAAACTGTCAGATTTCACAACTGGAACAAAAGACTATGGAAGAACTGGCACAAATTTAAATGAACTAATTAAGTGTGTTGTCCTTTGCTGCATCAAGTGACATATATTTAATGTCAAAGATGATGTACATCCTTGAGTAGTGGTTACAGTTTCTTCCATGTCCCAGATGGAACTGTAAACATATATAAAGTATGTGACTTTTTGGCCAGGGTGGTGGTGGTGGTGGTGTGTGAGGTGGTGAGGGAGGAGTGGCTGGCTAGTGACTCCATGGCAGGATGGATGCTCTGTATTTCCGATCTTTGATCTTCTACATCTCTCCCTATACTTAGTTTATTGCAGTTCTGTAGACCATGTGCTCTCCAACCAGTTAGCATAAATGTTACAAGTTACCAATGAAGTACATTTTCTACAGGCAAGGCATAAATCATCAGTCCTCACTGGGCTGAATTCACAAATTTTGTTATCATATTTATTCTAAAATGACAAAAGTAAAGAAAACAAAAGAATACATTAATATCCAACTGCATTAACATATGCCATAAATCCCTCCGTAACACAAGGGTGAAAAATTGGGCAGTGTGCAGGAAACACGAAATACAACAAAGCTGCTGTGAAGAACCTTGCAGTCATATATTGCAACTACTTTTGTGTATGTGATAAAAGTTACATAAACATGGTATAAAATCGAAAAACAATGTATGCAACTGTAGAATAATCTTTATTATACTCCAAAATATCTAATCCTTAATGGATGGATAAAATTTATAATTTAAAAATAAATTCTAATGGATTTTAATGGTTATTTGCAGTTAACAGTGAAAGCTTTCAACTAATGCCACCCAGTGTTTGCTAGGTTGGTAATCAGCAAGAGTTATTGTCCATTGTCTATCCACTATAACAGCCAAGACTAAAAAAATAATAAATGTATTGCTGAGACAGTAAATAAAATAAAATGGAGAGATGAAATGCAAACAACAAAAATGTTTTAGAGTTAAACGTAAGTGGATACTATACATATTTGCTTACAAGTCATTGTCTTAAATTTAATAACCTGGATATATGGAGTTTGTTAGCAGTCATCAGCAGAACATACAACAAAGACCCTGATCAGCTGCCACATTATATGACAGCAGATCACTGTCTATTCTGTTTGCAAATGGACTTGACTTTTAAGCGAGTATATATGTTAGCTCTTTTTCTCTGGGTATAACTTCAATGTGTTGGGAACTATTTTCTATTATGATACATATCTCTACCTGTATTTCCCTGGCACCATTGAACATCTGAGACAAGCAGTAAAAGGATTTCTTGGAAAGGTAGCCACTTGCGTGGAAGAGATATTCCTTGGGAAAGTTCTCAACTTCTTTTAACTGTCGAAGAATTTGATGCACAGCACCATATCGTGTTACTCCATAAACTGTTGTCATAATTGTTTGCTTAATTATCTGGAAAATGAAGAAATAAGTGCAAATATATTGTAATATCATGATTTATTTTAACAAACAATGGCCTTAAGTTCTTAACGGATTGAATACAAAATAAAAAAATATTTTTCATAAAAAGATTAACAAAACTATTGCACAGCATGTATATTATGAGAAACCCAAATTAAAAGACCCCCCCCCCCCAATAAAGATTATATATTAACAGGTATCATCCATTAATATGTCCTGCACAATCTCTGCCAATACATCAAATTTGGAGATCATCAAATTTTGGAAATACAAATATAAAACCCAATAAAATTGCCAATCAATCAGGATTATCAGATTAATAATTGTAACCAGTGAGATTAATCCATGCATTGTCCTCTTTAAATTTCCACAAAAATATGAGATGATAATATTTCAAATTAATTACCACAATGGTTCCATGATATTTAAGGGTCCAAACTTTGGTACATAGTAATATTACAGTACATGTACATTATGGATTTTGGATTGTCCACACAATCCAGAGTACATCTACTTCTTCTAGTGGATATTATTGCTGTGGTAGCGGATTTTTGGTAACCCTTGCTGATTATATTGCATTTACCCAACAAGTTAACAAATTAAACTGATGGGAGAAATCTCCTGATACCTTAAACTAACTATGACAGGTGTCAATTTCATTGCTTTGCCTGCACCATCTATGGGAAAATAACACGCTGGGGCACTTATAAGTGCTCTAGCAAGGGGTCAGATACATGTCAAAATTCTTTCTAGTTTATGATTTTTGAACTTGCATTATGCCTTGAAAAATGCTATAAGGTTTGGGTAGATGACTTAATTTGCATGACGAGTTGAAGAATTATCTTAACTAACATGTCTTCAATTATTTAAATTAGAATTCAACTTTGTCAGGGAAATTATACTGAAAACATAAAAGACTTCAAATGAAGGTACTAAAACTCTGATAGCATACTGTAATGAACTGAACAAATTTTTTTTTTTTATATCTTTCTGCATAATAAATAAACTGAGCAGAGACAAGTTGAATAACTTAGTTATGCTGCAATAATAAAATTGAACACAAACAATAACAAGAATATGATTAATCCAAAAGGTTGACAATAAGCAGGAAACAATTTGGATTTACAACTTTTGAAGGGGGCTCCAAGTGGCCGAGTGGTCTAAAGCGCTGTCCGTTACGGATCACTGCCATCTCACCTCTGTCTATGTAGGTTCGAGTCTAAGATTCGGCTAATGTAGTTATGTGAGAAAGCATGCCAGTAGCTTCTCGTGGGTCAGTGGTTCTTTCTGGGTTCTTCCTCCCCCAATAATGCTGGCCGCCATGTATAGCCTATCGTGTGCTGAAAAATGGCATTAAGTCCTACAACAACAACAATTTTGAAAGCAAATATTCCTCTATCACCAGTTTGGAGCAGATTTAGTTCAACCAGTGATTCCTGTTTAAAAGATACAAATCACATAAAAGAACCAACTGATGCAAGTAGAATTAGAGATTATCTGAGAGATGTTAAGATGAAAAGACTTCAAGCTGAAAAATTAAACTGCTATAAACAGAATTTTATTAGCTTGATTTTAATCTCTCCATATATCATAAAAAATTTTGGATCATGAATTATTCCACTATTAATGAATTCACTCTTAACTTTCTCCTGATGAGTACAACTCATACCACTCGTTAATTGAACAAATAATAAAAAGCTGTATATAAAAAATGCCCCAAAGCACCATCTTATAACAAATGAATTATACATTCATAGCAACATACACTCACATGTCTGCTTCCAATTCCACATCACCCATTTTTCACCTTTAAAATCAGCCAAACTATTCAATCAATATAATAAAACTGTATACTTAGATACAACATGATTATGGGAATTCAGTTCAAAAGTGCATGAAAGCAAATTTTGTAGTAAATTATGTTTCTCCGAGAATACTTACCCAATCACATTACTTTAGGGATATTAGCCTGCTACCTCGCGAATCCAGCCCTACCAAAAGACGAAAATTCGTCATTCCTGTCTATGTCATATAGACAAAGGGCAATAACTCTTGCCCCTTACCTCCCCTTGCTACCCACTAGGTGTCGCTTCTTTAGTTTTACTTAGATACAACATGATTATGGGAATTCAGTTCAAAAGTGCATGAAATATGTTTCTTCTGACCCCTTTATTTTTTAAATTATGAAACACATTCAAATTAGCAACCAATATCCATAATTTGACCACAGCCAATCCAACAACGACTTCCAGATCTGACTGCATTTTGCCACAGCATATGTGGCCTTTACAGTTAGATTCAACTTAATGACTTGCATTGATGGTAAATACCTTTCTTTCCACAAAACCCTCCAGGACTTGCGCTATATGAAGTCCATTTGCAGCATCCTTCTTTCTTTCTTTTTCAACCTGCAAATATTTATTGGACACATACAACTAATTCAGTTCCCACTGAACATAATTTTTGACCAAATTGTTAAACTTTCTTGATAAGACTTGCAAAACATTTTAAATCTATCCTAGATGCAATCTGATTCAAATCAAATCTCCAAAGTACTTGTTACGTATATTTGATATGTCATTTATATTTATTTTTGTTTGTTTGTCAGATTCAAATTTGACATTTTAAGTTAAGATTTATTCATTGGGGGATGAGCTGTACTTTACAAAATAAACACCAGGTGTTGATCTCATTTCTGACCTGGCTTCAGAGTTGTAAACAAGCTTTTAAAATGATTGGTTGGTTCCAAGGACATTATGGAGCTTTGTATAAACATCTTTCTATTTTAGTTGGGTCATATGGTGGGTACATGAGTTTTTGAAAGTAAATTTGTTCTGAAAGATTCTAGAAGATCACGTGACCCCTTTCTTGATTATGTAAAAACAGGTATATAAACTATGTTTTGGAGCGAGCTATTCAGTAGAAGTTGGGCTTTGAGAATACTAAGTTGTGTCGTTTTGAGTTATTTTAAATTACCTTGTAGTGGAAATTATGTCAATTTGTTTGGATTAAAGAGGATTTATTTTGTTATTTATCTGGAAAAGAATTGTGCTCATAGAATTTTATTAACAAGAACTGACTTCATCAAGTGAAATCGTCTTCCATATTGGATACTTCGCTGGGATTCGAACGTAGAATTATTTGGACATTTTATTACCAGGACTTTTGCAATTTCTCTAGTGGATAATATTTTGAATTATTTTTGGATTAATTTTGGAACTGATTCTTAAAACCGTAAGTTTATTTTTCTTTTCTGGAAAATATTTGTGCTCAATAAATTGTTTATTAAGTTTTTACAAGCTTGTTATTTTCACTCTTTCTATGTTACTGTTTATGCAAGCCTAAGCATGTAACATACTACATGAATATGTGACAGTGACAGGTTAGGGTCATGTTTGACAACAATCTACATTTGCAAAATTGTGTGATGCTACATCAAACTACAAGACAAAAAAAGCAACAACTCTTTTAAAAATCACGGACGTAAAAATGATTTGTCAGTATGTGCATATATAGATGATGACCAAATTTCACAGCGATTCACAAAGAACTGCATGACAAACAACAGGACTAGTGCTAATGAGAATGTGCCATGCACTATAGTAAGCTACAAGACAAAAAGGGCAAGTACTCCACTAAAAATTGTGGGTGCCAAGTGATTTGGCAAAAGGTGCATTTTTAAGTATGAGTGATAATAACTGCAAAGTTTTATGGCAACTCATCAAAAATAGCTGGACCAGTTGTTTAGAGATCAGATTATTTATTGCTGAATAACAAAAAAGGCAATAACTCTAACAAACTTCCTAAGAGTCAAGCAATTTATCGAAATGAGCATCTTCTGGTGATGGCCAAATGATTCATTAAGTTTCATGGTGTTTCATCTAAAACTGGGAGATTGGTTAAGCTAATGATAGACTAAATTGTGCCATTGACAAAATTAAACAAGATGAAATGGCACTAATGTTTTAAACAAAATTGCAACAACAACAACATTATTTGTAGATCTGTTCAGATTCACGTGATGATGAGAGTATTGACCAAATTTCATGCAATTCATAAAAATACCAGCAGAGAACTAGCTGCAATCATGAGACCATTATCCACACAAAAAATGCAAAGCTAATTGAATTTAAAAGTTCTAGATAATCAGAAGGATGGACACAAGGATTACTATCTACACTTTCTCCTCTATAAAGGTTGGAGTATACAAAGCACACAGATTTTTCGCAAATCAGTTTTGTTTTGGGTGCTAGAGCCCCACCATATTTTCAACATGAAAAAAGAATTATGTGGAAAATTTGAAAAATCTTAAGATTCAATGTCTTGCCTGAAGAAGAAAAAAGTAAAGAAAAGAAAAAGAGCCTGTCCCCCACCATCAGTCCACAAAGTGGGTCCTTGAAATTTTTGTCCAATGATATCATGCTCCTTGTTAACATACATATGTTGAATAGGGTCTTAAATATTTTTTATTGACAGTTGATAGGTGCAAAAAAAGTGGGTGAAATCATGCTTGTGAAGTCATTTGAAACATTGCAGACTGGCAAAACAGAACTTACCAACTGAACCACTTCGCTGTACACATCTTGTGGTGTATCGGATGGTGCCAGGTTGACTGACATGGCTCCAATTTTATCCCGTCCCAAAGCTGCATAGTGTTGTAGTCCATTACATGTCCCATCCTACAATATGGACAGGACAATTTATCATATAATGTTAACATTTGTCAGCATCAAGATAAACTGATATTACAAATCAAAACCTCTCTTAGTGGACACCTGCAGATAAAGGACACTTGTTCAAGAACAAAATTGTTAACATGTTTTTACCTATATACAAAGGCCATGTTTTTGTGACCTCTTGGATACTCAGTACAAGTCATATCAAGTCTAAACTACAATGTGAAGATATGTTACCACACAATATTAATATCAGCCACTGTCATTAATGTGAGATAATAACTTGCAGTATTAAACATCAATGTTCTGATGTAGTGCAAATATTTACAGGTACATTATAACAAGAAATGTGTTCCTTAAACACTGATGCCCTAGCATAGTGTCTGTAAAGATCAAAGCACAAACTATAATGGTTGAATGAACAAGGTTAACACTGTATGCAATATCACTACATGTTAATGAACATAAAATTTGTCACACACAAAATGATAAAGTGATGCTCATGGGTTGGGATCAAAATGTATGCTTTTATGTAAATCATTCACAAAGAGGTGAAGTTTTTACACTAATTTCCCCCAGAATGACATCTGCAAATTCTCATAACAGAATGATGTAGTCTGGATGGCCAATACTAAATGTAAAACAGGCCTCCTGTACGCTGATCTATCCTTGCCATATCAAATTAGGTAAGCAAGGCACTTTAACATAAAGGACACCTTCATTTCATTATGCATTAATTCAGCATACAGACCTGATGTACTGGAAAATGGCTGATATATTTTGTCGCATCAGGACTTCTAATGGCATTAACAATTTCCATACAACATGCTAGGGTCTGCCAAGGTTCCTCCATCTTTTGCCACCATTTGTGACCCTAAAAAATATATATCTAAATTGACATTTTGGCCTTATACACTTAGTATCAAGACATTTTACCCCCTAAGTAAATATATATTTTAGCGTAAAATAAGCATGATGTTTTAGCCCTTGAAACATGGGCCTTAAAACATTTTTATCTCTGTCCCCAACCCCATATTTTGGCTTTATCTTCCACAGTGATGAAATAAATGCAATCAATGTCTAATTAATTTGTTTCCCCAAAAATTAGTTAATACAAAATAATGATGAAATCTTTTAATTATTATGATGACTTGTAAATGGTGTTTTTTTTTGTCTTTTGAGTCCTTGCAGTATTCGTTAATTAAAAGACTTAAAAGCCATTAATGATCTCTTGATATAAAAGCTTTGATGAATTAATAATGAGACAACTCGTAAATGATGGGAGGTTTTGAAAAGTACTTGTAAATGGTGAAGCTTTTGTTAAGGCATCTGGTGTTTTTCTTTTTTTAAAAAGATAACTGATGAAACGTATGACAATAACTACTAATTGGATTTTCTTTTCTAGTCTTTTGTGGTATATGTTAATTCAAAGACATCATAGTCTTTAACTATCATTTGATGTTACAAAAAGAGTTTAAGAGAAAAAGATCTAGAATGGTGTAGAATGCCCTCCCTCTCTGCCATAATCCTTTAGTCTCATTCAACACTGTTTTATACTATACAAAAACTATAAGGAATTGTTGTAAATTACTGCTCGGTTTACTGATTAGTTATCTTTTGTCGAGATCTTGCAATATTACAGTTTTGTGTAATGTTAATGACAAGTTGTTTCAAAGGTGGAAAATTGTTGAGGAAATGCAATCATTTGTGATACATGTGATGGACGCAAATACTGTGTGTAAACTAATAAACATTCTGAAGTGTGGTGTAATTCACATATTTTTGTTTAGAAAAAAAGGCATGTTTCCTATTGCACTGGATATGTATGTAGTTTTTTTCATAACATATTAACATTGGTAGTAAGTATAATGTACTAAATGCTTTAATTACTGGGCAGAATCCCAGCTCAATGAGATGCACAAATAAATTTCCTAAGTTGTTGTACATCAGAATTATAAATTATTAAAAAAAAGTCACATAATGTTTGGAAATAAATATAATGCACACGTAATTCTAAACATATTTATTCTGAGAACAATGACCAGAAAACTGTTGATAATACAGCAAGGTGGAGAAAACCAGATTAATCAAGTACTGAGCATGCGTCATTGATGTTTATGTTGGTGTCACATGGCTACCCTACAGTGACATATGCTCCTTGCTTAGTGAATCTGGTGTCCTCAAAGTCCTGTAACATTTACAGATTTCATGTCATTTTCTGAATAAATATTTTGCGAAGTTTAATTCTTTCATTAGGTTGAGAGATTTGTGTAGTCACATGACTAAGAAAGCAAATGACGAGATCCATGTTAAATTTCATCAACATTATAGTTTCATATCTCTTGTCAGTGGATTAAAGATGTAATGAATGTCATGCTTGCAAATTCCGAGAGCAAAAAAAGTCCTGGTGGTTAAAGTGAGTCATGCATATGATACAATGGAGCAACCTTATATGTCTTAAAATGTTGAATACAAATCACTGACAATTAACAGGTAGTTTGTTTTTAAAATAATTTTAGCTATCTTATCATGGATGAAAATGGTGCATACATAGATGCCAAGTACATTTCTGTCTTGAATCTGCATATAACTAGTAAATCAAACCATCGACAGAACTTCTAACGACAGAAAGACCAAGTTAATTTGTATATCAATAATGTATTGCATCCTAGGCTGTGTATTGGAATCATAATGATATATGACATATCGCCCCTAGTAGTAAGTTCTAAGAATAGTACAATTTCTAAGCAATGTATACCTTGTGACAATTTTTGACAAGAGCGGTATGTGTACTTTAATATAGTTCATGTTGGTATTGTGTTGAATATAGTATGTACTAAAACTCTCAGAGGACACTCACAGTAAGAGGAAAGTCTGCAGAATCTATAATCTCTGGCATTAACTCTTGGGCATAAGCCAGTCGCATGGCATTTGAAGACCTACAGCAGAAAAAAGAACGCAATTGATAAATTAATAAGTGAGTTCTTGCATTGAGGAAATGGTTTATAATTACTGTTATTAAGAATGATATTTATTATTTCTATACAGTACTGTAACAGTTTCATATAAGTTAAGACATTTCTGCCTTTAAAAAGATTTATCATTTTATTTCTATAAATGTCAAAGGAGTATACATACCTGGATGTTACAATGTTACTGACAGGACCTATGGTAAGTGAGATCTCCCAAAATCGTTGTTGTTGTTGTAGTGTTTAGGAGGAAGAACCTGGGAAACCCCCTCGGAAAGAAACAGACTCACGAGAAGCTACTGGCAAGCTTTCTCACATATCCACATATGCTGAATCTGCAACTCGAACCCACATACACAGAGGTGAGATGGCAGTGATCCATAATGGAGAGTGCTTTAGACCACTTGCCCACTCGGAGCCCCCGATCTCACAAAGTAAACACATCTGACAATAAGTACTTATGGAAAAACCACCTGTACAAAAGGTAATTTTGTTAAAGACAAAACCCATTCTTTTATGGGACATAAACTCATCTCAGTATACATGCATACCAAGTTTCATGAAGAATCACATTTCTGAATATGAACTGCTATAGTGGCAAGCACACATCTCAATGAACCAACCGACTTAGTGTCATACGGATTCAGCCAAAGTAATAAGCAAATGAATAAACTTTAACCAAAACCATAACACAAATCTGCAATGACTGGCCTTGAAGAAAATTGAATATTTCACACAATGAACTGCCATAGCTTCATAATGACTCATGCCCACTGGGATGATAATCCTTCAAGTGTTTAGGAATTATATGTAAATAAACTTTTTAAAAAACCCAAAATTTAACCAAAACTTTCAGCTCTTGACAGATCTTAGTAAGATGGTCTATATAAGCTGTACCAATTTCAGAAAGTGTAAAAAATATCATTTTAAATCTTGCTCAATGAATAAACAGTAAGTAGAGCAACATTATTAACTGAATGATCATGAGAAATAATACTGTTGAAAATAGTCTTGAACATCCTCTATTCTGTCTCCATTTGTCATTCATGGCTAGAAGACATAAAGCACCGATGCAAGAACTTTAACCGATAAATGTCTTAAAAACTGGAATAAAAAAGGTGTCCATCTTGGTGCATAGCGTTTGTTCCTGAACTTTTGTTCTGTCTAAAGCTTTATTTCTATAACTAGAAGCTGCCAGAGATCATGTTTCTGTATCAGATAAAAATAACGTCAAGGTAAATCTTTAGTCCGTTCTATAATGGTATACAGGTGAGCATTATAAGTAGTAAAGTTTGAAAAGGTCTGTTTAGCTTGAAAAACATCAATGTCTTCCTTCATCTTCTATCAATGTCCATGTTTAAAAAAATCAAAATAACCAGTTATCATCTGCTCAGTTCATTTTGACATAAGTCATTGCCTAAAATGTCAATCTCTATAATAAAACCGCCAATGTATTTATCAAAATCAGCATCGCCATAAATGATATCATTTCTCTCATTAGTACTGTCCAACATTTTCCAGAGAAAAAAACTGCCTGCATTATGATTAGTTAAGTATTATTAAATAAATGTATTTTACTCTGCAAACTGGTTTCTTCAAATAATTTCCTGACTGAAATACAGTATAAACAGGAAAGGTGGAGGGATCTGGCTCTGATCTCCTAACACAAGAAGTGAGATATTGGCAAAGATGAAAGCACAGTTCAGTGAAGAAAAGCAGTCGTTAGAGAAAACTTCTGACTGGCACAAATGAAGCAGAAGTAGAGTAAAAACACCATTACGAGGCTGATGGTTACCAGGAAAGGAAGCCCAATGCACTACTGATATAGAATCCACCAGGTCAAATTAAGAAAATTGATCTTACAAATTGTTTTATCTCAGAGGCTGAATAATGTTGCATTTGATCTCCATCTTAATACTTGAATAATGTTGGTCAGGAATCCATTCTACTTGAATACTGTTGTTGTTGCTAGTGCACCCATATGTGTAAGATTTGCATACAGTGTTGGTTTGATTCCTTGTCTACGGAGCAGAAAAGCCAAAATTCTAAGATAAAGTGCCTTAGCAAAAATACCGCATCCATTCCTTCTCTGAACTGTATGAACAAGTGAAAGTTTCTTCTAATCAGCTGCTCAGAACATTTCTAGTACCACTTCAAAGTTCTGAGTGGAATGTGAAGAGGCTCCTTGGAAGAAAGGAGAAGTTTTAGAGCAAAGGACTGATTTTCCATGAATGGCAGCATGTTCATGGTAATGAAGTAAGAGGGGTATTATGCCTGGGTTAGATACACTAGAAAGCATGTCTTAAAAAAAGAGGTAGAATCAGAAGGACTTTTAGAAAGTGGATCAAAGGATGACTTGTTGAGTTTGTGCTCTAAAGTCTTGTTTTTTGCACAGGGTTTGATTTTTAAAGAAAAAGAATTTCCCATTTTTATTCACTGGTTATTATAATGGCTTTAAAAAAAAGCTTGCATATATTAGGTCTTCTTAAAAGAACTTTTAATTGCCTTTATTTTGGTGAATGATTGCTGGTATGGAGTATACAGCATGGTCATACATCAGATGTGCACATGTAAAAATCCTGCTAGCTCAGTGTGGTCATTTTCACTTCCTCGACTATATTTATATATTTGGTTCACTGCTGGTTTTGCTAGATTGGCAAATTCCCTGATTATCCCTATTTCGATAACTGCTAAAGATACTTTAGACTAACTCAGGCTGAGTTTTTGAGCACGAGAGAGAAGTAACTTTGGTTAGCCACATCCTTAGATCATTTACAATTTCTACAAGTATTCTATTATAAAGAAAAACTCAAGGCAGGTTCCAGTTTAGACAGATAGCCAAGGCCTTCAGTTAAGTCACTCTTTTAAAAAACATTCACATAAATATTGCCACAGGATGCATCTCAGAGCAAACAGGTTGGCTGTATCAGTTGGGTGCATTGATCATAGTCTAAATTATGGAGTTCAATTGAGTAAGAGTTCAGTGACCTTACTCTACATCCTAAAGTTCTCTGGAGTAGGGACTGTTGGATTCAAGGAATGTGTACAAGTTTAGCATTTCTGGATTATGATGGAAAACCAGATTATGATGGAAAACCAGCAGGAACAGTTTTTACAGCAATATGAAGATGGCAGAATGTTCCAGAGAATCTCGGCTGCCAGATTCAAAAGACAAAGACCATTTTCAAAGTCAGCAAAGATGTCTTGGTGGTATCAAAGCTGTGCTGAGCTCACTGACCAAATCTATCAAGAAACCAATGAATACAACAGGCGCTGTCACTGTGAGAAGAAAGGCTGGTTGATGCTGGGGTCCTAAAATTGTCTTTCAAAGCAGTGCAAGATGTCAATGGCTCAACCTTTGTATATGCTTGAAAGAAATTTTTAGTCAAACTATTGATGTCTATTAAATAGCCATTGATGGTTAGAATTCTGAAGGTTGTAGTTGAATGATGCCTTCTTTGGAAGTGTGGTGGGCTGTATTCTGAGGTGATTGTCGTGTCAAGTAGAGTGCATGTGATTTGGATTTCTAACGTAGCTTTAAAGAATTTTCAATCTGCTGTGCGGCAGTTTATAGTGATGTCTAGCACTGGGGATCATGCCGTAGACAAGTAGCATCATGTCCCACCCAGTCATATTAACATCACACCAGTCATAACACTAACCTCTTAATGCCGAGTGCCAAGCAAGGTTATGGTAGGGAACAGTGAAGCAAGTTGTATGGCTACCTAGTCCAGTGAAAAAAATTAATGGAGTACATTGTCTTTGTGACGAGATAATGCCCTGGATTGCTGAAACTTGAAAAAGATGACAGGATAAAAGTATTTACAAGACTACTTGAATTAGACTAGTTACACATAGCAGCAGTTACTGACAAATGAGATCGGGTACCAAATGCTCTATTCAAAGGCAGACTCCTCTAGTCTTATTTTTGTCTTAGCAGATGATGATTTAGCTCCTTTGTTGCAAATATAAATCTAAAAGACATGATCAATTAATTTGATCAGGTTATGCCACTGAATAAGAAACAAAAATTTAATTCAATGTCAGATTTCAAAAGGAATTCTCCATCTCATAACTCTTCTATGGTTTAATCCACAAATCTTGCTAAGAGCAAGGAAAGTAGATCAGTGTGACCTAATTGTGTCTCCATGAGAAGAATCCTTCAAAATAAATACACCCATTAAATTTCACCATTATGGATCACGGCCATCACATTTCTGTGTGTGTTCGGTTCTCGGGCTTAGCCAATGAGGGTATGTGAGAAAGCTTGCCAGAAGCTTCTCGTGGATCGTTATTTTTTTGGGTGGATCTTCTTCCACCATTAATACTGGCCGCCATGTATAACCTCTTTTATGCTGATAAATGGCTTTAAACCCTATAACAACCATGCAATGATGATTGTACCCCATCAACTTTCTTAACTGTACATACAAGTGTCAAAAAAACTGAGCAAAATGCAAAGAAATGATGCTGACAGGTACACCAACAATGACAATACTGTTTGACAAGTGTTATTTCTGACTCTACAATGTTCTAAATTTGCTATAAGTATGGGCTGCATCAAGAAAACTTCAAATTAAAAATTACTTTCTTTTACTTTATGCATAATGTTGAACACTGGAAATTTCAGTAACATAGGAAGTCACTTTTTGCTTCAATTTTTGTGCTTGAACAGTTTCATGGCCATGAAGACAGGCAAAGACTTACCTCTTCTTTAATCCAGTCAAGTTGACAAGATGAATTTTCAGCCAGTTGAGACCATTTGGACCAAGAGGCTTTCCCTTTGCAAACAGCATCATCCCTCTGGCTATGTCTCCACCTGAAAAAATTCCAAATACATACATTTATATATAAATATATGCACACACACATTGTGGTCTTTTTCTAAGGCAACCATTTTTACAGTGGGAAAGTGGCTTTATCGAAAGAGATCACAAAATACATATCCGGTATAAAAGACACAACTTGTTACAAAATACTAAGACAGGTGACCTTTCCAGACGGTGGTTATATTTCTGAGAAGTATATATATAGAGAAGAAAACTACATGTAACCTGAAAGCATTTAATTCCTTCATTTAAAAGAAACAGTAATTATTAAAAGGTTCTTCTTGTCTTGAGAACAAACTTGTTTCAAGTGAATATTTCTTGATTCATAAGCAAGAGTGGTGTATTATTATTACATCACTACAAATGATTTAAATACATCAATGAAATCTTGATACAAACATTACTTGGCATTTTGAATCATTCTTTTTAATTTACTTCATTTTACCAACCCTGCAAAATATTCTCTTTATCTGTTACTTCCTTTATTTGAGTCTTTCCAACATAATATTTTTTGGCAAGCACTCTTGAATAGCCCCCATTGTCATTTTGGTGAAGAACTTTTACTTTTTCTATTAAACTAAATTTCCATTTAAGTTATAATACTTGAAGTTTTGTGATGATTTATTAGTACAGTACTGCAATTTAATTATGCCGACTAAACTTTTGTAGAGTTTTTAAATGCATAGGGACAAACAGTTCAATCTTTTGCCTGCAAAGCCTTGAAATAACCATAATGTCTTGCTTGCAAATGGCATCATGGTGTAGGTACAGTGGAACCCCGCTATAACACGATAATCGGGGTCCAATAAAATTGGATCGTGTTAAAAGCGGGCTCGCGTTATTGGGGTTTTTAAAATATTTAACTTTTTTTCGATAACATATACGTGTATACACGTAATCGGGTTATTATCAGACAAATATTAAATGGAATGCATTAATTAAGATATATTCAAAATAATGGATGAATAATATATTTATAGGTTATTACTGTGCATTAAATAGTTTTAATAATTTTTATTAGTTTGAACAATAATACAGATTGACAGATAATACCCAGACTGTCATTATATCATGAATAGTATATCAACACCGTATACTACAGTGCCGTCGTGGCATGCAGTTCATCCATAATGGATGTAATTTCATTGAAAAATTGTAGATTAAAAATATTCAATAATTTTGTAATAGTCTGAATTCATTGTGTAATATATAGGATGAACAGAAAATTAAAACCATTTACTTGCCGTCTGATATCATACAGTCATGGCATGCAGCTAAACCTGGGTCTACATACGGTGTGTGTACAAATTTCATACCGCTAAAATTTTCTCATATGCAACAACAGCAAGACTAATTAACAATCAATGCATGATTTCAGCGTGCATATAACTTTTATTTCAGATTTTGTGAAAATCAAAAGAAACGTGAAAACTACTAAATTAATCGTTGCGCAAAGTGCAAAGTCAATTTGGTTCCAATTTTAAATTTCATCATTTCTTGACAAATATATCCAGTGATGTTTGCTTCTTTGCTGCGAACTGTTGGCTTCTAGCAATGTCAAAAATGTTTCAATTTACAGATAATAAAGTAGCTTTTGCCCTTTGACGTTTATTAAATTGTGCGACTCTTTTATCAACCACCAGTTTGTCTGCTGCTTGGCTGTGATTGCAGTTAAATAAGAAGCACATGTTGGCTATTGTTTGAGCAATGATTGTATACAGAATTCACGGAAGACAATCACAAAGACGATTTACTGGCTTTATTCATGGATCTGCAATAAGTAACATTTCCGATAATGTTTACTTCGGCATAACAATTCAAGAACCTGGTGAAGCCAGTTTACTCATCTTGAGTAGAATACAAAGCTTCACCAGAACCTGAAATTGATACATTTCAGAAGCCAAGTGTTTTACATACTATTTCTCATACATTATCGTATTATATATCATATTATTTTAGAATTCATACACGATCTCTTCTCCAAAATCACTTGAAGAACCTGGATAAATTGTTAAGTTCAGATCATTTATTATTAAAAGTCAAAAACGAATTCTTCCCAAAATTATAACAAGCGTTTTACACACTATTTCTCATACTTTATCGTATTATATAGAAGCCAAGTGTTTTACACACTATTTCTCGTACATTATCGTATTATATATCATATTATTTTAGAATTCATACATGATCTCATATCCAAAATCACTTAAAGAACTTGGATAAATTGTTAAGTTCAGATCGTTTCTAAAAGTCATATGCGAATTCTTCCCCAAAATTATAATAAACATTTTACACACTATTTCTCGTACTTTAAACAAATGTTTTCCCAGTACGAGAAAAATACACATACATGAATTTCAAATTTCGGGAACCATGACACAATTGTATTATATTAAAATTCATAAGTAATCTCTTGCCCAAAATGAAGTTAAATATTTTTTTATACTTTTTTCACGTATTTCCCTCCAAATTTTTTTCTTCATGTGCGAATGAATATACGAAATTTCGGGAGCCTTGCTACAACCTCATTATAGCCAAATTTGCATTCTGGTAGGGCGAGTTAAAGCGGGCATTCCACTGTGTCTGTTTCAACAGGAAACACAGAAATTCCTAGCATGTCAGGTGTAATCTTCCGGCACATACATACATAAATTCCTAGACAGAAATTCCTAGCATGTCAGGTGTAATCTTCTGGCACATACATAAATTCCCTGACGAGGAAAAAGTGAGAGCCAAGTGGTCAAATGAATCCAAGCAGAAAAAGCGTAATCCACATATAACATTCTAAAATTTCAATAAACAATGATTTATTTGCCACTCACATCTTTTAGCATTATTTACTGTTTTTAGTTTTCATATGTAGCACTGTTAGCTTTACAAACACATCGACAAAATCCATCGGAAGACTTTTAGCACCAAATATTAAAATTCCTTCCACACGGCCTGATATAGACGTCAAGTGATGCTGCCCTCAAGTCTTCATATTTGGAGGATTGTTACTCTTTTGTTATGTTTATTCTTTTTGCCTTTTTTTAATCCATCTGTGAAATTATTTGAAAGGAGATATTTTGCTCTCATACATGCATAGACTAAAATAAATTATACTTTATAGCGTCAAATACCTTTAGACTGGTTCTGCACTAAATATGAGTTAGAATAAAGAATCTCTGCAAAAGATTAAAATTAGAAAACCAGTCTGTTCTCTCCTCACAAAGCCATAGAGCAAATGTAAATAGAATATGAGGTCGAAAAGTTTTCAAGTAGAACCAGTATGTTTTTTGGTAATACGTAAGTTGCTACAAAAAGAACTTGATACTATTAAGAACAAGCACGCAAGTCCATGGACAAACATACTCATATATTCATATATGCCAACCCCTGACAAGGAAAAAGCGTAATCCAAGTGGTCAAAAAGCGGAATCCAGGCAGAAAAAGTGTAATCCACATATAACATGCTAAAATAACAATGCACAAGGACTTATTTGCCCCTCTCATTTTTCACTATCCTTTACTTCTTCAAGTTTTCATATGTAGCACTTTTTGCTTTACACACACATTGACTTTAATCCATCTGAAGACTTTTAGCGCCAAATATTAAAATTCTTTCCACATGGCCTGAAATAGATGTCACGTGATGCTGCACTCATGTTTTTCATATTTAGAGAATTCTGTTATTTTTTTGTTTCTTCTTTCTTGTTGGCCTTTTTCTAATTCATCTGTAAAAATTTTGAAAGGGGATATTTTTGCTTTCATATATGCATCAACTAGAATAAAATATACTTTTTAGTGCCAAATACCTTGAGACTGGTTCTGCAGTAATTATGAACAAGAACAAAGAATCTGTACATTAAGATTAAAATTAGAAAACCAGTCTGTTCTCTCCTCACTAAGCCATACTGATGGTTGGCATGTATGTATAATGTAGTTACGTACAAGTAGTCTTTTCTAAAATATGGTCTGTGGGATTATTGGAATTTTAATAAAAATGAGAAAACAAATAATTTTTTTAAGGAAGGTGAATATAATGAAAAAGCATAATCTATATACGTTTATGCATAAGGTGTAATTCAGTGGGAAAAAAAGCTTAATTATTATGCCAAAAGCGTAATGGTTGGCATGTATAAATATAGTTGTTGTTGTTTTAAGGTTTAACGCCATTTTTCAGCACACGATAGGTTATACATGGCGGACAGTATTATTGGTGGAGGAAGAACCCGGGAAAACCCCCGGAAAGAACCACCGACCCACGAGAAGCTACTGGCAAGCTTTCTCACATAACTACATTAGCCGAATTTTTAGACTCGAACCCATGCAGACAGAGGTGAGATGGTAGTGATCCATAACGGCAAGCACTTTAGACCACTCGGCCACTCGGGGGGCCCCAGTATGCATATAGTAGTAGTATTAAAATGTGGAAGATGCATCTTATAAAAACTCTTTTTCTGATATCCCCATGCCATCTGTCAAATCTAGCAACACTCTTGCAGCTTTCAATGAATTGCTACGAAACTTGGTAAATATTAAATAACCACCTGAAGATGCACATAGCAAGAAATCATTTTGCTCCTGCATTATCTGCTTATTTATTGCCCTTTCTGTATTGTAGCAGTGCACGACAAAACCTAGATAGCACAACCAGCTCATATACCCTTGTTTTCGATGGGGTGCTATAAAACTTGGTAAATATAGTCATCACCTGAGGATGTTTAATACAATGGTTCAATTTGGATGATCTGGATGAAAGTCCCCACGTATGAGTCATATGACCAAAATCTGCCACCCATGAAACAGTGTTGAAACCAAATTATTTATCAGTACAGCCTACTCACCAATATGATTAAAATGTGGAGGTATTGGATATGTCCTGCCTCTGAAGTCCATACTGTGTGGAAACCAAATGATTTCATCACGGAACTGGAACAAAAAGATAAAGAAAAAAGAATAAACATCAATTACAAAACTGTGATAATGAGAAAATGTTACAATTTTCAGGGATCAAGCTAGACTCAAACTTTAGGGAGAAAATTTCACCTGTTGGACAGAGCAGTGTAAAGTGAGAGCTCAACAGGGAGAAGCTGAAGCAAAGCAAGATCATATATATATATATATATATATATATACATGTATAGAGAGAGAGAGAGAGAGAGAGAGAGAGAGAGAGAGAGAGAGAGAGAGAGAGCATTATGCATGTATTATCATTCTCTTATTTGAATTATGCTCTCTATTTCTTCAGTATGCATATCTGCATTTAACGCTGGTTTTAAGCAATATACTATTTTCAAGTATAAACTTTTAGAGTTGTATGAATAATATATTATTTTTTTCCTTAAACAAAATTATTTTCTTTTACTTTATGAAAGTTCACAAAAAAAATGGCAGTTGAAAAAATTTATAAACTTGTTTGAAACAATCATGTTACATGTACACGAGAATAAATACAAGTGTCTTCATACCATGCTGTTCATCTCAATTCCTTCGTTGATGATATGACATTACCATAACTATTCATTGATAACACAATAATGCATTCAAGTTGGTTTATGAATGAACGAAAACCTTCTTTCCAAGGGGACTGAAAATGACAACATACCTGTGGATCTATTTTTAGAAAGAGGGGCATTCTTAATGTAACGACTCATAGTCTCAGTTCATTACAACAGTCCATATATAGGATTGCAAATTTATGGTTTTACTATTTGTCTACGTATGTAGTAATGTAGGGCACTGGTTAAATGGTATTTGCTTTGCTTAGTCCTGTCAAAAAAATTGGGATCTACTAAACTGCATTTTTTATGCTAGATCTTGAATAACATAATAAATTTCCATGAGCTGAGTATTTTTTATATATATATATACACACAGTGATTAATCTACCCCTGCGTCCCGCATCCAGCACGCACAAAAAATGGCTGAGACTCATTAGTTGTTCATATGTGCATTCTTTTGGATGCAAGAAATTTTAAAGGACCAACATCGTGCTTACTGTGAATTTTGTTTAACAGGACTTTCTTTTCACAAGGCAAATACTATATCTGCACCGGTCATGTGGTACTCACTCCTTAACAGTATAATATTATGTGATGTCATCAGTTCCCCTCATGTTTCCAGTTAAAATGTCGCCAAAGAAGATGATGAAAATTGACCCTAAGCAAAGGACATTGGATATTTTGTTTAATGATTCAAATTCCACTGATCAGCAGCATTTGGTTTCGTCCTCTGATGTTCAGAATGCAAACGTGTGCTCAGCCTCCAGCGTAATACATAAATTACCAAACATTCAACAGTTTCAGCCGAAGTGGTTAAAAACGGCTTATAGACAATTCGGCCCAACTAGGACCGAAAATAAGACAATTCGGCCCAACCAAATACAATTTGGCCCAATTTTAAAATACAACTGACAAGTATTTATTTGTAACATATATTTTGACAATTCTTATATACAGTGGGACCCCGCTATAACCCGCCCCGCTATAACCTGAATTCGGATATAACCCGGTCGTGGCATGGCTCCCGAAATTTCGGGTAATTTATTACAGGTATTTTTCTCAAAGACCAAAAAAAAAAAAAAAAATTTTTAAGTATGAAAAAACAAAAAATACGTCAATAGTTTAATTATCATTCTCATATTCGTGTAAACAGTGCGAAAAAGAACGTGTAGAAAATGTATTATCAAATTTCTTCTAGTTTTGTGCCAAAATAAACGTCTGAAATACGAACCAATTGCTGGGCCTACTGAGAACTTTGATCTTTGTTTATTGTTGAAAAATTACAGCTCGTAAGTGTCAATATTATAATTACTGATTCCTGAGTAATGAAGCCATCGTGTCTACTTTGTGTTTGTCTTCAATGCATTCTGAATACAATCGTTGCTCTAATAATCTCCGATATATGTTCTCTTAATTTCATACACAACTAAGCAATAGCCAATGCGGGGGTTGATAAAAGATTCTCACCAGAATGTATAAATCTATCAATTTAAGTACATTGTTTATCATCAAAGTGAACTGCCGAGCTAAACAGTGACATAATTCAGTGGTTAAAATACAGACAGTTCGCCTGCTGTATTAGAGTACATCAAAAGAACATGACGCAATAGCTGGGCGGCAAGTTCAAAGGACTTTGACTAGCAGCTTGGGTGGGAAATTTTTCTGAAATTTACAATGACTGAATTCAGAGACAGAGAGATCCTGAGATGTACATGTAGTTATTATAAGAATACAATTTAGCTTCCATTATTTAATCTACGGACATGTACTATTTCATCATTCATTACGTACACCCGTTACGTAATTTTTGTTTTTTTTCTTTTCATTGAATTCAGTCACATAATGATCTGTGACAAAATTACTGAATATTTTACATTCTTGTGTGGATATTTTCGATGGAAATATTTGTATTATGGATTCAGTGTATGTTACAAGACTCGCTGGTGAGTACACGGTATTGATACTCTTTTCATGTAATAGATTATACATGTATATATAAATTAGACACGTGTATGTACCAATGCATGGTTCTCTGAATAAAGTAATATATTAAATCTGCAATTTCTGTTACCACAGCAAATGTTTTTCTCATTTAATATATATTGATCAAAAATGGTAATTGTGCCATGC
The DNA here is from genome assembly GCA_030141615.1 of Unio pictorum. Taxonomy (NCBI): domain Eukaryota; kingdom Metazoa; phylum Mollusca; class Bivalvia; order Unionida; family Unionidae; genus Unio; species Unio pictorum. Next base: position 1,669,391 of record JARLTB010000242.1, read on the forward strand.
ATTTTCGCACCCGTCTTTATGTAAAACACCCCCCCCCAATTAAATCCAAAAATGTGTTGGTATTGTACATGGTTGCTTATAACACGGTTTGGTTCATAGCCCGGTCGGATTCTATGGCTCCCAACTACCGTGTTATAGCGGGGTCCCACTGTAATATGTTTTATAATAAAATTTGGAACATTTTGTGAACAAGATAAATGTTTTCCAAAGTTATAATGGTTAGGAAAAACCGGAGAAAGAAAGGAGTATAGTAGAGCAGTACGCTTGGTCTCAAAAACTTAATTCTCAAGCAAAACAAGAGATATTATCGTATTGAATGTATTTGTTACAAATAAATTTATACAGATAAAATGGTAGAAAATTGCATAATTAGTTATTTTGCAATAATTTGACAAATTTTATTCAGAACATGATTCTGTTTTGCTGTTATATGTTACGAAAAAGATAGAAAAATGTGCACAATGAAAGATACATCTTTACCAAAATTTCTTGCATTTTAAATTTCATAATGAATATTCAAAACACCAAAAACATTTTAAGTTGTCAAATTAATACCATTCTAATCATAACAGTTTCCAATTCAAAATATTAGCGCGAACGTTTACAACGTGTATGCCTTTTTAGTCAATCCAAACATATAACGTATGTATCAGAAACATAAAACAAGAGACTGTTCATTAAATATGTAATCGTTTTCACTCAGTTTTCCCATTTGATATGTATATTAATGTATCTCAATGTGTTTGCAGAATCACTGTACTCATTACATTTGAGCGGGACTCATTATTTGAATATATGCGAGTCCTGTGACTCATTGGGATGAAATTGTAGATTAATCACTGATATATATATATATATATATATATATATATATATATATATATATATATATATATATATATATATATATATATTTGCCCCAAAACAGACAATCTGGGTAGTACTTCCCAGCCAAAGCAATGTCCACCATTATTTCCCCCTGACAGGTTACGTTTTCAAACTGATTTGATAAAGAAAACAGGCCAAATGCACATTCAGCAGTTAAAATCTTGAGGTCACAATTCTATTTTTAAAACACAACTTGCTATTTACATACTGTTTTTTTCTAATAAAAAAATCATCAAATGATAACTTGTGGAAATTCACCAGTGATGGTTGCTATAATCAGAGACATATACAACACATCTCTGCTATAACTTACTTGGGAAAGGGTTAATGATCAATCAGCTATCAAAACACATGCCTGTGAATGTGCAAGTGTTTGTCGGTGCAAATGAAATCAACACCAGCTTGATTGTTTCATGCCTACATTTCACCCTGAGCTATGACTGGCTAGGGCAAGTGAGCATCACAAAAGGTATGGTCACTCAAGGTACATCTCAAAACAATCACAGAGTGAAGTCGTTTTCACTTTCCGAGGTAATATAGTCACTCACTATGCCTGGTAGCGTGACCCCTGATTTATAACAAAAGTAGATTTTTTAACATTTACATACACAGCAAAAAGTATTGTTGCATTAGAAATCAAGTACACAAGATAACTTAAACAATGTACACAATTATATGCTGTATAAACTCTTCTTCATGTGAGACAGGAAAACCTAGCTCACCATGTTTGAATTCTAAACATATTGCAAATAACAAAGCAACATTTGAATACAATAACCAATGTGACTTTTGAAAACAATTGAAGAAAAAAAACTGTACGCTTTCAAAGCTGCCATTTTTGTTGTCATTAGAAGAGTAATATCTAGTATATAAGATCTCCATTCCTGGTTACTTATTTTTGTTTGTTTGGGATTTCAGCTCTGCAATCTAAATTATAAAGAATACATACCATGTTGGCTATGGAAAATCTATATAGTTCTGTATACCAGCGGGATTTCATTTCATCATTCTGTTTCTTCAAAAGTTTTCTCTTTTCGTAGGCCAAGGCCTTCTCATATGAAGACATTTCCCTGTGAACAGAATTGTCATCAGATACAAAGATTGACTTTAACGAAAGTCATATTTCTTAATACTGTCTTGGGAGAAATTTCTACATAAAAATATTCAAGACCTGGTCCAAATTTGCAGAGAGCTTATCTCAAGGAACATAGTAAAATAATCTGAGCATTGTATACTTCACGTGTGTGTGTGCACTCGGATTTACTAAGTTGTGGACACTGATCCAAAGTATAGACCTTCGTTGTGGACACAGTTTACATTGTGGACACTAAATGTTGGTGTCCACAAGGTACACACCTGTAAATTATCATTTTGATTCATGTACATGATTTTTAAACCAAAAGAGCAGACCAACGTTGTGAACCATATCCCGCCATGAGTGTGTATCTTGGCCCGCTCTCACGCAGCAGCTAGTTTGTGTGAACTCGCCTCATATACACACATTGCGGTTTGTGCATGTCATCGCCATTCGATACCGCAATCTCTCACTTCTTATTGGGTATTCTCGCAAGAAGTACACACAAAATGATTCGGTATGTACAATGCAAAATTATAATAATAAAATATTCTATTTAAGCAATATTAGACTAGACCAAGTGTGTACGAGTTTCCTTTTAATGAAACATTTATACAACGTGTTGCGTACATACTGTAGTACTTTATTAACAGTACCACTGACCATAAACTCTCTCTCTCTCAGACTATAAAAATTGCAACAATCTCTATACTTGTAAATAAACCACTAGACAATATATCAAACAACACTTACTGCATAGTTTGTCAACTTATATATAAAGTATTAAATATGGAGTATGCGCATTTGATAGCACCCCGTTTTAAGCAAATCTTAGATTTGTGTGATTATTGGGATTCGGCGCCATGGAAATATTCCTAGCCCAAAATAGTTAGCCAATTACTAGGAGCAAACGTCACAGAATCGAGTATTAGTGAGTTTGAACGATGCCATGGTTTGCTAGTAGTGAATTCAAGTCCAATCCGAGTGACTGTCCCTGGTGTAACATAGTCCATATTAAAATCTAGTGGCATATAATAGTGTTGGGGTTGAGGTGGCAGTACTTATGGTAGGAAAACTGTAGATTACTCAATGGAATCAATAAGTAGGGACTTGGTAGATACCGTTTATGTGTCCATAGTGGAAAAGATGTGCATTTATATTGGAGTAATGCGCCGGTAAAAGCATTTATTGACTGGCCTAAGGTGGCGTAGTTAAATAGTTCCCAGTGAAAAAGGGGATAAATGGCATAACCGGGTGGCGGTACAGAAATCTGATGATTATGAAGAAAAAATAGGCAAATGTGTGGTTGATGGACTTTTGTCAAGTTGTTTTATCTGTGATCTTGACTTGATTAGAGTAAAATTTAGTATATAAATGCAGATACATCTGGCTTTGGAATTTACGACTCAAATTGTATGGAAGTCTTTGGAAATTTGGGGAAAACATATGACTTCTAGCGGGATTCGCTCTAGGGTTTGAAACTGCTTGGTCAAGTGAGACCCCTGTGCGTATAACAATACGTTCATAAATCATTACGAAATTGCTTATTTCAACACGAAAAATGCTTAATTTCATCACATACAAAATTGATTTGTTTTCTTTTCCACTTGCTTGCTCCCCCTATCCCAACCATTACCATTCATCTCAAATTGTATGCTATTCTTCGTAAAGACACTACCTGTAATTGTGATAAAAGTAATCGGTTCATAACAGAAGTATAGCTTCGTCGCAAAAGCTAACTTTTTCCTAAAGATTTTTCTCCTCGAAAGATAGCGCTAAGTCAGTGATATGAATGGTCATTTATTATAATATTATTATAATACACCTATTTTTCATCAGACTTGTGGACACATGGTTCACAACTGGTTCCACAATAACAAGAAACACACACAGCATTATGAACACCGTGTCCATGACTACAATTTCGTGTCTACAATGTCACGATGTTGACAATCAATAATTCATTTAGTGTACTGTGTATAGAAAATATGTTGGTAAAAAAAGCACCCATAGAGGATATTTTCACCTTATTTAGCTTGTATGTGTTGTTTCAATGATTATTTAAGGATGTGTCCATAACCCGGCCCCCAGTCGGATGGTTCACAAGTATAGCAATCCGCATGTGTGTGTGTGTGTATACCATATTTCCCAGGTCTTATGCAGTGAGTCAAAAGTCAAGTTTTGAAATCTTCAGAGATCTCAAAAACACTTAATTATGTGTATTTGGATGCAAATTTTTGATCTGGGATGCTGAAAATCACCCATGCAGGAGTCCTCCGTATGCACGTTGTTTTTGGTGCTTTTTTCTTTTGCAAACAGGAAAGGCTCCAGTTGAACAAACAAACAAATACCAGTTTGTTATTGCTGCAGCAACATCAGATAATTGTAGACAAATTTGTTTTATTTGTTTAGCATATACAGCAGTCCCCCTCTTATATGGCCACCCCTGCTGCACTGGGAAAGTGGCCTTATAAGGCGGGTGGCCGTTCCAGAGGGGGGCTAAATTTATTATGAGAAGTACATGTATATGTAATGTACGTATAATAAGAAAGCTACATACTTCAAAACATTAAATATCTTCGTCTAAATGAAACATTAATCAATAAAAGTTTTTTTTTGTTGTTATAATAACAAATTTATTTCAACTGAATATACGTTACTATTTTTGCTTTCTTGGCGTAAGTTTGATATGCGAACGGGTATTGTTCTCATGCACATTGCAAATGGATTCAAAAACGTCGTTTACATCTTGGTACATACATAATTATCTTTCCATTTGCTCCATTTTCCCACTGCTGCTGAATAACCTTCTTATCGGTTATTACTTTGTTTATTCAAATTATTTCAACATAAACTTGTTTTTACGAGTCTTTTGACGTTTTGTACATACAATTGTTCGGCATTCCCCCCCCCCCCCCCCATGTTGTCGAGTAGAATAACCGACTTTCTTCGAAAATAATGTATCCGTTAACGTGATGACATTTTAATGTTTGGTAATGATTTATTCGGTTATTGCTGACTGTATGCGATTTAATTATGCAGACAAAACTTGTGTCGAGTCTGCCGAAATACATCCTTCGTAGGAAGCCATTTTGTGTGGTCACGTGATTTTTCCGGTCTTTGTCTGGTACCCTATTGTCTTTTTTAAGGTTATCTGTGTGTGCCAATGTACAAAATCTATTTTTAGCCTAGGCTGACCTTGTTATGATTATAACAATTACGTCTGGTTATAATCATCAACGAGAAGAACTCAACATAGGTGTTAAACCCCAAATTCTATCATAACATTATTGAGCCCATTTCCTGTAAACATCGACTTTCACAGATAACGATATACTATAAATTTTTGGTCGACACTTTTAACGGAGACTTGACACTCGGAGACGTGTTATCTACGATAGAGATAATCAAAATTGCTTACCTTACGTCAAGATTTGAATTAATTATTGGTTCTGGATACATTTAAAAATAAAATGTGGCCGCTCGTGAGGGGTAAATTTTATATTATTGCACAAAAATGGTGGCCGCAGGTCGCGTTAGCCGGGTGGCCTTTCGTGAGGGGTACTTTTGAACAGAAACTCGTCGGTGCCAACGAATTCTGGCCGTTAGGAGCGGGTGGCCGCTGGTCAGGGGGGCCGTACAAGAGGGGGACTACTGTATCAGTGCTTCAAAGGTAATCAGTTTTCTTTGAAGTGTCAGCAAAACTATTTTTTTCTTCCATCTGGTATTTTTTTTTTAAAGTTAGCATCATCTGGTTGACTATTCATTTCACGTTTCCGCCTTCAGTGGTGTTGTATTTTAACTAGTCAGCTGCATGGTTATTTTAATTATACTACAGCATACAGTAAAAAGCAAAGATATCAGCATAAGCAGATTATGATATAACAGTGGATTGTTTGTGTGATTTGTCAATATGAAACAAAGATTTGTTTATGTAACAATATATTCCAGTACACTGTTATATCCAAGTTCGCTGCTTCCTGTCATGGTGCCTTTGATTTTCTCTTCTCCAAACACAAGACTATATATAGTTTTTATCAGCCGAAATTGGTGTTGCCACAAATATCACCAGATGGTATATTTTGTTGCCAAAAAGGAAAATAGAATTGCAATTTGCTACATTGGCAAAGCCCTGTGATCCTGTAATTGATTTCATTTCCAATTGTAGCTGTATAAATATTGCAATTGATGCAAGCCAAAGAAGAGGGACCTAGTGTGGAGGAATATGATCCAAAACCAAGCATCAGAAAATTTTGCGAAATGCAACATAGACGAAAGTGAACTATATTGTAGTTAAGAATATATCTGTACATGATATAAATTTTAATACATAACGTTTTAAAGAATAATAAATAATTGTCAAGTAATAAAACTGACAAAGTTTTGTATTTGTTTATTCCGGGCATTTTAATGGCCATTTAGCCACTTCAGAATACTTCTGGGAATGGACTGCAACTTTTGCAGGTGGGACTCCTATTTTTACCAAATTAGGAGTCCTGGACTCCTAGTTTTAAAATCCCAGCGAGACCTCTGGATCCTCAACAACAACATAACTCTTAGATCTCAAGGATCTACAAGGCTAAAGGTAAACAACTACACAGGTGGGAAAGGTAAATCAAACTTACTTATTTATTTCTGGCATTTTTGGATTCTCAGATTCTGGAATAGGGATGTCCAGGTCCATGTTTCCTTTTCCACGGAATAACTCCAACATGATGTCCAATATCTAGAAAGCAACAAGAGAGACCTGTATGATACATTACATGCCTGCACAATGTTTACATTACATAGATACAAGGCATAGCTGACCCTGGATATTACTGACAGGAATTAATGACCATGACCTTTGTTCAAAGGTATGTAGCCTTAAACTATTCTTATTAACAAGCAATTTGGGGCCCCGAGTGGCCGAGTGGTCTAAAGCGCTGTCCGTTACGGACCACTGCCATCTCACCTCTGTCTGCGTGGGTTCGAGTCTAAGATTCGGCTAATGTAGTTAAGTGAGAAAGCTTGCCAGTAGCTTCTCGTGGGTCGGTGGTTCTTTCCGGGGTTTTTCCGGTTTCTTCCTCCACCACTAATACTGGCCGCCATGTATAGCCTATATATTGTGCTGAAAAATGGCGTTAAACCATAAAAACAAACAAACAAGCAATTGATTATTAAAGGCATACAACCTAAGTAAAAACGAATGAAATTATATATTTCTTTTTTCAGTTCGTGATTACTTATTTAGTTGCAAAATTACGATTCAGGCTGTTACTGAGGCCGAAATCAGGCTAGTATCGGAAATTTTGTGATAAAATACGCGATTTTTCATTATTGTCTGACAGACAAAAATTTGCTATTTGCTACGCCTTTATTCATGTAACCTCTAAGTTGACCTCTGCTGAAGATTAAGAATTTTAGCCATGCGCAAACACGTGTTTACAAAAATAATGGCGGACAAAGTCACGCAACCTTAAATCGAAAGCGATTCTGAAAGGAGGGGGAAAAAAGGCTCTCTGGGCAAATGATGGCAGCACACGCATATGTATTGGTGACCAGCATGAACGATGGAATAAAAAGAAGTCCACTTTGAGCCTGAAAACTGATCCAGAGGTAGCCAAATTCTTGCTGGATAGGTGAGTCACAATTTTGCAATGAACAGTCAAGTTTTTATACTGCTATTTTATTTCTGTATTGTTAATTCTTTATCAAAACTTTTAAAATAACATGTGATATAAACTGGCATAATTTCATTTAGTGTGAAATAAAATGTCACAGCCCTGCAACAATATCGCTGAAAACCGCATGTATATCCTGCTGCTGTTTTTGAGGCTACCAAAGGGGTAATAATGATCATCTTTATTTTCGCACGCAACCATAAGTCTTTATTTAGAGACAAGCAGTCACTACTGTTTTTTAAATAAAAAATTATATATAATGTAAATGGTGATGGCTGTAAATGAAAGTAATGCAATGCAGTTAAGTATATTTTATGCATACTATTATTTGTAAAGTATATATAATTATTGTGTCTAATGAAACAATCATTTTCCCATGCTATATTAGTTATGAATTGAATGGCAGTGCAAGGAAAACATTAGAAACAGAGAGAAATGTCACAGAAGACATGACTACAACTTCTACACCTGTGCCAACAATTCACAGGATACAAATTCCTGCTGTGTCTGATATAACCACATCAGAATCAGATAAGGCATCTGTGCAAGTATTACTACCGTATTTTCCGGCGTATAAGTCGAGACTTTTTGACTTGAAAGTTCGGTCTTCGTCTTATACTCCGAATCGACTTATATATGGATTTTGTCATTGAAATTGCATCAACTTATATATGGATTACAGTATCCGGTATGCTACTGATATTGATCTATAATCGGCATAATCGAAAACAGGTCACATTGAAGTACAAGTTCATGTTAAATTACTATGTAAGTTTTGTCATTATTTATTTTGCATTCTGCGTGTTTTTTCTTATTTCTCAAACATAAAATAAAAGAAAACAATTACCAGTAAAAACTTCACCGGGCCGCATAGCACACTTACGGTCTATACTCTATAGTGTACTGTACTAATTCAAAGCATATTGTTTGTCCTAAAAAAAAAAAAAAAATAACTGGTCCATTAATATTTGATTTTCCAGTATAATGTTGGACACACGTGAGCAATTACCGGCATAGCTTTTTTGATTGATCCAATTGATCCTACAAAGGGATGTAATCCATATTAACTCGAGCGTTCTATGATTATTTATAAAAGTTTATCTCATCTGTTGAATCTTGCACTCAAGACTGGTTTCAACTGGAAGGAATGATCATAGCTCTTGTTGCAATGGATATTGCCGGTAATATGGAATATCATATGACGATATCATCAATATTCATGCAACCGGAAGTTACTACCGGTAGTATAAAATACAAAGCCAAGTTATTGACCTAGCCTCATCTTATACTCCGAATTGACTTATATATGGACGAAGGATGGAAAATTTACAAAATTGGTCAATTCGACTTATACTCCGCATCGACCTATAAGCCGGAAAATACTGTACATTTTATTAAATTTTATGTATATTTACTTGTTTACAAATATTTTGGTGGATGCACATCTAAGGAATTTATGTATTACATGGAAATGTATCATTCTTGTTTAATATTTTTCAGTTGGTAAAGATTGTACATTTTGTTAAAATATGGTTTGTTATATTTAGAATAATATTTTTGTTGTAAATTGTTTGTTGGCATATGTCTTTTTGTGTTATTTATATGTACCTCATCATGCTGTTTGTATTTTAGTTAAAAGGCCTCAAGGGAGAATAGTCTTTGACTAAATGAGTCACCCCTTTAAATAAATTATTATTATTATTATTATTATTATTATTATTATTATTATTATTATTTATTGAAGCAAGATAAATGATAATGCTTTCTTTTGATACAAAACTAAAGATTTCCATGTTCAACATTAGTATTTAGTATTTACACATTTCAAAATTTTGTTTTAAAGGATTACCGGTAAGTCTTGTCTGAAGTTGAAAAACATAAGGAGAAGGAAAGTGTTATGATGGAAAAGTCTAAAAGTTTTATCAACCCATTTGAGAAAGTATACTAACAAAAATAATTGTGATACATACATAAAAGGGGAATATTTGTGTTAAGTATACTAAAAAACAACCATTATGATACATAAATGATATTTGTAACTAAACTAAAAGTAATTGCATAATATATACATATATACATGTATAGTATTGTATTGGTATTTGTAGATGGTATTTTGTGTATGAACCAGAAAGCTGCTCCCACAAAAGCTTTCTTTGCTGTGTATGAACATACAAGTTAAAAATGTGTAATTACAATATATCTTAAATATAGTATTGATGCATAATTGAAAGAATGAAGATATACTGGTTATCTAAGTAAGAAAATGAATACATTGTATTATAAATACAAACCACACTAAGGCCACAGTTATGGTCTGACTGTTTAGTACTCTTGGAGAGGGCATGAGCTGTTTACCCAAATGCATATGCTTGTGTATGGGGGTGGGTGGTCTACTGATGATGTATGTACATGTACACATATACCTCGATAGTAATTTTGTCTAATATGAACCTGCTTGACTGGGTTCAGTTGATGTTTGAGTTTTAGTGGACAATAGATAAACTTTTTAAGGTTACGCAGCTTATTTCTTTGACGCAGCCAGACATTCAACATTGGTGGACTATCTGTTAAATTAAATACATATTATTATTAATCCTTTATCTTATCTGTGTGGATTAAATATAGGCTGTTCTACAGAATGGGGAGGGCAATTGCATGCGTCTGAATCAATTTATTTATTTAGTCAATTTAATTAGTTTCAGATGTACAGCAGAACTGGAGAATTTCCAGAAGTTTGATTTTATTGTATGCCTCAAAAAGACATTCATATAAGCCATCATCATTCAGAGCTAGGAATCTGTTGGCAGCTCTTGATCATAACAATCATATTGACAGAGATATGATTGTAAACACAGATGGAATAATAAGGTAATAAACTTTATTCTTGTTTGTTAACATAATAATTCATTTTTGTTAAAATATTAATGCTTTACCTGAAAGTTGATAAACTATCTGTTTGTGGTACAATTTAATCTTTTACAAAAGAAATTTTTTTAAATAAATTTCATAAACCAATTTTGGTTAGAATTAGTCGAATGTAATTAGAAAATTCTGTAAATAATTTAAACATTTTTATGATATATTGGTAAGATACAGGTTTGCTATACTGACATTTTCATCTGTAGCAAAATGATTTGTTACATGTATTGTATGCAGTTTTTATTTGGACTTTTGAGAATTAAACAAATTAAAAATGACACTGTGAGTGAAATGTTTGCATTTTCTTGTCCGATACCAAAGGTAAAAAAAGTGAGAGATGGTCTGCAAACCCAAAGAAAGCTGATCAACATTACCTGTATATTCTGGAAATAATTATGAAAATATTGAAATGAGGTTAGATGATAGAGTTGGCATGAACCAGCCAGTTGTTTTGGATATAAATGATCCTAGGTGAATATCTTGTGCACTTGGTCCAATACCATCACCACCTACTGAAGTAATTGTTACAAAGCAGAAATCTCACTTTAAGTTTAAATGATTTAGGCCTTTTAGTCCGGTAACACCTATTGATATTACTAAATTGTTATGGAGAGACTATTCTAGTGATTGTATGGTAACAAATGATCCCTACCATGGACCCATATAGACTTTGACTAAGTCTTTCTTGAAGTACATACCAAGAGCCAAAGTCCAGCATCTGTTTGATTTCCAAGTAGTAGTTTATCTTCAGACCAATGTTGATTAAATTATTAAAGCTTTTAAAAACATGCATTTGAACAACAAGATGTAGGATCTTTTCTAACTTTTCATACCCATTGCATTTATACTTGTCTTATATGTATGTTTAGATTGAGGTAAATGCAGTGTATTTTGGCCATATGATGTATTAAAAAAAGCACAGCAGAGGCTATACATTGTAAATCATTTAATCTTATAGAAGTAACAAGATTAAAATTATGTAATTGCAAGTCGGTATTATTGCATAATAAAGTACCTTTTAATAATTTTATTTTCTAAATGTTTTGTGTAAAATTGCAGTCAGAAAGATTTCTAGCATACTTTGAAGAAGAAAAAATGTACATTGGAGCAAATGACTTTAATCCATACTCTTCATCTTGATTTCATTGCTCCCGCTAAACATTACTGTACCTATCAATAGACAACACACTGAAGCATTAAAATTGATATGTAACTGAACTGGACCCTTTTTTCAACAAAACGCATCAAAGAACATGTGTTGTGCCATGTGAGTACATCTTAATTTAACTACACACTTTTTAGATTTATTACATACATCCAATATTATGACTGCATATTTATGGTTTTATTATTTGCCTAAATACTGATAGCAACGATATGCATTGCTTAAAAGAGTTTTTGCTTCACTACTATATGTATGTATGTATGTATGTATGTATGTATGTATGTATGTATGTATGTATGTATGTATGTATGTTTTTTTCATGAAAATGAATTACATCAGAAAACAGCATTGAGCTTAACAACATTGTTTCGAATTCCACAACATAGTATTGTCCCATATTTCTGACTACATTATTAAATATTTAGGCTAAATCTTCTAACACAAAATATTTAGACTTTGTTTTAATTAAATTATATATTTTTCTGAATTTAATTACTAAATTTTTTAAGAATACAATGTAATGAAGTGGTTTATCACAGGTGCAGCGATGTCTGCCATTACAAGTTCATGTACAGTTTCAAACTAATTTTATAAAGAAAATAATGATGTTAACTTTTGTTTTGTTAAAAAAGAAAAAAATTTTTGAAATGATCTTCACCGATTATATTTGTTAACAACAAATTACTATATACATACTGGTGGTGTGGCCTAGTGGTAAGAGCATCCAACTCATATGCAAAAGGTTGTGGAGGCCTTGATCCCTGGCCAAGTCATACCAAAGACATAAAAATGGTATTAACAGCTGCCTCATTTGGTGCTCAGCATTAAGAGGTTAGTGTATGGACTGGTCGTCCTAGTGTCAGGATAATGTAACTGGGTGGGATGTTATGCTACATGTCTGCGGCATGATGCCTCAGTGCTAGACATCACTATTACTGCCACACTTCAAACATCATAGCAATATGACTGAAAAATTGTTCAAGTATGTTAAAAATCCAAATCACACACACTGTTACAATTTTGAAACAGAATTTGGCATATTTTCATCACTGTACAGTAGGTCCAATTTCATGAACTCGAGCAGTGATATATTGCTGCAAGCAGGGTTAATGGTCAGTTAGCAATTAAAACACCCCTGTGAATGTGTATGAGTTTGTTTGTCTGCGTAGGCTAATTGGTATCAATAGTGCATAAATACATTTTGCCTTGGGTTACAACACTGCCATAAATTAATGGATACATCAATGTCTGTATAAAGTATGACCAGTCATTTTACGTCTGAAAAATCAAGAGGGCAAAGTCTCTTCACCTGGTAGCATGACCCCTGCATTCCTGAATTTGATATGTATATCTGAGCCAGTTTTGCATTGTACTTCGTACATTATATATACTAATCAGTGTATATATGTGTGTGTGTGTGTGTGTGTGTGTGTGTGTGTACCTAGCTACCCTAATTTTAAAAGAAATGCAATAGGAAACATACATGGGGATGAGGGGGGGGGCTTAATTTCAATATTAGTTTCTCTGCAGTAGTTTGTTTTGGTGATGTACTAAAGTTTCACATTTTGTAAATGGTAATCACTTGTGTCAAAAGCATAAAAACCAAGCACAGGATACTAAAACATCAATGTAATTTCTATAGAACTGTCTAGTATTTTGGAATGGGATGTCTGTAATCAATCTTTTATAGTAATGGTACACTAGTTTCTCATATAAAAGTCTCCGAGAGACATAGAAAAAGGAAGAACGGAGGCAGAAATTTGATGGACTTGAGGGAATTGGACAACCAGTCCAGAGAAAGATCATACAGATGAGTAGGAACACAAGACAGGAGGAAAATCTATTACACTAAGTCGGATTATAAAAGAGGCCATAACTTGGTCGAGTTAAAGACGAGTGATAGGGTTTTAATTTGAATTTCATTTGAGAGATGACTGTTATTGAATGATATTAAATTGTTGTTTATTTGACTTTAACATTTTGTGTACTCATGAATGTAACTGTCGGCACCACTGACAGGGGGCTCTGAGCATTGCATCTCTCTATCACTTCGTACATTTCATTACATTATATATACTATATATATATATATATGTGCGTGTGTGTGCGTGTGAGTACCTAGCTACCCTAATTTTAAAAGAAATGCAATAGGAAACATACTTGGGGGGGGGGGGCTTAATTTCAATATTAGTTTCTCTGCAGTAGTTTGTTTATGTGATGTACTAAAGTTTGGCATTGAGTAAATGGTAATCACTTGTGTTAAAAGCAAAGAAACCAAGCACAGGCTACTGAAATATCAATGTAATTTCTATAGAACTATCTAGGATATTGCAATGGGATGTCTGTAATCAATCTTTTATAGTAATGGTACACTAGTTTCTCATATAAAAGTCTCTGGGAGACAAAGAAAAAGGAAGAACGGAGGCAGAAGTTAGACGGACTGGAGGGAATTAGACTACCAGTAAAGAGGCCATAACTTGGTCGAGTTAAAGATGAGTGATATGGTTTTGATTTGAATTTCATTTGAGAGATGACTTATTTAAATGTTAATGATATTAAATTGTTGTTTATTTGACTTCGACATTTTGTGTATTCATTAATTTAACTGTCTGCACCACTGACTGGGGGCTCTGAGCATTGCATCTATCTATCACTACTTCAACTCCTCACAAAAACAAGCTGGGGTGTGTGTGTGTGTGTCTTTTGTAATAATTCAAATAATATTGGGAGCACCCCACCCAACCTAAAATACACGGAAAAACTCTGTATATGCCATAACTATTCTTAGATGATATCCTTCAGTTTTTTTATGCCTGAAAGTACTCTTGAGTTAAAGTTATGTCTGTACATGCACATTTGTACTTATATAAGTTTAGTACATTTCATAATATACAAGTTTTACAGTGTATGCAGTTGTGTACATTCATCTAGGTATTCATATAAAGGGTATGAAATATGGTTTCTATGGTAAATGAACACATTTTAAAAAATTGAAAATGTGATGCATTTAATTGGTGTCAAGTATATTTGATTTAGTTGTAATAAGATGAGTGATGATGCACATATGTGATATAAGCATTCAAGGTTGCTTTTGATGAACTTGTATTTTAGTCTTAAAAACCTTATTCTGTTTCCAGAGCCATTTTGTTTTACATGTAACTGAAATTATGAACAGTATCTGGATAGAATAGTATCCTAGTGTTTGTAGTTCTGTTGAGATTTACAAGCCAATCTGTATTCATGAAACACTGCAACAAGTTTTGCTTTCTCAACTCAATATGAATATGCGTTATTTATCATTTAACTTAATGTGTTACTGTATATGCACGATTAAAATCATGTTCACCAGTGTACTTTTGTTCTTTACATCCTTTGCATCCCAAGACAATGCTAGTCAACTTCAATTCATCCTATGTTTTTAATAAATAGTCTCCTCACAGTTACTTTCAAATCCTAGCCATACATATAATCATTCTTTAGTGGGTAGGTAGCTAAAAAATGTTTAACAAAACTTGTTCATGCAAAATAAAAATTGCATACTACAAAAGAATTGCTTTATGCAACTTAAAATCAACATGAATTATATTATTCACACATCATATCATTGGATAGATCACCCTAGTCTTCCTTGAGTAGAGCCATTGTACTGGCCAAAATTATACACCATACACAACAGCTTGGAATGACATGTCTGTTGCCAGTACTTAGGTATCCGTTAAGTCCATAAAATAAACTGCCTATTAGCAGTATGCTTTTTCCCCCTGTTGTAATCATTATCTTCTTCTGCCAGAACATCTTGCATATACCTCTGTGCAACAAGGAGCACGACTTCATCTAAAACAACCAGGTCGAAGTCCTGCAGAAATTTTTTTAAAAATTGTCTTTGCTTCTTTTTTAAATTGATGTGACAGCAATCTTCTCTCTAGTTGTGACCAATATTCAAATCATCATTACATCATGGCCAATAAATGTAACTGTTGTATTTCCTGCTTTAATCCTAAGAATGGATAGGTATTTGATTACTGCATTGTTTTTACTTTCTGACACAACTGAACAGATTCTGCTTTGAAAGGTTGATTATCCCCATTATCTTTATCCTGTTTGTCTTTGAGACAACATTTACAAACTAAGAAAATTTTGATTAAGCAATTGATTCACATCAACAATGGTAGATTAAAGCATCTGATGAATAATGTAAAGTTTGTCTGGTTCCCTGACTAATATCAGAGTCTAATACACAAACCTAGAAAAAAAATCCTGGACTGGCCAACATCAAGAATAGAATTT
The DNA here is from genome assembly GCA_030141615.1 of Unio pictorum. Taxonomy (NCBI): domain Eukaryota; kingdom Metazoa; phylum Mollusca; class Bivalvia; order Unionida; family Unionidae; genus Unio; species Unio pictorum. The sequence continues at coordinate 1,685,388 of JARLTB010000242.1, forward strand.
TCTTCATACCAGTCAAGGTAGACTAATCTCTGGAAATAATCTCACTAATATTCATGGATGTTGCTTAAAAGGCCAAACAAAGTATGTGTGGTTCTGGTTACCTGAATTACATTATTGCAGGGGTTGATAAGCTACGGCCGGTTGACTAATCCAGCCAACACCTATTTCAGTTCAGCCCACGAGCTAGCTTAGAATGGATTATAAATTTTCAAATTCTTTAAAAGTATGCACTGTATTGGAATGGCCAACTGCCAAGGTTTGAGATATTGTTGTGACTGAGGAGGTGCAAGAAAGGACATATGGGGTGCTATGTAGCTTTGCATTTCACACACTGATTGGTGGAGGCCTCTGCAGTGACACCACAAAGTTATAATTTGGCAACATTTCCAGTGCCATGTGTTCTCTGTTCTGCAACATTTTGTGCTCGCTTTATTACCCGTGCATAATCATCATGACACTTTCAAAACCAGAAAAGAAAAGTGGACCTTTAATGTCATGTTTTTAAGGCAGAATGTAGTGTGAATTACTTTGTCTCAGAATTAGATGACAAAGCATTGTGTTTATTGTGGAATGACACTATAGCTTTACTACAAGAGTACAATATTTTGTGTCATTATGAGTCATAGCCCTTGAAATAATATAACGATCAGAAAAATTGGAAACTTAAAAACGGAATATTTCATCATAATGCAATTTTTTGACGAAAATTAAACTAAAGCAAATTTACGAGTTCATTAGTTAGCTAAGGAAGGAAGGAAAGCTGTATTTCAAACAATTGGGTATTATTACATTACATGTTGTAATTAAATTTGTGACATTTCTTTTGTTGTTATTTATATGTCAACTGACATAAACATCCTTGAATTTGATCCTTGGCCTGCAAAGCCAAAAAACCCTGCCATATTGTAAACTGCAGAGATTTACTTTTTTATGAAAAAATAAACAATAATTTTAGGGAAACATTTATTCTTTAATGTAACATTTATCTTCATTTGGCTCAATTAAACTCGTCTGTCGTTATGACAAGTTTAAAAACGAATTCTGATAAATGCATGGTATTAATAGAAATGAAGCTTCCATAGTGTTTACTAATAAGTGTTGATGAGGGGCTCTGAGTGGTCAAGTGGTCTAAGCACTCTCCGTTACAGATCACAGCCATCTCACCTCTGTCTGCATGGGCTTGAGTCTAAGATTCGGCTAATGTAGTTATGTGAGAAAGCTTGCAGTTGCTTCTCATGGGTAGATGGTTCTGTCTCGGGGTTTTCCTGGGTTCTTCCTCCACCAATAATACTGGCCGCCATGTATAGCCTATCGTGTACTGAAAAATGGTGTTAAACCCTACAACAACAATAGGTGTTGATGGAGTGTAATACCATAAGCTTATTTTACCTTTGGCCAAATGAACTATAAAAAAACAATTACCACAGACTGTAAAAAAAGCAGTTTAAAAATACACCTGCAGACTATTTATTCTGAATATAAAACAGATGTCTTCCTTTCCTGACACAATAATGATTTCATAATCAGTCTGAAGAATTAAATACGTGTTGCTAATAACTTCCACTGAAATAAACTGATATACTTCAAGATCTCCTTGTACTAAACAGAACAGCAGCTAACAGTAGCTAACATATATGTCAAAAGTTCAGCCAATTTATACTTACTGGTTTATTGATTTTCCAGGCACAGGAGCTAAGTGCATTCAGTGCATCTAGAACAGGGTTCAATTTCTTTGATGGTGTTTTGTTCAGTAATTCTTGCTGCTTCAAGTTGTGTGCAATGATACGGATTAAATCCACTGCAAAAGAACAAAGGTTTTATGGAAAGCCATGTCTCACCTTTTTCAGTTATGAGCATACAAAAGAACTTTAATAGTGAGTTGATGCAACAGTTGACATCATACATCGTCTGGGATTTTAATTTATAAACATTCCTATAATGGCATGACAGTCTAATCAAATCAACAGAGTGTGACTACAAACACATAACAGAAATATCATTGTTAGTGTGCACTTGTCACTGAGCTTTATCGTTAAGAAATGTATCCCAATTCTTTGAACACTGAGATATTACATTAAATACAGTATAGAGACCTGTTTGCCTCAAGACAAATAGAATCTATGTTGGGGTTCAGAGAGAGACAAGGAAATCCATCAAAGGGGTAACATTATTTGTCTTCCCATTCTGCTTGTCAGAGTGGGGAGACATATAATGTAAACCCCTCGACTGGGATTTCCTTGTCTCAGTCCAAACCCCAACATGGATTATTTTTCTCAACCAATCTTTTCCTTTAAAGTAAAAATAACTCTTCAACTAGTGTTCACATTCCGATGTTTACATGTGGTGCATGAAAACAAAATATGTTAATGAGGGCAAGGTGTGACCATTGCATCCGAAGTACACAGTTTATATGTGTGAGCAAAGAAAAATAACAACATAAAACATTGCATAGTAATGAGGTATTATCACATTAATATATGGATGTTAAATGAAATTGACAATAAATAATTAATATTTATTACAGGCTGACAAGTGCATTATTTGTCAATAAATATTGCAGGTATATTTTTGATTCAACTAGGGCAAAATGGAAATGCTTAACAAAATTAGAATAAATCAAGTTTGACATAACACATTTCTGGCTGTTACTAAGTTTTCCATAATTATTAAGAGAGTTGGGAGGCTATGAAGTGTATAGGTCTATAGCCTATTTGCATGATTCAGTGTTTTCTGTCATAGTTCATTTCACACAGCATTAAGAATTTTATCCTATCTGTAGCACAGTCTATTTTCAAGATAGCATCATTAAATGTAGCTAACAGCATATCATTTATTTAACATGAAGTATTTAAAACTAGTTGGTTCGCTTAGCTACATTTAATGACACTGACCTGAAAATGTACAGAGCTAGGGCATATAGGATAAAATTGACCATGCTGTGTAGAACTAACTAGCATAATACCAAAAAGCTCAACATGTATGTGTGTGTCTTTGTCTCTCTCAAAATGTTTTTGTATGGTGTGTTTTCAAAGATGGATTGACCCTAAGTTACTAAGTTTTTGTTATATATTTGTTGTTGCTGTTGTTTGATTTTAGAACAAATACATCAAGTACAGCAGAAGACGTTTTTTTTAATTTTTTTTTTAAAAAGTAGTTTGGAGTGTGTGGATACCTCGACTGAAACAACTGCTCTGAGATGACTAGACTGAGATAAGAAGAGCAAGGTTAGCAAAACTGCTAGATTTCACTGTCAGATGGGTGAGAAAAGGTCTATCTGTAGCTAGCCATAATCCTGAGTACTTTTAGACATCAACATGCTATCTTTAATCATACGACAGATTCCAAAAAAGCAGTTTTACATAATGAAACAAGTTTCTATTGAACTTCTACTTAACAACATCCCATCTACCCTATTAGGACCTGCCAAACCTTATGCTATCATTAATCTTTAATGGTATGTGATCATCTCTTCATTTGATTACTGTGACGGCAAATCCTATTACTGTGATTGTCAATCAATCTTTATAACTTGAATTTGCAAATTTAACGAGTTCCAAGGTAAAATTTCTATCTGTTCACTTCTGGTCATGAATTGGTTGTATTTACTGTGATTTTGATCATGAAAAGAGGGTAAACACTAATATTGTAACCCAATTTGATCAACAATCAAAGAAAAACAAAATGTTTTATGTCCACAAAAATTACCCATCATATGGTACTTAAATAAAACATACTTTTGTTGAGCAGATATCCTCCTTGGTGTGCAGAGGTCCATGGAAGAGGGGGAACAAGCATAGGTAATTGTGTGGTGGGGAACATCAAACTGCCTTGATTCTGCACTAAAGATACCAAATGTGGATGAGGCTGTAAGAAAACAAGATTTGTCTTTGTAAAACGTGTTGCACCAATGCAGCTGACACCTGCAGAAGCAAAGTAATTTATTGATCATGGTAAAGACCATAATATCGACTAAGTTTCACAGTCAATTCTTTAAAAACTGCAAGATTAATTGTAGTCACAAAATTCTGCCATTGATGGTGTCCAGCTTTTAGTCAGAAATTGCAATGACTTCACCAAGATTTGTCAATGTCTTTATGTTAGGATGTACCATGTTTCAAAGTGTTCCATAAAAATCTGCACTAACAAGATCATGAAATGCACTGCTTGAAATTTTTCCTTCTTAATTATACATATCTCTTTTCAACAAAGAAACATATCAAATGTCAGAGCAATCTTATGCTCTTGTGTGTGTGTGTGTGTGTCTGTGTGTGATTGTGTGTGTGCACATGTTTTAAAAACGTGACTTAAGAAACAATATGTGAGCACCTTAATCTGTTCCTTCAAGCGAACCCCATCTTGGCGATACAGGATGTGAAAGGCGGGCACCAAGTGTCTGAAAGAGGGAGTAAATTATGTTCAATTAACCACTAAAACTTCTAAGGCTCTTATTACAGGTCAAAAGAGTTTTAAATCTGAATTAAGAAATGTGTCTACATGACATCAAATGTGCCTACACACACATGCATGCACTCGTACACACACAATGCTAATACAACTTAAGGGCAAGTTTCTAGGGCAAACAGATATCTATAAACCCTAAAAAGACCTCAGGGCTGTTCCATTTATACATGGTACCCAAGGAAGGTAGTTATTTTTTAAATATATGTATGGGTACTTTTATTGCACAGATGGTATGAAAATTCTAAATTGCATCTATGGCTAAGTACCCCACATTAAAGTGTCTTCCCAGGGCACGTATGATATTTTTACTAGAATAACCCTCAGTAGGGCAACCAATATTTTTTAAAAATCAAGTTAAATCAGTTTTCAAAAAGATGTAAACATTCATATACTGATGTATATGGAAAGTTTGGAAGTGTACGCTGATGCAGGAAAGACAACATCACATTCTACCAAAAAGTTATTACTGTACACTTAAACCTCTAGTCAGTTGTAGAAACTGCAGTTCCAAACCCCTTGGAAGTCAACACATTCTTGTTTGACTTACCAACTTAACACAGTCCTTGTTTTCCTCAAATTTCATGGTGCCAGTAATCACACCCCTTTTGTGCTAACAACAATGCCCACAATTTCATATTATTTACATGAAGCGTCAATTCCTCAATGATGATGAACTGCAATGGACTATGCATTCTAACTCAGTGTGCACTTCAATCTGATGCAGTGGTGTAGAGACAGAAATTATAGCTCATTAGAAACAGATCCTAATTTGACCAGCAACTGAGGTGGTGAAATTTGAATCCTAAAACAGAACCTGGAGAGAGTGCGTCTTCCTAGAGGAACAAAGTCCACTGTTAAAGTCCCCAGGAGAGAAAAGTAAAGCTGAACCAAGAATAGACTCTTGTCTGCCATTAAGAGGGATTAAGAAGGACAGGATTTTATCTTTCCTATAAGGGAAATGACCTCAACTGAGACAGGTGAGGAAGTCCATCATCACATATACAAAGTCCTGAGAAGGGACGAGATCCAATGACAGAGGAGGATGTTCCTGAAAATAAAGCCATCAGCCCTCTTTGAGGTGGAAAGGACCCTAAAATTTTTGAAAACTTCTATACCATCACAGAAAAATTTCTCAACGCAATACTGTCTCTGATAGTCTCTCCCAACTGGCGAGAATCTTCTCATCCTCCAAACCTTAAGATTTTGGGCACAAGTACAGGGAAAGAAGATTGTGAACTTCACTTCCCACTTTTTGAAACATCCAGATCAAGGCAGCTGAGGACCCAACGGGAGAAAAAGGAACACCATCACTGAAAGAACAGTCATGCTGCATTCTCTCTTGTTGATAGAAAGTACAATCCCTACTATGGTCATTGTAATTTTCTCCCGCAGCCTTGCGTGTATGTCTGCCCTTACTAGAAGACCTTATGGATGAATGAGAACTTTTATTATCCTTTCTAAGTAGTCTAGGATGGGGATCTCAAACATGCAGCCTGCCAAGCCATATCCTGTGATCTCAAACATGCAGCCTGCCAAGCCATATCCTGTTATCTCAAACATGCAGCCTGCCAAGCCATATCCTGTGATCTCAAACATGCAGCCTGCCAAGCCATATCCTGTGGCTCACAACATTTTTGGCATCACAAGGTGTCATGAAAAATAACAAAGGTGGTATAGCCCTTGGGTCATTTAAAAAAAAAAAAAAAAAAAAAGTCCTTCTGGGCCCTGTCATGCCAAAAAATGTAATATATTCTGATAAAGAATAATGTACACAATCTAGAGAAACAAAGGTAATTCTTACCCTATCACAAGAAAAGCAAAGACACCCAAACCTCCTGAGATGGTTTTGTTTAGGAAAACAAACAAGATTTTCAACAAACCCCCATATTTTTTGACCACCACAATATATGCATGTAAACTAGAGTATGTGCATGTACAACAAAACTTAGCTAAACCTATCAGAGATTACCTAATTGGCTTACAAAAGCTAGGGTGATGTGTAAAATTCTGCTTCAAGTCCATTTAGCTAATTTGCATAGGTAAAGTATACAAAGTAGAACAGTCAAATTCGTCTGAAGTCAAATACATCAAAGAACCATGCTGAATAACAGATATTATTATAAATCATGGCAATGAATGAGAACAAAAGCCAACTTCTATAGAGTTTTTGATCAGTTTCTGACAAGTATACAACATCTATCAAAATCTATCAAAATAAGAGGACCACCTGTATGTAGCATACTAGACACAGTGAACTAAACGTTTTTTTTGGGTTTAACGCCATTTTTCAGTACAAGATATGCTATTCATGGTGGCCAGTATTATTGGTGGAGGAAGAACCCAGGAAAACCCCTGGAAAGAACCACTGACCCATGAGAAGCTATTGGCAAGCTTTCTCACATTAACTACATTAGCCGAATCTTAGAGTCTAACCCACGGATACAGAGGTGAGACGGAAGTGATCCGTAATGGAAAGCACTTTAGACTACTCGGCCACTCGGGGCCCCTTGAACTGAACGTTCCCTTTATTATTATTCATTATCTTAATTTTATTAACATACTAAACATTAACTGACCCAAGCTTTTGAGGATGATTTAGCGTATTATTAATTGGATGACATTGCTTTTCTTGTGGTCATTAGCACTCATCCCAATGGACAAACTGCATTTGGAACCTCAAAAAATACATTTTGAGTCTCAACACCCCCATCCACCCAACACTGTCTAGGAATATGGCAGTGGTATGCTCAGATACAGCAAGGACTATGTGGATTAACACTCAGTCACTACAAAAATATAGCTCGATGATTAAATGTTTTAAAACTGACAAGCCAATATGCACATGTCTACCAAGTATAATCATCAAAAGAAAAGAGAAAAAGAGGAAGATTCCATTTTATGAAAATTTCTGATACCCAACTTATTGGAGGAAGGAATTTTATAGCTTTGTCCTGGGGACTTGTGTCACAGAAAAGGTTATTAAAATTACTTATTTATTAATAAATTTTCACTTATTATACATACTTCTGAGGAGATTTTATAAACAGGTTGGCATCAATTTTCAAATCCTTCAGGATGATTTCATAGAGAAACTTGCCCAGCTGTGAAAAGAAATCAAATTAATGTATTGTTTACATTTTTACACCCATGTCACACTGTTTCCATATTACACATTATAATAACCTCATAGTGCCATGACATGCAACAACTAATGTCATTTCAATTAAATATTTGTTTATGGACTACTGAGTCCAGAAAATTACAACTGCGTTCATTCCTAAAGAAAGGACAAGGGACTTTTGATTTCTGTAATGGCCTCACAGAATGTCCAAAAATTATTTTCTTTATTCTAAAAGTTGTATCGATATACCTTAGTTTTTAAAAAATATGGTGTACTTTTAATATTTACCATGTGCAATGACATCATTGGTGATCTTGCACGAGGTGAAGAATGTGGAAAATGTGAAAAGTGCTGTTGACTTTAATGTATTTATACAAAAAAAACTATCAAACCAGACACGAAACAACATGCAACTTACCCGACGTTTTCATCATTAGATAAGCTGAAACCTCTGAAACTTTTATGTTGTTTCACCCATGTGGAGTACATTCATTTTAAAGAAAATGGTTATATTATAAAGCAGAAATTACCCAATCAATGGTCATTGATGGCATCTTCAATCCTGCATATACAACAGTGTTTTAAATTGTTACTGGTAGTTGATTTATGGTACATGTACATGTATGTGTTAATGTTATGCCATATCCAGTACACATGTACACTTGATCTAATAAAATAGCATGAAATTAAAAGAATTTTTCTGTTGTAAACAGGGTTGTGTTTAATTAAAAAAAAATCAGATTTTAGCCAATTACGACCTCAATGATATCCTCAAAAACAGCACAAACATAACATTACTTTTTAACAATAATTTCTGTAACCATCTAAAACTATTTTATACATGCTCTTGGTTATGCTTGATACCAATGAGCGGAAAAATGAATGTAAAAACTTGGACCTTTTACCATTTGTGTTTTATACATTTATAGGGAGTCGCTACACAGTAGCAAATGACATTTGTTTTTGTACGCAAAACTTGGACCTTTTACCATTTGTGTTTTATACATTTATAGGGAGTCGCTACACAGTAACAAATGACATTTGTTTTTGTACACAAAACTGATGTTCAAATGTTGATTGATATTTGTATGGATGACTATTTTTCTGTTTCTGTTTCTGGTTGCATTTCCAGGCAATTTTCAAGCAAATATAAACTGGAATATTTGGATGAGAGGAGCAAAATATAGAGGCACACTGAGGAATGATTTTAACAGCAATACAAATAGAATCAGAATTGTATTTTTAAAAGCTTCAGTATAAAAAAAAAAAACTATTGTAAGTCTGTATTGTGTATGTACACGTGTGAGTGTACTCGCATGCAAACTGAAATCTTGTTAGTACCAGGCAACATTGTCAACTTTAGTTGTTGCATTATTAACATTAAATGAAAAATCAAAAGACAGATTGCCAGTCTATAATGGGTATATTATATTTATCTTTGAGTAACCTGCTCCTTTTCAAAACATACCAGATGTGCAACAGTTTCATGTCATGTCTGAGATTGTTTGCCCATGCATGCATGAGTGTTTATAAATTTTCTTCCAAATGGATTTTCAATATCTTTACATAGTTATCATTTTTAACCTTTATCATACAAAAAGGTATGCCTATTACCTTGTGTTGTCATTGAACTGAACACTGAACATATACTTGTATTCAAGGCTAGTTGTTTGTTTAATTTCTGGGACAGGGCCTGTATTTTATTTCCTTCTTTAACTTTAATCATTTTTCAAATAATATAATGGTATCATAGTTGCCAACCCTTCTGGGTCGCAATTAGTGAAAACAAGGATACAAATGAGTAAATTTTGACATGAATTCGTGAAGTGATCTTAGTGTTCGGGAATATTTGTCAGAAAAAATGTTTAGCATGGTCTCCAGCTGATAAAGGTAGATTATGTTCAACAAGAAAACTCACAAACAATGCTACAGCATTAGTACCATGGAGTTCTTCCATCGATGGCTTAAAATATTCCAGAGATGAAATCTGTAGCGAGTTCTTAATTTCCCAACCTTTATGCTATTTCCTACCAATGTACTTCATCATATTGTCTGTTACACTGCCCAATGTTAACATTCGTGGCACATTGCGTGCAAAGAGCATGGTGTATATTGGTGTTTGATGGCTGAATGAACGGCAAATATTTGGTTTGTTTGTTCATGATTTTTAATGTAGCTTTAAACAAGTTCAGTCATATCGCTACGATGTCTGCAGTGAGGCTAGCATGTCTAGCACTGGGGTATCATGCAGCAGACATGTAGTATGATGTCCCACCCAGTCACATTATACTGACACCTGGTCGACCATTCCTAACACAAAACTCTTAATGCTGAGCACTAAGCATGGCTGCTATTAGTACCATTTTTTGTATGTCTTTGGTATGACTTGGCTAGGGATCGAACCCATGACCTCTTGCCACTGCAACAGACGCTCTAACCACTAGGCACCGGAGCGGTGTGCAAATGTTTGGTATACTCCAAACTAAACTTCACTTTTTGTGCAAAATATTTTTTTCCTAGTTCAAGTTTCCTCTGACCCTTGCCATACCATTTTTTTTATTTGGACATTTATGTTTGGTTGTAGGGTCAGAGTCCAGTCCGTATCAAAACGTTGGAATTCGCCAACACCAGCGAACTTAAACCACCTTTCATTGAGATATACTTGCAAGGGTCAGAGGAAACTATATTTTTCCTTGGTGGTGAAGACATTTTCAAGACGTGTTGTCAAATGGTAATTCAAATCATGTGTGGAAACAAAATTTCGGTTAGGCGCAAGTTTTTCTAAAAAGCATTTGTAAAACTACTCTTATATATAGATAAAATTACACTAAAATGCTTGCTGCTGGGCCAACTGTACCAATGTGCTGCAGTTCACTATTATCGTGACTAGTAATACAAGACCCTTTCAGCAACTGCTAATATCATGACTAGCACTTAATGGGAAATCGGTTATTTTTTTAAAATATTTAAAATAACTGAGAATTGCAGAATTCGTTAATTTTTTAATGCGGCATGAATCTGAACCGCTGAAAAAGTCTTGAAATTCACGACAAAATCATGAGGGTTGGCACCAATGGGCTATATTAGGTTCTTTCTGTTTCAATACATCAGAGAAAGAATAACTTTTCAAAGCCAGATACTTACACTTACTGGTAATCAATACTCTCATACCGAAGTAAAAAGATGTACCAAATTTTTTGAACTGGTAATAAAATATAGTTTAATTTTGCTTTTCCACTGATAGGTACACAAAACAGCTTTGATCACTGATGTTCATAATATTATGGTTTTGATTCTTAATTATACACTGTAGGAAAATATGGTTATTGCTACTACACCAAATGTCTGTCCGGCTTTTGGGTGTTTGTTTATGGCAAGGAAGTACACAAGGTGTGATTCTGTGGGAATCATGTAAAGAGTGACATGTCTAGTCATTGTTAGAAATAAAAAAGCATAAATGTTTAAATGAAAATGAAAAATGTGTCCAAGGTAATCACCTGTACTTAACATATTTTAAAAAAAAGGATACATTTCTACATCCTGCCATTGACTATTAGATGTAATGTGTGCAAATGAATATATTCAGATGCATATCTTACACGAGTCAGCTTTTTAGGGGTTTATTAGCCATACTGAATATAATCCATAGAAATAGGTTCCAAAAGGAGAAAACTGCTGGCTTTTTAAATAGTCATTTTTTAAATATTAAAAACAATCTTGGATAATAATGAAATACATATTTTGGGAAGACAGAGGGACCTCTTTTATCTGAGTTTCATAGGAATCTGATTAGTGGCCAAAATTAGCCCTTATTGCACCTTTACCTTCATGATTTTTCCTGAAAGCATTAAACCTACAATTGGGATGGATGTAGGGAAGGATATGCCAATGTGATCACTAACTGGAGCTTCACTCTTAGGCTGGCTTGACCAAATTTTTTCTCTTTCTAATTTGACATTAAATATGATTTATAACTGTGCTAATTTCAGATAAAATTTATAATTATTTATAATTCATGTTGAATAATTATCATTTGCTACTCAATGTTCACAAAGATGCCATTGATACTCACTTAACAGTTGACTCAAACTGCAAACAACAAAATTCCTGATCTGCCATTGCACAATGGTGCAAGCAAATTAAGCTACTGCAAATCTGGGACTGTGCAGTCTGCATTTGGACTCATAAGCGATTACATGTGGTACAATTAGTTTAATCTGGTTTTGGTCTTTTATAGTACAGTACTACTTTCAAGTGTATACAGTACTACCCATGTTTCCCAACATTCTTGGGATAAAGGTAATGCTGTTGACATAAGGGTATGTGGAGATGGGGTGGATGGGTGAGAAAAAAATATTTTGCATACAAGTGAAATTTGTAAAGGGTGTCCTGTTGTCAATAAGCAGGATTTACAAGATACCACAAATAAATTTTTAAAGTAATTTTTTTGTGCATTGTATGTTCTGGGACACATTGTTTCTTAGAGTCGTATATTGTAGGACACCTTTTAAAACATTCAAAAATTACATGTTGGAAGATGTACTCCAACTAAAATTAAAAACTGTTCCATTGTTTTTATTTTTTCTCTCAAAATTCCCATGAAAACTAGTGAAAAGGAACCAAAGTTAGTTTCCATAGTTGTCTTCCCTTACTCTTGTTGCTAAATCTTTCATAAAGTACTGATACACAGCATCATACCTCAATCTTCATCTCAGCTGTTAAGACAGTGAGCCACCTACAATGAGCATGCCTTATCAACAGATACTTCTTTCAAATCCCTTCATGGATAAAGTATTTATAAATTCTTCCTTCCGACTCACAAGCAACTCAAACCAGCAAAAGAAATCTAAAGCTAAGTGCTCTGCTTATTCTCCAACAATACCAAGACCTTATCTAAGTACTGCAGTGTATCCTGAAAAAAATAAATGTACCAGCCCTTGAAAACCAAAAAACAAACTTCAAATGGGTGATAACAAAGAACTACACGGTCTTATTATTAACATGAAGACTATGACTTCTTAATTTAAACAAACTGAAATGGTGGCAGTTATTACTCCTCTGTCCATATGGTGGTATTAGTCCTCCTTCTCTGTCTAAATTTTATCTGGTGACTCTCCTACATCACATTCTTTTGCATGATCAAATATAAAAGCTTTAATAAACAAAGTCATAACTTTCCCAGCCTCATTTGACCAGAATCAAATCAGAGCATGACACTGCTTTTTACCCCAAAGTATTTACTGTTTCATCAAATTAAAAGGAAAACGGCTTTTTATTGTTAAGTACTGTCAGCAAGATTTCCTTCCTGAAGTATGCCAAAGTCCATCTGAAATCAAGAAGAAATCAGACCTTTTCTCCTTGTAAAATCTTCAAATACTGAGCAAGGAACATTGTTTGAATGGTTCTAGGGTTTCATCACAGGAAATGTTGTTGTTGTAGGGTTTAACACAGTTTTTCAGCACAAGATAGGCCATACATGGCGGCCAGTATTTATGATGGAGGAAAACCCTGGAAAACCCCAGAAAGAACCACCGACTCATGAGAAGCTACTGGCAAGCTTTCTCAAATAGCCACATTGGCCGAATCCGAGATTTGAACTCATGATGACAGGTGAGATGGCAGCGATCCATAATGGAGAGTGCTTTATACCACTCTGCCACTATAGGAAATGTAAGAAGACAGAGACGCAGGTAACTGTATGGCCAACAAAGCTTCTGCCATGGTAACTAGATCCTGATAAATTTCTGATTGGGCTATGACCTAGATCCATGATCTCGACAAGACCTGCCACTTTCTTCACCTGACGGTATGACAAATTTCCGAGATTTGCTGAATCCCACTTTCGCTATCTCTTTATTCCTCTGTCCTTCAACATAACTCATTTATTGCTTATGTTAAGTAATTCCACACTGAGTCGATTTTCTGCAAACAAAACAACAACCTGTGTATTCTGAAGATAAAGCTTTTTGATACCAACTTCATGTCCTATGCTATTTGGTGTCTTTTTCTGTTATTTTGAAAGTGAATCACTTTCTTAATTGTTCACCTCTTAACTTCTTTATAACTTGTACCTTTGATCTAAAGATACATAACCTTTCTTACCCTTAAATTATTCTTAAAAAATAAAATGATTCTGATTTATAAATGTAGAAAGATTATAAATATCATCTGCAACATGACTGTTCTATATATCGTGTAAAAATAGTTGTAAACATTGAAAGTTAACAATAAATACTGGTTGTAAAAAATCATTATTAAATGTTCTGACATTGCATAATTTGCATGTAATATGCAGCTGATTTTAAAGAATTAAATTTTAATGCTGATGATGGACTTTAAGCATGCACATTAGAGTTGATGTTCCTTCCAATTCCATTTTTTGGAAAGACAATGAATCTTAATAGCTTCACATCACCTTCCTCCATACTGTATCACATCACATGGAAGATGTAGTAAGATGGGATTTATAGACAGGAATCTCAAAGGTACTGGCGAGCAAATCTTACCTTTCATTAAAAAACTAAGAGGAAATGAACTGAGAGTCAAATCTGACTCCTCTCATTATTATTATCAAAACATTTTTTATTTGTTGGAGAAAACTTTTAAAAAGTATGGAGAGTAGGGCCATTTTGAAAACAAATTGGGGACAAAATAAAGAGTCTAACAAAAAAGGTAGGAAAAACTAGGAACACTGGAAAGTCTGATTTTGTGACAATGTTTTAGTACATCATTACCATTTAATAACCATATTTCTATTAAAGTAGGACAATGTCTCAGGTTTCTTACACCCCCAGCCCAAACACCTGAATAAACAAAAATCAAAAAGGTACTTACAGATTTCATCAAATGCATTGACCATTTCCTTTCTGGAATGTCCTGAAAACACAAAAGTGGTTAGACTTAAGCCAACCAAATCGGGCAGTATAATCAGAAATGGTTAGGAAAATTTTCACAAGATGAATAAATTGACTAACTCTACCCTAAGCCTAAAACTTCTTCTTTGTTACCTTGTCTTGTTTACTGGCATGTATATTAAAAACATGTTCAGATGAAGTTTCTGAGTGTCCTTTATGAACAGGTACAATCAACAGGTAAGTATCGCTCCCTTTCTAGAATAATTTGTTTACTCTTACACACCAGACACAAATGTTGCAAGCTTTGATTAAATTTAAGCAAATTTACACTATTAAAATAAAACCTGACATTAGAGCAAACACGTATACAAATTTTTTGAGCGCTGAATCAAGCATTTCTTTTAATCACGAGTCTCATGTCAAGTCCAATTATGAATTTATGTGGCTCTTTGGGGTTGCTTTTCTGTCATCAGGAGTTTTTCCACAAAAGCTATTAAAAAAGCTCATATTTTGCTGTTGTGTGTCAGTTAAATGAAAACATAATAAGAGGATTTGTACATAATCCAATTTCATCCCCATGTTGGTGCTTGTGATCATCAACACTGCCAGAAGCAATCAAAATTTCTGATGGTAATTCATTTAGTTAAACACAAAGACACAGTGGAGCCCCAGGTGGCCAAGTAGTCTAAAATGATCACCTTTACCGATCACTGCCATATGTCCTCTTTCTGTGAGTTAAGTGTCGTGCTCGGCCAATGTGGATATATGAGAAAGCTGCCAGCAGCTTCTTACCAGTGGTTTCCATGGTTATTCCTCCACCAGCTCTACTGGTGCCATGTATAGATCATTCTGCATTGAGAAAGGGTGTTAAACCCCAATACAATAAGAACAAGACAGGTAATGATAAATTTATTTAGGGTAAAAACTCTTGTGCACCACACCCCTACCTTTAGATTTGAGATAAACCTAGTCAAACAACTGCAATGCCTCGCTATGAAAAAGTTCAAGTCCAATGATTGATTAACATGAACTGCTTCTGGATGGCTGGTTGTTGTAGGGTTTAACGTCATTTTTCAGCACACGATAGGCTATACATGGCAGCCAGTATCGATGGTGGAAGAAGAACCAGGAAAATCCCCTGGAAAAAAACCAATGACCCACGAGAAACTACTGGCAAGCTTTCTCACATACCCACGTTGGCCAAATCTGAGACTTCAACCCACGCAGAAAGAGGTGATATGGCAGTGATCCGTAATGGAAAGCGCTTTAGACCACTCAAGTCACTCGGGTCCACATTAACAGCTACTGGTGATGGACATAACTGACTGGTCAACATGAGCAGCTTCTGATGATGAACCTGAACAGCTAGTTGTCACAACTGCTGTATATGATCATCTCATTATTGTATGATTAAACTGGTACATTCTAATTGGCAGACTGAACAGAGCCGGTCAAAGCTGGGTAATTATGAAATTTTCTTAACATTTACCTTCACATACATCCAACATTTGGGGTTTTAAATCCCACTGCAGTTCATCAAATTAATATATTACTTTTCCATTTAGGTAAATCTTGTTGGTTTTATATAACTGCTACTGAAAGCCATTTTTTCCAACATTTAATCAAGTACAACAGATTCCAATGATTTTCAAAAAAAAAATTTTCTTCATATTTTATTAAGAGTACAAAAGTTTATGCATCAATATCTTATAGCTTTTCTTTTAGCAAAAGTGCTATTTGTCAAGAGAAACAATTTATTTAATAACATATAGCAAAATTGAGAAATCTAGATTTCACATTTTTTTGTATTCCACAAGATCTTGATGTAAAATGTTGATAATCAGCAAAGGGTAACAAGTGAGTCTTTTTGTAGGGAGGGTACATCATCATTTTCATATCTTATACAACAATCACTATTTTAAATTAAACTACCTTTCTGTTTGTTTTAAAAAATCTGATTTAGTTAATCCAAATATTTGGGTAACAAAGAGCCCCTTGGTCAAAGGAACTGAAGCTCTCATGCGCTACAAGATTTAAAAAGGAATTCAAGATGAAAACATTGTTTGCTTTTAATTGCCGATTATTTAAACCATTTCTGGCATTCTTCAGAGACAACAAGATTGCAGCTTAGAATCATTTTCATTCAGGACAAGGTAGAAATCATTAGAAATCGTTTCATGAAAACCCTATATCATAATGATTATTAATTCAGGGGGAGTAGTGACAACAAGATTCTTAAGGCAGTCATATTGGATGTACGACTCCAAGTAAGTATCATAAAAAACTCCATTAGTAAAAAAAAAAACATGTTGATATAGTCTTCCATTTGGAGAGAAAAAATGATAACAATATTTTGAAGACATGACATTCCATTCAGGAAAAGTTGCAATAACAAGATAGATAGATAATGTGAAGTCAGATTTTTATTTAAAACCAACTGGATGCCATAAGAAGTCTTCTGATGAAAACATTATGCTCAAATTGAGTTACAACAAGATTTTTAAGATGGCTGCCTTGGTGGTTCTATTGGCTGTCAGACTGGCACCATTTTTATTTAGTACCAGGTAGACGTAATATGATGACTTTTAGTGAAAACCCCACATTGATATGACCATCCATTGTCACTATAGTGGCCCTAGTGGACGTCAGAGCAACACCATTTTCATTTAGGACCAACCAGACCATTCGATGAATCTGTGTATGAAGTATCAAGGCAATCCTCTGAGTAGGAGGTGTAGTAATAACAAACTTGTGTTCATGGACAGATGGACGACAGATGGTGGAAAACAGACCATCCCATAAACTCTTTTGGTCTATGAGCTAAAGATTAAATTAATGACTGTAAATTGTAGTTGTTCTTACAAACTGAGAACAAATTTAAGGATGTCTGAAAACCATTTAAAGATTGTATTGTGTACTGAAATTACTTTGTTAGGACACATTGAGAAAACAGCAATGATACAATGTATCCTAAAGGTCTGATTAAAAGCTAGCAAACAGTGATTACGATAACCAAAGACTGCCAAAAAAAAAGAAGTCATAAAACTGAAAATTTAAGGAGTTTTAAATGCTCTCATTTAATTATGTCTGTGATAAGAGATATGGCTAGTAAAGAAAGAAAAAAAAACATGCACAAGGTTTATAAACCACAGTATCCAAAGAATGGCAACTTACCAACAGTGCACCACAATTCTTATCTTGAGCAATTTTCTGCCAAATGACTCGATGATTGACAAGTTGTTCATGTGGGTCTGCAAACTTGTTGAGGTAATTTTTGTACACCTCAAAGAGCTGAAACAATACACAGCATAATCAGGAATCTTCATAGATTAAAATTTGGTTATTCTGCCTCCCATTATTCCAGGACCATGTGGAATATATAACAATTCATATTTATGTATCCATGTATTGGTCCATATATCAGAAAATTTGTCTATCCATCCACGACTTCAGGTTTTAACCCCATCTTAGATTGCATTCAAATGTAGTACACATAGTGCAAAAACACTAACCAAAGCATTGAGTACAAATTAATTTACCAACATGCTTCTCTTCAAATCATGATCCACAATGACTGTATTCTGTCATAAACTACACAGGCTCCAAGTAGAGCTGTACTGATTAATCGCCCGTACTCATAATCGGGCCAATTATTAGAGCAATCGGTATAATCGGTGCCAATGCAAATAAATTTCCAAAACATAATTTCAATTATAACATTCATCTTGACATGGCTAGAATTTTAAAACAGAATTAAATAGTGGAAACTAAGGAATAAACATTTGACTTGGGGATTAATTGAAAGACAATATATTCTTAAAAGTAACTACTGTTTAACACACTTGCTGTAAACTATCACTGATTATTGCTGAGAACCCCCAATTATTACACTATGTCCTCGATTTTCATTTTCTTCTAAACAAGAAAAGTCCTACATGTTCTATTGCATCACCTGTAAATTATTTTTGTGACGAAATAATTACTTTTCTAGAAAGAATTCGCATAAATCCCAAGAATGATCACTACAAATGCTTAACTACAATTCCCACGAAAGAAACTTACACGAGTTAACATCTTGCATTTTTAGACTGTATATACCAATGTTAATTTCCATCGTTAAATATTGTTGTTGAAGCGGTTGTTGTAGAGTTTAATGCCATTTTTCAGCACACGATAGGCTATACATGGCAGCCAGTATTATTGGTGGAGGAAGAACCAGGGAATGTAAAAATGAATCTTGTCCCCGGGCTCCAAACACTCTAGCTACGCCTATATATAGTTAGCATTCAAAATTCCTCTTGTCACAAGCCAGTTTCAGGCATTTTATGATTAACTGGCCTGTACTGCTGTCGCAAAGCTATAGAGAAATTCACAGACTATCATCAAAGGAGATGCCGAAAGTTATGATGTTTGTTCAGCCAAAAGACAAAACTAAAATTGATCTTGATCTTAGTCGATCTATATGAGAATTTAAGCTTCTATTATTACCCCTGTTCGTGAGCATGTAAATTATGATGGTTATGTGCCTTGCACAATCAAACGTGCATACCTTTTAAAACATATTGCCTCAATTTGTAGGATCGCTTTTATCATTGAAATTGAGTAACTCGTGAGAGGTGATTCACTGTAAATGAAACAGCTATTAAGGACTATCTGAAATGTTATCTAGAAGAATGCAATTTGGTCGAAACAATGAATAAAGCAAAATCTGCATCCAATATGTTTGGGAATAAATATGGATTTAAGTGACGCTATGCACGCTTTGTACTGTCAAAGTACTGTACATTATAATACATGGTCTCCCTTGCCCACAAATTATGAAGTCTGTATTTACCTTTATTTAATTTCTTGTTGGAGAAATCAGAAAATATTCACATGCAAAATAATAACAAAATCAATCATAGTATTGTATAACAGTTTAAAAATTGTCGGGTCACCGAAAGTTACTTTTTTTAAACATGCCTATGTCTTAAGACACGGAAAAAATTATTGTTTCCTGTTCCAAGATTTATAGCCGTTACAGTAGTCAACAAAAATACCTAAAAACGCAGATAAGCCGACCTCCCCCTTCTTCCAGGCCTTTATTTTTTCCTAAATTATTAAGCTTATACGCGAGTATATATACTGTGATAACGAAATAATCGGTCTCATAATCGGTATCGGCAATTTTAATAATCGGCCATTCACTGTATCGGCATAATCCGCAAAAAGTGACATCGGTACAGCTCTAGCTCCAAGTAAAATAAGGTCAAAAACTTGTATTAAAAAATCAGATGAAGAGATTTGCTGATGTTTGTATTTTCAGAAGATCATTTCCTAAGATTCATGTCAGGCCACTGTGAGACTAGTTTACAATGCAATCAGCTACAAGTCAAAAACAGCAATAACTCATGTAAAATCTGTACAATGATTTCATGACATGCACATCTACAGACGATGTTTCATGAGTGTCGCATTTTACCCATCCCATGTCTAATCTTCTTCTGTCAAAAATGAAATTTATTTTCTTTGCACTGGAACCATTCTTCTTCTGTCAGATTGACCATGACCTTTTGACCTCAAAATCAATAGGTCTCTTCCCTACCCTATGAGCAAGCCATCTACAAAACTTGGTTGAAGTATGGCATATAGTACTAATCCTAATGCACAGAAAGCGTCTTTTCTTCTTTCAGTCAGTTACCTTGACCTAACATTTGGACTAAAATCAGTAAAGTCTATGACTGTCAATGAATGAGTATTTTGCAAAGACCACTGTTCTTCTTTCAGCCACAGAAACTCTGACCTTTGACCTTTTGGCTCTAGCAACAACAGGGTATTCCTTTCTCCAACTGTTGATGGTGGATAACTAAAAATCATTGAATGGAAATTGTTCTTCCTTCAGGTACATCAAGCTTGACCACAGAGCTCTGTTGCACATTTCGTACCACATATTCAAGTCTTCAACCGAGTTTGGTAACTAAGAGGTGGACAACTAAAGTTACTGTATGGAAACCAAAATGGTAACAACCTGATGGACTGATTGGACAGACATTATTATAATGAAATATGCCCTGCCTTATTGTACTTAATATAAGGGCAATAACTCTAATAAACATTGTTTGATAAAAGTGATTTGCATGCTTATCTTCCGGTGCTGGTAAAAATATTTATAAAGTTTCATGGCAATCCATGAATGACTGGACTAGCTGTGCTAACACTGACACCAAAATGATTGCTATGTTGAGATAGGGTCAACATAAAAGAAAGATTCAACACCCCATTTAATCAAAATTTCTTGTCTGTGAAAATTTCTAATAAGCAGTAACAACTTGGTTTCAAAATATTCCAGAACCAGAAATTACCAAAAGTCAAAATTTTGACATTTCCAGAAAGGAACAATTTTTAAAAAAAAATATCTTCTCATCTCTTCATTAGTTCACAAGATTATGCAGCTATGTCTCAGTATAATACCCATCAATCTAATGTCATTCCAGTACTATCAGTAATGACCACATGACCAAATTTTTTTATGTCAAATGCATGAAACTGGACTGAAAAATAAAAACATGAGTGAATTAATGTATCTATATTTCCTTTTAAAACATTTATATTTAAAAAACTTATTTTTTATAAACAAGATAAATATTTTTAAAAATTTAAGTTGCATCAAAATTTCTTACAAAGCATTTTACACACATTCTGTTATCCATTACTGCTCTTTCCCAATTAACAGTTATCATTTTTTTTTCTCACTATACAAAAGTTTAGTACAAGAAATACTGTGCAATTAATATGTTTCATTTGCACTTTTTAAAAATCATCTTCCACCCCACCTCGATACACCACACATTCATGAAATTTAATCTTTCTCATTATACTGTTGTTTGATGCTGGACCAATGGTTTTGGACACTAAATACTGCATTTTAAAAGGAAGACCTTTGTTTACACTGCGGTATGAACTGAACACGCACATACACACACACAAAGTTCCACCCCAGTCTTCAGATGTTACACAAGTATTTGCGAACCCACCATCAATGCCCCACAATTCATTTCCTGAAAGATTTTCTGCCAGGTTTCTTTGTGGTCTGTAAGCTGATCCTTAGAGTCAGTAATCTTCTGTAAGTATGCTTTGTAAGCCTCCATAAGCTGATAAAAACAAAACAAAAATGACAAACAAAAACGAAACAAATAAATGCACTGTGAATCAGTCACACATCATTGCAATGTTTGAAAGATGCATTATTTTTAATAAACTAGACTTGCATTTGTAAAACATAAAGGCCCAACGTGTACCAAAACACTGAGGTCCAAATGGCTTTAACACTTTAAAAAAAAAAAAATATTGCATTTTTGTCATTAGAAGCTAATATGCTTCCCTGTATGAATAGATGCTGGGACGAAAACAAGATGTTGAGCATGGAGTGTGCATGTGCACATGTAAAAATTAAAATGTTATTGACTTGATTCTGACTGAGACACATGTACAAACAATATTTTACAAGAAAGAATGCCAATAAAAGTCAATACCTCATTTTCATTGCTGATGCAAAGGAGTTTTACATGTAAAAGTATTAAATTGGATATTATGTTATAAAAATGTTCCAGATAATTTTTCTCACCAGCACCACCTGGTGTTTCCACCCTGTATCTGATTCACAAATTCTTCAACACAAAACCAGATGCCATCTCCAGCAGAAAAGTAATACCCAAAGTTCACAATGCTTCAGCAAACATGTCAAGGCATAGAATAATATTCCCAATTATATTAAACTGAATCTCATTCATATATTAGACACATTCTATTTGCCAATACAGTAAAACCTGTCTTGAAAGACCACTGCTAGGTGAGACCATCTGTCTTGAGAAACCACATTCTCAGTTTACAAGTTTATTGATTATATAGAATTGTGACCTGTTATGAGAGACCATTTCTTGAGAGACAATAAATTTTTTGGCAAAAGAGGTGGTCTTTCAAGACAGGTTCTACTGTATACCATTTACACTGATTGCTTATGTATTTCACCAATGGCCATCAACAGCATAGACCATGGTCTGTTTGCACAACTTCTGAAATGAGGCCAACTACATAGATCTTAATGTGGTGCCAAATAATACAAAGGCAGACCTGAGCCAAATACATCCTGATTGGGTGGTACATAATACAAGACCAGACCTGGGACAGTTACATCCTGATCAGATGGTACATGATATGTAGTGTAAATCTGGCACAATACTTTCTGATTTAGCAGCACAAAATACTATAGCAAATCTGGAGCAAATACATCCTGATGAAGTTATATGCAACTGGGTTCTTGATATATAAACGTAAATATTGGAAACAATGTTGTATTAATGCAGCTTACCTTGTGCGGAGTATCCCTGATGAATTTTTTCTCCCGTACATATTTCTCATAAATTGTGTAACCAAGCATTTGGTAAATAAAACTGGTGCTGGGACTCTGGCTTGAGTATTTGGTTAAGTCTAATGCCTCCTGCAAAGTGAAGTTTAACATTAATACCTTGTCTGTGTCACCTTATGACCTTGATCATTGACACTAGCAGATAACTCCAGATAATCTACATTAGAAAAAACATTTGTGTCAATTTTGTTTGCAAAATTTGGGCTAAATGTGCCATTTATTTATAAATATCTTTTGACTTTGAATTAGGAATGCTGCAATGACTCGTTATTGCAACTCACAACTGCACAAAGCAAAATGTGCATAACACTGGATTACACCTGAAACACTCTACTTACAAGAAACAGTCAATATAATCAAGTTTTGTACTGCAACCATGCACAACACTGAATTACATCAAGCAACATTCTACATGTACAATAGTCAATTTGCTTCATTTTCAATTTGTATCAGTACTCCCCCAAAAAAAGTTATCTAGGATTTGGATGTTACCTCCAGGATGATGTCTACATAATCTTCAGGTTGAAAAAGAAGAAGGTATGGATACTTAGACATCCCCCAAAAACCTGAAAGTAGAAAGTGCTGAGACTAAAATGTGTTTTGCCGAAGTCTTTGCATCATATAATAGGCATGATATAATTCACAATAACTATATATATTTTCAAAAACTTGATGACAAAATCTTGGCACTGATTTAGTTATTGACTCTATTAGTTATTGTTGGAAATAAGACACCTTTACCTCAACTGGAACTTTCTGAGCTTTTTCCAACGTATGCTTGCAGAAACCTCTCATGTAATTAATGGTGACTTTGAACAGCTTTCAAGTGCAAGGCTGTCATTATGTCATAAAAAGTCCACTGATGTCAAGATGACCAGTAATAAAATCAGACTACTGAAACCAAAATGATATTTTTGTCCTTTTCTCATTATAAAGCTGCAGGAATAATAACAAAAATTAAAAGTGAAGTTATTCATTAACTACTGAAATGTGAATGAGTGTTTATTTTCAACACCTATCATTTTATTTGAATCTGTTTTTTCACACATTTAGCCAAAAGTTCATCCCCCAGAAACTAACCAATTTGGGAAGTACCACTATCATTACCTCCAAATCTCTTTTTAGAGAGTTTAAGTTTTTTGACTCGGATTTGTGAGTCATGGGAATCTTCCAAATGAGCTTTACCCATGCATGGATTAATTAAATTTTTTTGCACATTTAATTTTGTTTTAGTGCAAAAAAATCATTTTCATTCAGTTATCTTCTTTATGCTAGCAAATTAGTGAGTCTCTGCTAGGAACTGTATCAAAATTGTACAATTTAACATCATATGGGGGAGTTTTTTTTTACATTTTTCAGTTAGAACATGGACTATATGCGACTCACCCCAAATGAAAAAGAATCATTTTTACAACCAAGCTGTATACAGCAAGTGCTGACTAAAATATTTCAAACCTTGCCACAAGTGTTTCTGTTTGATTTGAATATCATATCTCTGGCGTACTGCATACAAGATATCTTTATAATGTTAAACTCATTCAGGCAGTGCTAATTTGTGGTGTTGCATAAGGTTAGAGAATTGAATTGTATTAGGTATAACAAGATGGGTGGATGCAGTGGAACAGGATATGCATTTAATTACGATATGCATTTAATTACAATAAAATATAAATTTGTTCACAGAACACAGATGCTGGTGTAAATCTTCATGTTGAACAAGAGTTCCCAACTCTGAAAGATGCTGACAGTAAAGGTCTTTTTGATATAAAAAACTGGAACCCAAAATTATGGTTAAATCCATGATGTTCTTCCAATGTTATAACAAAAACATAACTAATGATGAAAGGGCTCACATCTAAGTCAACCAGGTTCATAGTTCAATCAAATTTAGATGCGGTAAACAAACCCAGTGAATGTATCACCCCACCTACCAGTGTGGCCACAAAAGTCCACAATAATGAAATGTGACACACTGCCCTTTAAGACGGCTGTATTGTTGTGTGTTTGTAGGGTATAACGCCATATATATATATATATATAAAGCCAGTATTATTGGTGGAGGAAGAACCCAGGAAAACCCCCTGAAAGAACCACCGACCCGTGAGAAGTTACTGGCAAGCTTTCTCACATAACTACATTAGCCGAATCTTTGACTCGAACCCACGCAGACTGAGGTAAGATGGCAGTGATCCGTAACGGAGAGCGCTTTAGACCACTGGGCCACCCAGCTGTATTGTTACTGGGCTGACATGGAAAATAAGGGCTGTTCCATTTAAATATACAAGGTACCCCAAAAAGGCAGTTTTTAAAACTATATGCCAGGATACTTTGATTTAAGAGAGTTCATATTAAAATGAGAACACATTAAATTGCCTCTATGGGTGAGTACCACACATTAAAAGAATCTTACCTGGGTCCCAGGTATATTTTACTGGAACAACCCCAACAAAGTTTTACTTGCCATATCTCAATGGCATTAAGGAAACGCGCAAGAAAATTGTTTTAAAAAATGTGTCAGTTACCTTGACTGTGAAGATAAAACTTCAAATCCAATACACGAGACACCATCAAATAAAGAATCATAACTGTAACATAATGTGTTTCTGTACCTCAAAAACACTTTTGATATAAAGCAGCAAAGCAAGTAACCTTACAATACTGACCTATAAGTTTGAAATTTGGGAATAATGGCATGCAATGTAACACTGTCAAGTAATACTATCAAGTGACACTATCTATACAAACTCCATCCTTTTCTCTCTGCTAAAGGGCAAAATAGTACCAACATGTGACATTAACATTGAAGATAAAACCCATAATCTTGTATCTGACACAACTTTTAGTGATTATATATAAATAAACCAAGTTTCATCCCCTCATCTCAAATGTCTTTAAAATTATTTGAATACGAAATAAAGTGTAATGGAAAACTTCACATCTTGAATTGTGACCTTGATTTAAGACAGGTACCCTGAGGTATTTCACAACAGATCTTCTGAAAACAGAAAATGGTCATTTTTCCTTTTTTAAACCTCTAAATGAATACACAGACAGCAGAGTTCTACTGAGTTAACTGTGTCTGTATGAGATGTATTATAAAGAGGTTTATTTAGTAGGTTAGAGTTTATTTAGTTCTACAGCTCCTTTTAATGTTTTTACAAGCATATTACAAGCAATCAAATCATCACATATCCTTTAAACACTAAAGATAAATTTAGACATATCATTTAAGCAATCACTGTGGGAAAATGAGATACTGACAAGATGCAAAAGAGACAGAAGAACACTGAAAAATAAGTAAGTCCCTTTTATAAAGTACAGAAATTTAAACAGCAAACACATATCTTCATTACACCTTTGCTTTATAGATTTATGTTGAAGAATAACTGCAAAGTTCAATGAAAAGATAGAAAATAATACTTTCAGAGAAAAGGGGTAACATTTGACAGGGGCAGGGACCCACCCCATGTACTATTTAAAAACATTGCAGTTTATTTTCAAATACTGTTGATAATTTGTATTTCCTTAGTATGGCTTTTAAAAGCTGAAAAATAGTTGTTGTTGTAGGGTTTAAAGCCATTGTTCAGCACAAGATAGACTATACATGGCGGCCAATATTAATGGTGGCTGAGAAATGTCCAAAGACTCCATGTTTGTATTTGAGTGCACATGAGTTTCCTAATTCTTTCTGTTATTGCTATGTTTTTGCTGTTGGTTTCCAGATTCCTTACCTGATAATTACCACATTAGCGAGTTCAGTGTTTACATCACTTCCACCTACATATTAAGGGTAGGTAATACATACATGAACTTTTGCAAAGGTTATACTGCAAAACTTATTCATAAACAATGCAGCAGATAACGATGAATTGTGATTGATTCAAAATAATGTTTAAAAAGAATCCTGACCATCTGACCTTTAAATTACAGACTGGAAGAGAGATGTGGAAAACTTCAAATAGTAGGTCATAACCTTGATCTTTAAGTTAAAATTAGATACAGTACTTGACATACAATGTAAGTATAAAAAAGTTTAAAAAAACTTTCAAGTTAGAGAGCTGAAGAGTGATGGATAGTTAAAATATTGCATGGTGACCTTGACCTTAAAGACAGGAACCCTACTATAGCACATGAGATATTCTAGTGATAACATGAGTATACAACACTTCATCAATTTACCTCAAATGGCTAAATTGTCATAGAACAAAACAAAAGTGTGATGGAAACCCAACACATTGAGCAGTGACTTTGACCTTGAAGACAGGACTCGCAATGTGATGGTTTACACATATACCAAAAGTCTTATCCTTATTCTCTAATGGCTTTAAAGTTCCACATCAACTGTGTGATGGAAAACATTAAGCCATGAATCTGATCTTGACGACAGCATCCCGATTGTAGTACATGACAAACCTTCCAGTGATTTTATACAAGTATTGAAATATGCCTTAATCTCAAACAGCTTTAAAGTTATGGAGCAGAAAGTTGTTTTTGTTTTTGTTGGATTTAACGCCATTTTTCAGCACACAATAGGCTATACATGGTGGCAAGTATTATTGGTGGAGGAAGAACCTGTGAAACCCCCCGGAAAGAACCTCCGATCCACGAGATGCTACTAGCAAGCTTTCTCACATAACTACATTAGCCAAATCTTAGACTCGAACCCACACAGAAAGGTGAGATGGCAGTGATCCGTAACTGAAAACGCTTTAGACCACACAGCCATTCGGGACCCCTGGAGCAGAAAGAACAATGGTAATGAAAATGTACAATACTAATACATGACCTTGACCTAGAGGATGGCACTTCTGATATGGTATGCAACACAGCTTCTGTTCGAGATGAATAAAAAAGTCTCATCCCTAAATCTTGAACCACTTTCAAGTTATCAAGCAGAAGGAAAAGTGTTGACAGATGGATGGAAATAACCCTATTATGTACCCCACTTTTTTCCAGAAGTCAGGGGACAGAAGAATCTGAACATGGTCCTTCTGTCAAATCTGAACATGGTCCTTCTGTCAAATCTGAACATGGTCCTTCTGTCAAATCTGAACATGGTCCTTCTGTCAAATCTGGTTTTAACTGAAAGGATCCTCCAAAATTGTTGAGTGAAATGCGGGACCATAGAAGGTCAAAGGTCTAAGGCTATATTGCTTTGCTGTAGATCTTAATTTGTGTTAAGGTATTGTATCATTACTATATGCTTCAGCTTTCTGTTTCTTCAGCTTTGCTTCAAAAGACACACGTATTACTTTCTTCCACTCCTCCACCAAACTGTCATAAAGTTGATTCTGAAATGGAAAAAAATGTGCAAGACACAAAATACACTTTCTTTGGTACATTTTGTTTGAAATATTATGCATTCATTATTATGTATGGGTTACCAAATTATCGTATCCAATTGTAATCTATTTATGAACATAGTTTTTTTTTGTGGGCAAGCTAGATTATGAATTTTTAAGTCAATAAAATATGAACCAAACTGATTTTCAAAGCCCCCCCCCCCCCCCCCCCCCCCCCGCCGTTTGATTATTTGATTAGGATTTTTAACGTAGCTTTTAAAAAAATTAAGTCATATCGCTATTATGTCTGCAGTGAGGTAGTTTATAGTGATGTCTAGCACTGGGGCATAATCTTTGGTATGACCCTGCTGGGGATCGAACCTGTGACAAATCGCTCCCACAGCAGATGCACTAACCAGTAGGCCACCTGAGTGGTTTCAAAAGACAAGCAGGCATGCAAAAAGTATTGAGTTACACTTCAAAACACAGGATAAGTACACAAAATGTTATTTTATTCAAGGGCCTAAAGATTTCTCTAAGATAAACTCATACCACTTCACAAAATTTATTACTAAATCTCTAACAAAAATGGTAAAAGCACAATGCAGATTATAAAAAAAGCCATCATAATCCTCATTTTTAAAAATATATAAAGACAAAATATCTTTTCCCTTTGGCAAGTGCCCACCAGCACCTGACCTTGACTACAAGCTAATTGACCCAGAGTGCAACCACGTTTCCTGCCATGGATTTCATCAACAAACTTCTATAGTGCGACTGGATGAAATATTAGTCTGACCCAAGTTTGATAATTCAGCGTCTTAAAGAGAAGCTCAGACTTTAGGACACATTGATGATGTTGTGAACTACTGTATGTACTCACTTCAGAGTAAAGTCCAACTGCCAAAAAATATAAACACTGATCAACCATTGCATCAAGTGCCAGCAGATCAGGGTCTGTATTATCTGTGCTGTTAGTTACTCCTAACAACTCCACATAACAAGATATGCTGTCACATTATGCAATGACAGATCTGGACAAAACTAAGGGTGTACATACTGTGATACTCTTTAAAACGTTTAATGAGAGGGTATAGCTATGATTTTTATTCATGTGTCAAGTCAAAATAAAAGAAACACTTACCATTTTCCGATTTTTCTTAGTTTCAATTACTGACTTAACAGGAACTTTATTTAATGTCTCTCTTTGAAGCTGTTCCCTGAATTTTGCAAGTAACTCTTCATCTGTCAATGCACCAGCTGAAGGGTTTACTTCCACCATCTGAAATTTATATATAATTCTTTTCTTAAATCTTCAGTCTATGTTCTTTTTGTCCTACAAATTCTGTCCTACAAATTCTAATTATAGTTTATGATAAAGAACCCATTGCTATCGTTTCTTGGTAATAATATATTGTGTACACGAAAAGAAAAAAAAAACATACCCTAATAAAGCAGGCCAAACATCACTCAATGGCATACAATGGTCTACAATGTTGTAATAAGGCAGATACCTTGGAATAACACCCATCTCAGTATATGTTCCAACTATATGACAAAACCTAGTGGCATTTTTGAGGCTGTATTACCATGTTTCTAGTTGTGCAATGTTGGCTCTAAGTTTAACATATTTGCATGTACAGGTGCAAATACAGGTAAAATGACAAGTTACAATTGTATTTCATCAGCATATTTGGTTATTTTTTAATAGAAAAGTTCAAATATATTTAAGAAATGTTATATTCTTTAGTAGTTCACCCATGTACATGTCTGTCACAATCGTATATCAAAACTGTGAAAATCACAAGTAAAGAAAAGGTGACAGTTTTGTAAACATTCACTCCATAAATGTCAGAGTGAAGTTTATACTCCTTGTCAGTAATTAATGTTCATGAAAAATATCCACCTGTTTTTTATTCTAATATTATCGAAACCGATAATCATAGTAGTTTATAACAGTTCAATGACATTGTAATTTAACTTTAGTGCTGTGGCATCCTAAAACATTACCACATATATACAAATATCTTTCTTTCAGGCATGACTGTAATCTTTGACCTTTGACCCAAAATTTCTTTTTAACCCAAAGTGCAAGCCCATCCACAAAGTCTGTTCCAGCTTAGTGAACCGATGTTGTTGTGCAGAAACCATTTTCCTTCTTTCAGTCACAATAACCTTGATATTTAACCTATTGACCCCAAAATCAATAGGATTCTACCATACCCAATGTACAAGTCATCCACAAAGTTTGGTAACTGTAGATGGTTGAGAACAAGTTATATTTAGAGAAAAAAATAGAGAATAGATGGATGGACATATGGATGTCAAAATACAATATGCTCCTCTTTATAGTGGGTCTATGAAAAAGGTTTGCATAAACTTCCGTCTTATCCTGAGAAAAAATTTCTGTAAAAAATAGCAGCTTTACCATTTCAGGAGGTAGTGGAATGTTTAATGGTTCTACTAGTTCACCCACATAAGTCTCAACATCAGGAGATGGATTTCTTTTGTAGCCTGGGATGATGGCTTCCAGTCCCTGCAAGTCAAGCATGAATAAAAGAGCTTTATTATGCAAGCAATCAAACGATACTGGTATGGCATCATTGTGTACCAGTATCACAGTGGAAATTCTTCCCAAAAACTAAAACATTCAATGCAGTCCTAATTTTTTTAATTGTGTCTAGTTCCTCCACTCTTTTCTTGTAAATAGCATTGAAGGTATTCATAAAAAGAACATCTTGCTTACTTTGTTATTAATTAGTTATAACTTTCATTATTAAACATTTAAGTAAATAATAATGACTAGTAACCATGTTGAAGATGCAGTGCTACATTCCAAAAATTAACAATGATGAAAAATGAACTAAAACAACTTGGGAAAATAATACTTAGCATTATGAATAAAAAGATATTTTAAAATTTGCGATTGTATTTTAAGCAGGAAATTGAAAACTAACAATATAATATGTCTCATAATTTTTTTCCTTCCTTGACTGCTTCTGTTTTTTATGTTTACAATCATAAAATTATCTGCCATTTTGTACATTATATCATTGTTTGACATGTGGGAATGTGTACATGTTTGACCAGATGTATTTGGGAAGCACGTTTATATGCTTAGCATGAAAATTCCAGGAACTGATGTCCACAATTTTGTCAATATCAAGCTGTATTAAAATCTGGTTGAAATACAATAATACTTACAGCACTTACAGTGCACAAATGAAAATGGGTGGGTCTGACAATCAAGGGCTATAACTCTCCTAATGATGCCTAAAAATGGCAAACAAATTCTGCCCAGGTCATGTGAAAATCAAGCTGCATACCACAATTGTTTGAAATCCAATAATAACCAAGATATTTACTGTAGATTATGTAATTTTTGGGGATGGTAAAAGAATTTTAATTTCACAATACTTACTTGCTACTATTGCATTAATTTCCTTCTCAAGGACTCTAGTCCCGAATCCATCCTATTTATTCTCTCCTCCAATCAATAGTCAAGCCAGAATTGAAAAGACTAAGATCTCAGTCTGACTCCTTAATCACAGCCAATATAAAGATACTCATACTCTTCTAACATAAACCTGAGTGCAAGATATGAAGGTGGGAGGAGAAATGTTTTGCAAAACATGAGTGATAGTATCACATAGCTAACATTAGATTTACCCTCAATCAGAAAACTACAACAGCAGTAATACACAACCTGCTAAAACAGTTAGGAGGGAGGCTGAACGCTTCAACAAATCTCGTACAGAAAACTATTGTACTTATACTTACAGCAGGAGTGTTCACTACTGTAAGCTGGAAGAAGGTTGGAAATATGTTTTTCCACACAGCAAGAGTGTTCACTAGTGTAAGCTGGTAGAAGGTTGGAAATATGTTGTTCCACACAGCAGGAGTGTTCACTAGTGTAAGCTGTCAGAAGGCTGGAAATATGTTGTTCCATCACTACAGAAATGAATGAAAAAATGACTGGGCTCTCTTGATAATGAGGATAAATGAAAATGGTGGCTACCAAAATATCAGAAAAGCCCTTGCAATGAAGGAAGAGACGTTAAGTTGTAAGGGCCCAAATGGTGGAGAATCAAGTCCACTGCTCCAAGAGATAGAAGTAAGGTGAGCCAATGAGGTTGTGGCCAGAAAATAACATAAGGACTGGAGTCTGAAGACCTTTTCCTTATAATGGCCGACGACATCATCCAGCAAATGACAGGTGAGATGGAGCTTTTAGCCTTTTAACTGAGGCTGCTTCAGAGATAGCTTAGGTTGCATCTGCATAAAGAAGGTATGAGAGGGCAGTCAGGTGGGTGTGTACTGTTTCGAAGGGCTTTAAACTGCTGCCATGAACTTGTGTTATTGGTCTTTCAGATCCTATGATGACACAGAGGTAACAAGACTACTGAAGAGCATTTCTAGCTCAAGTGGTGAATACCTTAAAATGTTCTTGCTGTGGTCATGCAAGACCGTGGCATCTTGAAGGTGACATACCTGCAGCGATGAAGTTGTGCAAATGGAGCCAATTACACAGAATGATGACACAATGTCTTTGCAACAGCCACTAGCAAACAATGAAGTGCTTCTGACAGGCAATGAATCTGCCTTTGCAAGACTAAATGAGGCTGCCAAAACTAGATTAGTGTATGAAGTGATCATCACAAAAGAATGGGACTTAAACCCCAAGGCATGCAAGGTTTTAACTGGAGGGCAGATTATTCCCCTGCCAAAATCCTCACTTGTGGTGCTCCATAGTTCAGTGGTAAGGAGGAGGCTTAATAGGCAAAACTGGCAAATGGACCTGATTGCTGATGGCAGAAACCAGCAGCCAAATTGTAGAAGGGATATATCATTCTTCTGCTACCTGACAAACCAATCTGTAGAAAAACTTGTGTAAGCTTCCAGAAAATTTGTGTGGGAGCAACAAAAGACCTGCTGCCCATGAAAGGCTCTCAGACTGGACAGAATCATCTTGCTCTCAATACCAGAAGGCTTTTCATTCCAGTCTGGAAGAAGGAGTCCATAAAATTCATTCACCACCTTTTTGAATATCAAAACTTCTTCCCCCTACAGCACTGGCCAAACAGGTGGGAAGTAGCCAGAAACCAAATGGAGTGAGAGGGACCACTGATTTCTCTTAGAACTCATTTGAATCCACCATGATGGCAATGACATAGTCACCCAAAGACCACTCCTGAGGTAGGATAGGAATGTCTCTCACAGTAGCTCTCTCTGGAGAGTGAAATGTTGGAATCAGGTTTGACTTCACCCCAACGCCAATCATAAAGAGTGATGGGACTAACTCTTCAAGTTGATATCCAAGACAAGTGGGATTGCTGATCTTGTCCAGATCATCAAGGGGTTAAGTGGAAGCATACAATCCCATCTTGGTGACCTTAGCCAAAGGGGGAGGAGCCTATTTACAGCCTATCATGACCACCCTACCTTTAAACAAATGGTGAAAAAGAAGATTTTCATCTTGGAAGGGTCCCAACATACTGAAGGGATTTAAAGGAAAAATAGGAAGGGGTAGGGATTTCAATCCGATCCCTCGCTATGTCTGGTGAGCATAACCCAACTCCCTATTCCCATCAGGATTAAAAACGGTAACTTAGGAACATGGGGTATCAACCTATTTACAGAGTACACCTCTCCCTCAATAACATGCACAATTCTGGGTCCAAAAACAAAGACTGCACTATAAGCAAGAGTGCAAGTTATAGAAACCTCCCAAAAACTCGCTAGGCATCCAGAGAACCCAGAATGTTTGCAGGGGTGTGTGCCTGGGCTGTTAAATAGCCGATATCTTGTTTAATAATCATGTCGAGAAAAAGGGTCAATGAAGCACTTTTTGTGAATGAAGTTGTTCGTTATTCTCCATAAATTACATTTATTTTCAAAATACAGACCTGTCAACCATGACGAGTCCCTCAGTTTGGCAGTGCATTTTTTCCCCTAAGCTTGACCAGTTTTCAGTAAGTGTAACAAAGTATCATAAAAAAGTTGGAAAACGTAATTAAAAGTTTGGTATTCAGAACGTGCTGTGATGATAAACATTATGTTCAACTGAAAAGTTTATAAAGTACGCATAGACTTTATTTACCACTAGTACAGTTGCACAAATTTTAGTTCCAAACCCTAATTAGCTCAATGGCTTGTTGTTATCTTTCAACTTGCTATATTCTTGGAAATTCTTTTCCATTTCACATGAGGATGGCAACCACATTTCCTGCCATGAGTTATACTCAAATTAGCATGTGATATCCAATAAACTTGTGTCCTTTCCAGCTTATATTCATAAGAATCTGAATATTCCTTTTTATTTTTATTCTTCTGTGTTGATTATTAAAACTTTTCCAGAAACTTACTTTCCCTACTCATCTTAAACATGCATCACTTCCTTCATGCAATTTAAAAAAATTCTATGATTAACAGTTTGATCATGTAGACGCTCGCACAAACAAATAGTTGCAGTTTAAAGTGTCTGGGGTGCTGATGCAAAGTCAGTCTGGTTCCCTTACCAATTTCACTACTTCTAATATTAAACCCAGATCAAAATAAAAAAGGAAAATGAACAAAGTTTCCGAATTGTTTGGCAATAATTTTTCTGTAGTTGTTGCTTTTATGCCTAAGTCTGTATTCTAAAGGTTGTTGTTGTTGTTGTTGTTGTAGAGTTTAACGCCATTTTTCAGCACACGATAGGCTATACAAGGCGGCTTGTATTATTGGTAGAGGAAGAACCCGAGAAACACCACTGAAAGAACCACCGACCCATGAGAAGCTACTTGCAAGCTTTCTTACATAACTACATTAGCCGAATCTTAAGATATAAGACTTCATCTTATTGGTTGATAAAAATAGCAATGATGGAAACAACAAGGAACATGACCTGTCAGCAGCTGCTCCCAGATCTTTGTGTACAACAGTGGAGATCTTATTTTAATTAGATTTTGTGTTGATAAATTGATGGAATATACATCACAGCCACCCATTTACAGGCCTTCCAACCCTAGCAAGACCCTCTCAGTAAGGCAATTGGTTTTTGTTCAGAAAGTTAGTCCGGGTTTCATTATATATCAAAATATCACATAATGCTAATGTCAAACTTGAAAACATGCATAAGCTGTTGCTTATTTAATAGGAAATATTCTAACAAGCAAAAGTTTGATCATGCAGATGTTTTGCATGAAAACGTGCTCTTCAAAGCACCAGAGGTAGTCCTGTAAACTTAGGTCTGGTGGATCCAATATAAAATGTCCAGATTTTACAGCAACAGTCATATTTCTCTAATGTATGCTTTTATTCCAGAAGTCAGTATTTTAAGGACCATTTTAATATTATCATAACTTCATCTGAAGATGAAAAAAACACTTCGACCTCTGTTGGTGTACAGAAACAAGGACTGCAGACAAATGAAAGTGTGGGGAAAATGATCACCCATCACAGACGGATATAATGCTATATCAAATTACCTTTTGAATATACACTGTCTCGTCATTGGCAAACTTGCAAATGTTGAATATTTCTCTGACATCAAGCTGCTACAAAAAAAAAAAAATGAAAATAGAAAACTTATAACTCAGAGGAAACCATTCTGGCAAAATCGGTGTTTAAATCAAGTGCAAATAAGTCCAGGAAAAATGAAATCAAAAGATCAGTTTACAGCAAACTGAACCAATAAAAAAATGGAATCAGTGATCATATAGCTACCTTTATAGCTTTCTGTAAGCAACTATTAAAATATCCTGCTAAAACAGAAATAAATGATAACCACCTGCAAAATAATGGCCTCTGTTAATGGATATAAATGACATAAAACATTAAGCGAGATATAAATGGTACAACTGTTCTATTGGCAGAAATTATGTACTGACAGCCTCCCTTAAGACGTGTAGTGCTTTGGACAGAGCTCCAAAAAAACTCCTCATCTTCTACCAGCCATATCTTCATTGTTAGATGAACCACCAATATTATAATTTATGCTGAAATAAAGTTTACTTCTTGCTCTTTTTAACTGTTAATTTGGTTTGTTGATGAAAATAAGTGAATGAACAGTAACTTGCATCTAAAAAAGCAACAGTTTCACTGTTGGGCATGATTCGGTCAACTGAATGTCTCACTGTGAAAGCAAGAGAT
The DNA here is from genome assembly GCA_030141615.1 of Unio pictorum. NCBI lineage: Eukaryota > Metazoa > Mollusca > Bivalvia > Unionida > Unionidae > Unio > Unio pictorum. The sequence goes on from JARLTB010000242.1 coordinate 1,721,643, forward strand.
ATTGCATTTGCTAGGGAAATTCTATTTAAACTCCAAAGTTACTATCAAAAAAGTAGCACCACATTGTAGAGCAGAGAATGGCATTTATTTTCATAAAAGTTTCAAATATATACGTTTAAATTAAATTTTCTAGGTAAGAGTTAAAAAAAAACTGGTTCATTTTTCTGGCTAAATATATTGGACATTTAAAAAAATTAATATGTGATACCTATATGCGCTGGAAAGCCCAAATTTCGCTGATGTGCATGGCTTCAAGATTTCGTTAAAGGCTGCCAATCACAAGTGTGTAAACTGAAAAGGTCATTCAAATGTCTCGAGTCACGCACTATGAGGTGATTCTGAATAAAATGACTGGCTTCATATCGACAAGTGATCCAGATTTTGGTCTCGTTTGTGAAAAATTTCAACAGCACATTGGTAAGCATTGTTTTTCTCGCTTTTCAAAACATTTATTAATATTTTTATAAATTTCATTTTATTTTATTTTAATGGACTAAATAAGATACTTTTCGATAAAATGTATGTGTATACTGCGACAGGAAGTTTACAATTACCACGTGTTAAACTATCTTGCATTCCGAGACTGCAAGAGTGATTTAATTTTAATAAATAATAACTACCTATATTGATTCGATGAATTAGTAAAATGAGTGAATAAATAATCATTCTGTTCATAAATACTTTGTGTAGTGTTTGCTTTCTTTAGCTCATTTCATCACAGTCATTGGACGTTTATAAACTGGAAGTTGGTTTCTCTGATGATGTATCTCTTGTTTCTGTTGTTTTCATCAAAATATTTCTTGGTCAAAGTTTTATTGTTTCTTTTAGTTAATCTCTCTGGGAAATTATCACTTTTATACTATTATCATAGACCAATGGTAATTAATAGCTGTATGTCTGTCTGTTTCTTTGCTATATAAATTAATAAAATCACATTTCCATCCTCCCAATCAGTGTCATAATTTGGTATTATGTATAAATATATCAAAACATTTTTTTGGTAAAACAAAACAAAACAAAATGTGTTTACAAAGTTAAAACATTTAAAATTCTAAGACAACAAGATTTCAATCTATAATTTAAAAAAAAAAATAACTTAAAATTTTGATAAATATTTTAACAATGCTCAAGTTTCAAACTGAGATCATCATTCTAAGTGCAAAGATGCCAACCCTTCAGGCTCGCAATTCGTGAATATGGTGATAAAAATTAGTGAATTTTGACATGAATTTATTAAGTGATCCTAGAGTCCATGAATATTTTTTTTTAATGAATGCATGACAAATGCTTGGTATATTCCAAATTAAACTTCACTTTTTGTGCAATACATTTCTTTTTACTATTCTGAGTTTCCGCTGACCCTTGTCCCACCATTTTTTATATTTGGACATTTGTTGGGGTGTAGGGTCAGAATCCATTCCCTATCGAAATGTTGGAATTCACCAACACCAAATGGTGTCGGCATGGGGTAGCCTCTTACTACTAACTGGCCCAATAAACTTGAATGACCTTTCATGGAGATATACCTGAATCAAATCGATAGGAATTTGATTTATTTTATCAAAAATAGTGAGCATAGCATCATGTCTTTAATCCGCTGACAGGAGAGATGAAAGTACATTGTAACTGAAATTCGACCTAGAAATCTCACAACCTACATGTCAATGAAGTCATATAGTCATGTGAAACAGACAATAAGCAAATTTCCAAAGTAAAAATGTGGTAACGAGCATCAGAGGAAACTCGGACTATATTTTTCTTTGGTGGTAAAGACATTTTCAAGATAAGTTGTTGAATGCTAATTCAAATCAGTGTTGGCAGCGCATGTGCAAAACAAAATTTTGGTTAGGCCCAGTTTCTGTTAAAAGCATTTGTAAAGCTATACTTATGTATAGATTAAAATATGTTAAAATGCTTGGTACCGGGTCCACAGTACCAATCAGCAAATAGTTTACTAAAACCGCGACCAGTAATACCAGACCATTTTTGGCAACTGCTAATATCATGACTAACGCTTAATGGAAAATCAGTTATTTTATAAAATATTTAAATAATTGAGAATTGGAGAAATTTTGGCATGCAGTGTGAATCACTGATAAAATCTGGAAACTCGCACACAAATCGTGAGGGTTGGCAGCTATGTAAGTGGCTCATATTTCATTGGGTATTTAAATTTGTGGTTCATGGCAACAACAAAAACAACAAAAATTGGTCCCCCACAAATATTGATGATACTACAAAGTTATGTATATATATATATATATATATATATATATATATATATATATATATATATATATATATTGGGACTACTGACAATACAAAGAACAGAATAGCACATATAGAGCTATGAATAAATATTCAATAAAATGATTAATTTTATTAGTAATGGACCTGATCATATCCACTGAATCACAATTTAGTTCTGACTGGTTTATGTAGATGGAATTTAAGTTATAAGAACTGATTGTGAAGATGGAATTTAGGTTATAAGAACTGATTGTAGATGGAATTAAGGCTATAAGAACTGATTGTAGATGGAATTTAGGTTGTAAGAACTGATTGTGTAGATGGAATTTAGGTTATAAGAACTCATTGTAGATGGAATTTAGGTTATAAGAACTGATTGTATAGATGGAGTTTAGGTTATAAGAACTGATTATAGATGGAATTTAGGTTATAAAAACTGATTGTGTAGATGGAATTTAGGTTATAAGAACTGATTGTAGATGGAATTTAGGTTATAAGAACTGATTGTATAGATGGAATTTAGGTTATAAGAACTGATTGTATAGATGGAATTTAGGTTATAAGAACTGATTGTGTAGATGGAATTTAGGTTATAAAAACTGATTGTGTAGATGGAATTTAGGTTATAAGAACTGATTGTAGATGGAATTTAGGTTATAAGAACTGATTGTATAGATGGAATTTAGGTTATAAGAACTGATTGTACATGGAATTTAGGTTATAAAAACTGATTGTACATGGAATTTAGGTTATAAAAACTGATTGTGTAGATGGAATTTAGGTTATAAGAACTGATTGTACATGGAATTTAGGTTATAAAAACTGATTGTGTAGATTGAATTTAGGTTATAAGAACTGACTGTATAGATGGAATTTAGGTTATAAGAACTGATTGTAGATGGAATTTAGGTTATAAAAACTGATTGTGTAGATGGAATTTAGGTTATAAGAACTGATTGTATAGATGGAATTTAGGTTATAAGAACTGATTGTATAGATGGAATTTAGGTGATAAGAACTGATTGTATAGATGGAATTTAGGTTATAAGAACTGATTGTGTAGATGAAATTTAGGTTATAAAAACTGATTGTGTAGATGGAATTTAGGTTATAAGAACTGATTGTATAGATGGAATGAAACTGAACGGGCCATCAAAAGAAAGAAACCAGGATAACTAGATTACATCCGAATCAAACAACCTCGGATAATTTTATTTGTTATTCTGGAAAAAAATTAAAAATTTTGGGAGAATATTTCAATTTTCAAAGACTTTTAAAGACCTCAGGGTAATATGCTCGATTTTCCCAACTTTTCAAGGCCTTGAAAATGCTATGCCATTTATCCCAAACTATCAAAGATCTTCAATGACCATACGAACCCTGTTATAAGAACTGATTGTGTAGATGGAATTTAGGTTATAAGAACTGATTGTGTAGATGGAATTTAGGTTATAAGAACTGATTGTGTAGATGGAATTTAGGTTATAAGAACTGATTGTATAGATGGAATTTAGGTTATAAGAACTGATTGTACATGGAATTTAGGTTATAAAAACTGATTGTGTAGATGGAATTTAGGTTATAAGAACTGATTGTGTAGATGGAATTTAGGTTATAAGAACTGATTGTGTAGATGGAATTTAGGTTATAACAGGGTTCATACTGAACTATGAATGATAAATTCAAAGACTTTTCTTCCCAAACTTTCTAAGACCACAAACAGAGATTTCCAAGACCTATTTTTGCTAACATTGTGTATACAGGTTATCATATATGAGAAAACAATGAATGCCAAATACTACAATATTGTTTACTGATTAAAGTCAAACTGTAATTAATTTCCTAAAATTGCATTATAATGATCTGAAAGATAGGTTAACATTCGTTGTTTTTTCAGAAATATGTAACATACAAGTCAGATTTAATACAAAATAAATTGTTCTCTTAACAGACATCAGCACTGCTTTAAATGCATTATTATATTTGCTTTTTTTCCCCTCTTCAATCATTTTGGAAAGGGATGCCATCTTTTCCTCTGCTCTTCTCCTAAGAGAATTTGACTCTGTGACAAGCACAATGAGTCCTTTTAACTCTGCCTCTCCTGCTTTCTGTACAGAGGAAGCATGTAGGCTGGCAATGTCAGTTTCAAGACGCAGCTTTTTGGCTTTAAGTTCTTCCACTTCCACTTCATCCGAGGCTAACTCTCTTTTCTTTCCTTTTTGGTTTTTCTTCTCATCCTTCTCTGCTTTCTTCTTATCCAGATAGGCATTGTAATTATAGTCTTGCAGAGGAGGCATATGTCATCATTTCATTGCTAATGATGATTTCCAAAGGTCCACCTGCTTTTCTCATTGTGTCCATGATTAGCCTTTGAGCTCTGAGGCTTTCTCTGCTGAGGTTCTCAACAGATACCTGTCTGTTGACAGAAAATCCTCTCTCCACTCTAGCCTGCCCATGTGACAACATTTTCTGGAGAACATTCCAAAGTCCAACATATATCTTTTGGAAAGGACAGAATAAAACGCTTCATCAAGGATGTCATCTGTTCTACTGAAGCATTTCAAGGGATGATTGTCCGATTGGATAACTGCATCCACTAATTTTCCGTACTGAGTCCATATTAAATCACATTAGGACTCTACTTCTCTTCCTGCCTCACAAATAATTTTTAGGACCCTACGGAGTTATGTTTCTCCCTTTTCCTTATCTGATTCTTATTGCATAAGTCAAGGATCAGCCCACGACATGTTCAGTCGGACTATTGATACACAAATGAATTTCGGCAATGTGATTAAAATTTGTTTTTTTTTTTAAAATACCATTGGGGAAAAAGTCTAGTCAGCAATGAGAAACAGGGACATTCCATCAACTGGAAACACATTGTTTAAAATTCTTTTTTAATATTTTCCTAATCAAATGACTTGACTTCTTACAGTTAAAGCTTTACAACACACGTTAACGCCATTTTTTTTATATACTCACAATTCAGGAACAACAACTGTTGCTTAACTCTATTCAAGTGCACGCATGCGCACTTTGAAACTGTTTATCCGTGAATTGAATTTATTACAATGGATGTTTCTATATTAAACCAAGGAAAATTATTATGTAGAAAAAAAAATTCGAAAATGAGTTTTGTCCCTTAAACGTGTTAAATAAACCGATGGTATAAGTAAATTTAAACGGGCCCTCTTTTGCCATATCTCCCAAATCATCAAACTAAACAATATCTTATTTTATACCCAAAGAGTAATGAGTTACCATTATTTTCCCCAAAACTACCAATAGCTTATACTTCTGCATCTTTGTTCCACTAAATGAACAGTTTGTAGTTACTAATTTGAAACTTAACTTTGGCATGACTTGTATTGGCTCCTTCTCCCACTGAAGCCAAGTTGATCGTCTTTTCACACAATGTACAAAACGCCTTTCGTTTACATAATTTATTCTTTTGCAGCCATTCCTTGTATTTCTCTTGTTTAAGCCAGATATCATTGAAAGAGCAAAGATCTAGCATTTTTAAACACTGAAGATGTAAATCGACTGAACAAATTTTGAATCCTCGAGCGGGTTACTTTCGTGCACTTTCTACGTAGAATGAATTAGTGTAATGAACATTTTGATTGGCCAAAACTGATGGACTCGTCCAATCAAATTGAATGATTAATCAAAAGAAAAAAGCCAGGAAAACCAGCTACATGCGAAGCTAACGACCTTAGGCAATTTTATTTGTGACTTCCTTTGATGAAGTGTGTAGCCATCTTGCTTTGATGAAGAGAGCATGTGTTATTCAAGTCGCCGCCAAGGCCAACTTTGGATGGCCATACAAAGCCTCTTTTGTTATTGCAACGGCAATGAAACTGAACGGGCCATCAAAAGAAAGAAACCAGGATAACTAGATTACATCCGAATCAAACAACCTCGGATAATTTTATTTGTTATTCTGGAAAAAAATTAAAAATTTTGGGAGAGTATTTCAATTTTCAAAGACTTTTAAAGACCTCAGGGTAATATGCTCGATTTTCCCAACTTTTCAAGGCCTTGAAAATGCTATGCCATTTATCCCAAACTATCAAAGATCTTCAAAGACCATACGAACCCTGTTATAAGAACTGATTGTGTAGATGGAATTTAGGTTATAAGAACTGACTGTGTAGATGGAATTTAGGTTATAAGAACTGATTGTACATGGAATTTAGGTTATAAGAACTGATTGTATAGATGGAATTTAGGTTATAAGAACTGATTGTACATGGAATTTAGGTTATAAGAACTGATTGTATAGATGGAATTTAAGTGATAAGAAATAAATGCATAGATGGAGTTTAGTTTACAAGAACTGATTGTGTAGATGGAATTTAGGTTATAAGAACTGATTGTGTAGATGGAATTTAGGTTATAAGAACTGATTGTGTAGATGTAATTTAGGTTATAAGAACTGATTGCGTTGATGTGTAGCGTTTGCAAAGGTTGGGGTGGGGTGCTTCCAATATATTAATTAAAATATTATGGAAGTTCCACCTGGCTCGTGAATTTACGAAGTTAAATTAATGACGAAATAGATGTACAGCTCTGAGCCCCCAGTCAGCACTGCCGACGGTTAGACTATATAGAACACGAAGATGAAATTCAAACAATAACAATTTAATGAAGCCTATAAATTTAAATGTCACACAATCACTCGTCCTCTAAGTGATAGCCTACTTCATCTCGTGATTTTAAGTGTGAGTTCGATTTTCCCCCTGGCCTTTGGTTCTACTCATCTCTTTATTCCGTTCCTCTCACTCCTCCTGGATTTCCTCTCTCCCGACTTATCTCCTTCCTTCTCCTTTATCCCATCTCTCTATCTGAAACTATTGGGACCACTTTCACCGGTCTGTCCCCCGAAGCTTCCTCTCCCGACTTCCCTCTTCCTTCTCTTCTTCCGTCTTTATCGGAGACATTGGGACCACTATCACTAGTCTGTCCCTCGAAGCTTCCTTTTAGAATCTACATTTAAAATCCTGTTCTAAGGTTTTTCCCGCCAATAACATATGGCTGAACGGAGTTGCTATTTTGTGGCAATCTCTCTCTAACGAACATTAGCGAACTAAATCTTGCTGGCAGGTTTAAGGATAAATTGCTTACCCCAAATCAGGGTCCCGCCCCTATCTCGATTCTGATTGGGTAGCGCTGGGGCCCTGTCCAATCGACTAATTCAACCTGGCTGTCAGTCTGCGTATCAAGAAGATAAGGCGCGTCCACTCCTTCTGGCAACTTCTTTGATCTACACAAGCTTCTTCCAGACCCAGGGTGATAATTGCACTTCTGACGGCCTTGGTTGGGCTTCCCATCCTAGCCACGGCAAACTTACGTAAGGGATAGTGTTAGCCTGCGGTCACGTTTAACAATAAACAGTGGCTTGTCCGAATTACTTTGATTACACATGTTTCTAATTTAATTTTGTGTCGGGCAAATGCCACAAGTTGTTCAAGTTATAAGAACTGCTTGTGTAGATGTTCAGGTTATAAGAACTGATTGTGTAGATGGAGTTTAGTTTATAAGAACTGATTGTGTAGATGGAGTTCAAAGTTAAGAATTGATTGACTGTGTAGATGGAGTTCTAGATATAAGAACTGAAAGACCGAATAATTGATACACAAGGAATGGACCAATATGACCTAACACAATATATCTGCAAACCTACAAAATAAAATGTATGAGATATTATGCATAACAGAAATACTGATGCTAACAATCACATCCAGTGGGATTGCAAAAAATCCTCTTTCATGTAATATGCAACAGTACCCTAAACTCATTCAGCTCCTGCACTGTTATCAGTACCACTGCTGATATGTCACAGCAGTACTAAGCTGTGTCCAGCTGCATGTGCCCCAGAGTTTTCACCTGTTTGGAAAATTTTGTAGACAGCATGCACATGATTTTAATTGGTCTTCTTAAGTCCCCCCGCCACCCCAAAAAAAAAAATTCACAAAATTTTCACCAATTATTCCAAATGAATTTGTCTACAGTGATTATTTTTTATCCTATTTGTCTAAGTCCTTCACAACTTATTTATACACTATCTATGAAATTATGTGCAACATTTTTAGAAATATGCCATCAGCGCTATCAGCATCTTCTTCTTCCAATGATTCAATCACAGAAACTTCTATGACAAAATCTAAATCTTGCAAAATATCCAACTGCTGAACACATCTTTCCTCTGAATGCTCAATATTTTCAAGATCAAACCTGAAAAACTCCTCATTTTCACTCTCATCGTCATCAAAACTCACTCTTATGACTGCCATCATTTACGATATTTCATGAACAGAACACATCCAGTGAAACTGCTCAGAATTGATGATGAATTTGAATTATAGTGCCGTTTCGCCCACTAGGGGCATGTAACACTGTTTTAAGTTTCCAGCAAAGCTGGATATTTAATTTCTCCTGGGGGTGAGGAATGGTGCTGCTTCCTCCAGGAATTTATGTACTCAAGGAGTACTATTTAATTTGGTCGTCAGGTCGGGGCTGCTATTAAGTAACCATCGACCTGAATAGAGGACCCTGGGTGAGTGGGAATAGACCCAACACACACTCAACCCTAACAGCCAATTATGTGTGTTAATGGTGTGAAATGGCACAAGAGGAGGTATTAGAAATTAGTTTCACATCTCCGCCATTTTGGAGTTATCCGAGTTGTGGCAATAAAAGAGAGGTACCATTATGTCCAAAGATGTCGTACAGCCCGCAAACATCGTGATTCCGTGCTTAATTCAAATCTGGTCCAGTTATTACTATGGACAGGAAAATAACAATAATGTGTGAGCCACCTATGCAATTAAATCAAATCAATTTGTATAACTATCTTAACTTTGCAATATTTCTAGTACAAAGTGTACATGTATTAAGTCTCTAACAAGTCTGCTCTGAATTAGTAGCCCTTGGCATCTAAACAATTCAAATTTGCACAAAGGAAAGTAAAATCACTCCTGATTGGTTTAATATGGTCTGATTCTTAGAAAAAAAAAACAGATTCTAACCAATCAGAGACGTTGTATCTAACACACATTCACCAAGACTAGAGACTGGATTGGACACTGAATGCAGAAACTGGATCACACATACAGACAGGATGGGGTTGAATGAGTTGAGAACAAGATACAGTTATCATTTAGTGGAAAAAACATTCTACTATACAAACCTTTTTTCCCATTTCTGCAACTAGCTGTTTTCCAAACTCTACTTCAATAGGATTTCTGCGACCCAGACATTCAAAAAAAGCAGCATACGTCTGCATTGTAGGACTTAATTTGTCCTTCAGCATTAGCTTAAAAACCTCCTCCATTGTTTTTATCTGGCCCTGCAATCAGCAAACACTTAACATAAAAAATAAGAAATAATCATCCTTCTAGACAGAATCAAAGCACACACCTCTCCCCACACCATGTCTTTTCTATCTTCCTGATGACTTTACTCAACAATGCCAATATCAAATGAAACTCATTAGGGCTTCTTTTTATCCTTTCTTAAAACTTTCAACCTTTGCTGTCAACGCAGCTTGTGATTTAGGCTTTTAATATACACCGCTCCCTCGATAACTCGCGCACAACGGGGTCCAAAAACATCGACCGCACTATAAGCGAGGGTGCGAGTTACCGAGGGACCTATAAAAAAAACTAATAAAGAGATGGGAGATCGACAGAGAGACGAAAGGGTGGGGGGTGCATTGTTAAATACTCGTTTTATAATCATGCTGAAAATAACTGTGAATAAATATTTCTTTATAAGGTGTTGTTCGTTTTTCTTTATAAATTACCTTTAATTTCTGGATAAAATATCTTGAAAAGATCGTAAAAACAAACATTATTCCACGAGGTATCAGTAATCTTAACATGTGTATCGCTAAACACATTGTGTATTACGTCACTGCTTTTTGTGTTGATTTGGATACATTCTAGTTTTATTGTTTGTTCAAAATGAATCAAGATTTATTTTATCAAAAAAGATAACATTCATATCGAAAAACGACAATGTCGAAACTTGTGTTGATCTAAAACATACAATTCTGCTATCACTAAATAGATACATAGATTGATTAGATAGATAGATAGAGTAAAATGTAAAAAAAAAATTTTTTTACAAAGATAAACCATTACCAACCATGAATTTAATGGGTCTAAACATTAGACATGTAAAAAAAAAATATATAAAAAAATATTTAAATCATCCGATAGCATAGACCAGCCTCATCACAATTATAAACTTGGTCGTCTGTATATCCATCACGGGTCAGTATCTCTCGGAGTTGGTTGGGATAACTAGATGCGGCCGCCTGATTTGCTGAGCGTCTCTCCCGACAAAGAATTTTGTTTTATTCCATGTCGGCGCTGGAATCTCCAAAGCCATCCATGGCTGGCAATGAAATCTGATTCAGTGTCCATAGTTTTTGTCACTTTCTCTGCCTGGACCTTGAGAATTGTTCCCGAAATCTGAACATTTCACGTTGTTGTGTGAACCAGGTGTACACAGCATCATCTAACTCTGTGTAGTTTGCAGTGCGTGCCCGTTTCCGTTTAAATCCATCATCAAAATCAACTTCATGCAAATAATCCCGAAATTTCTGCTCATCCTTGAGCCAACCTCTGAGTGTCAACTTAAGTTCACTACAAACTTTTGATCTTGATTCACCATTACGAACCCTTTCTATGACAGTAAGCTTTTCATTCACCAAGTACGCCTTTCGCTTGATTCCCTTGCTCTCAATGTTTACATTTACAAATGATTAGGATAAATTACTGATTAATATATACTTTAATGACAATAAGTACATACTATTTGAAACCATGTTCAATTGGTCCAACTAATTTGATTGATGTTGAGACACGATATTGACCACAAGAGTTTATGCATGTAGGATTTGCATTCCTTTGAACTTTTGTATTGTACATGTTTTACCTGATTTGATACAAAAGACCGCCTTATAAAACAAAGCAGGTCTATTTTAATTGAGTTTTACAATGCAACAAACACTTCCCCATGTCGTCGATACAAAACGCAGCCGGCAGTTAATTAAGTTCTCACAGATGTGCTCGCGGGCATCGATGTGATGGTCAATTGACTCTTTTCATATTTGAATAGAAGAGAATATGTAACGATTATACTGCTTACACTGCAACACAATGAAAAGATTAAAACACTAATTTCCCCTATACATATACAGTATTATTATTTACAGTGAACTGAGAAAATATTTTTTTCCGATAAAATCTAACAAGATATGTGATTCCTTATTAAAACCTGAAAATTTCACGATGTTGATTCTAACTTTTCGGGCACTAACAGTCATTTTCGACGATAAAACGGGCGATATATCAAGGTTTCATTCACCAGTTCTGATCACGCTTTTCTTCATTTTTAAAAAATATTTTCTTTAAAAAAAATGGGATCCACGCCGGACACAGCGTTATAAGTGGGTTCGCGAGTTATCAGGGCACGAGTTATCGAGGGAGAGGTGTACAACCAAATTCATGACTAATAAATGTTTCGCCTTTATACTTTTGAGCTTTATATCGAAAATATCCCATGCTTTCCCCATGAATGAAGAGATGCTGACAAGAATGTTCTTAAGAGGGGAAAGTCCCCCACACTTACATCCAGTGGTGTGAATCTGTGTGGACATTGCTGAATGGGAGCTGACAACATTATAACGTATATGTATATGTGATTTAAGACGAGCATTTGACTTTATATCCATTCTTTGACAACAAATACATAATATATCTGCATATTTAATTTAGTTTGCTGCATTGTTTTTTATCAAGCCTCCAGTTCCTTATGCTGTGGACGAGGTACCGACTATTTCTGTGTCATCAATTTGTTCCACAAATTCAGTTCGCATTGGAATGAGTTTTCCTCTTGTTTGATAGTATCAACTATAAGCAGATGATCCCACCATAACGAAATAGGTTATCTTCCATTTCGAGATTCATAAATGTCACTGTTTGTTACACTCTATACAATTCTTAAATGTTACTGCATGTTACATTCTACATTTCTGTTGTTACTTATCCTTGAATCAGTTTGATATACCCTTCTAGGAAACAATTTAATCAAAATACCTGGATAGTTTTGTGCATAAAATCCCAGCAGATTTCAAACATATAGATACTTGTATTCAAACATAGTATAGATTCACTGGTATCACCTGTAAAATGGATAACCAAAGCTTAATTGACAAAATGTTATTTTCAATTTTTGTCTTTAACAAAAACAAAAGAAGAATAAAAAACAGTGGACATTGGGTACATCAAATTGTGGAAAAAAGATAACCGTTCCCTCATTGGGTGTAAGAAGTTGTGTGACTAAAAAATTTTCACAAGAAACCCACAATCCCATGGACTGGCAGCAATTGTGAACGGGTCCCCTATTTTCCACCATGAAAGTATACATCTCCCTGGAAAAATATTACAGTAATATAAAGCTTATAAAAAGTGAATGTATATTTGTCATAGCATATGGTCACTTTTAAGTCGATTCTAACTGCAATACAACTACCCTTTGTATTAGCGCTCATACATAAGCCAAAAGCCAAATGGTTTATGAAAACCCAATTCACCTTTGCAATAGTCATTGAGGAGTAAAGCCCACTGCCCACGGACAAAAAACAACAATTAAACTAGGATGCTGAGATTTAAACCTGCACTCTTTATGCACTAACCACTGAGCCACTGTTATTAGCAGCCATTTACAAAATCTGAGAGGATACATCACCTGGACATGTTCTTTATCCCTTAGCCTTCTGGATGTCTGACAACATATTGTTTTTAATTCTTAAGTCTTAATTAAATTTAGTTTTGTAACTAAATTGCCAAGTCTTTTTTCTCTCTCAGAGCTACACAGACGTTTCTACAATGCAATCAAGTCATATTGCAAATTAGAAGGCCAACATTTCCCCATTAATCCATACCTTCTTAGCCAAACCATGAAGTAAGGCATTGTAGATATCCACATCGGTGATTTCCAAAAACTTCTTGACATGTGTTTCACCTTCTTTAGCTGACTTTTGTCTAATGCCACGAATTACTTTTAATGCTAATTCAGGCTGAAATAATAAAAGAAATTGGTTTTAAATATGGAATTATATTTCTCAGTTTTGAGAAAATGTCAATGAACAAGATGTCTTGCCGATGAAAGAATATACGGTAGAACAGGCTGCCTTGTTGGGGGTGAAACGATAACCCCTTCCACATATCAATATGATAAATTTTACACACATTATGATACAAAACATTATCAATGCCGACATAAAATCTCATGGTCTTTGCATCTTTATATGGCTGGATGCAGTGCTCAAAGACTATTTTAGGCACAGGCCCCAGGCTGGTGAGTTAAATAAACTCAAGCGCTGACTGAAATTCCACTAGCCTGGACAGTTCATACCTGTCAACTCAAAAGCCAGGAGAAAAACAACCCGATTTTTGGAGTGCTTTCACGCCTAACTCAGGATCTCATAATATCTCCAGATTTTTCACAGAAAACTTCTGATTATTACAATTTGTCTGTCAATTTTCATTTATAATCCCCCCAAAAAACATACATAAATAGATATATCATATGCAACCCACAGATGCCATATTCACTTGTAAATACTATTGTGATGAAAAAATTCATATTATTCAAGTTTGGAACTTTCAGATTTTTAAAAAAACCTACAGCAGTAAAAAGGTTTAAAAAGTAGTTAAAAATGTAAAAAAGTAAACGAGTCTTCAATTAGTTTAAATCCCATGAATGATTACTGTCAATGCTGTGCAATTTTCACTGCAAACAAAATCACATTTAGTAAACAGTGTTACATACATTAAGTGCTAAACCTTGGGAAAAAAGTGGAATAAAATACATGGGAATAAGAGTTGCAACTAGTACGGTAACTTGTGTCTGCAGATTCAAACTGTTAAAATAAAGTCCTAGGCATTCTAAGTTATAACAAAATCGTTTAATTGTCAATCAATTGCTGGTCCTAATAATATATACATGCAATGTGGAACGAGATTTCTTTGAAGTATGTCTAAAGGACAGTCTGGCACATCCTTTGAGAATTTCACCCTTATTGGACCTGGAAGATCGGTCAATATATATTGAAACCTGTATAAAAACCTCACCTTTTTCGAATGGTAATTCAAATCCGTGCTGGCGGCACAAAATTGCAGTTAGGTCTCAGTTTCTCTTAAAAGTATTGCTACTGGGCCAACTGTACCAATCAGCTATATAGTTCATTAATACCGCAACCAGTAGTACTGGACCGTTTCAGCAACTGCCGATATTACAACTAGCGCTTAACAGGAAATCAGTTATTAATTGTAAAATATCAAATAATTGAGAATTGGGGAATATGTGACTTTTTGGTATGTGGCGTGAATATGCAGATCACTGAAAAAGCAGTGAAATTCACACCAAAATCCTGAGGGTTGGCAGCTATGCTGAGTTATGAAGCAACACTTCAGAATTTACTACTAAGAGCTCTGTAGTAGATGGTGTAAGTGAATAAAGTTAAATCTACGCTAACATATAATGACCTTGTGTTAGGTAAATTAAAGCATGGTGGAATGGAGTTCCTACAAGATGAAGTCCCAACAAGTAATATAATCTCTCAAAATATTGGCAGAAATGTAAATTAAACCATACAACCTGCAGTTGATCGAAAAATCACATTATAAGTGCAAAATAACGTGGGATGTGTTTACAGGAACAAAGAAAAACCCTGATGGATTGTCGGAGGCTATTGCAATGCGTGCGTCTCAGGACAAAGTTTAGCTAAAAACTGGCGACACCTGGTGGTATCAAGGGGAGGTAATGGGTAAGAGTTACTGCCTTTTGTCTATATAAAAATAGACAACATTGATTTTCGTCTTTAAGGCTTGATTTGTGAGATAGCAGGCTAATATTCCTAATCTAATGTGATTGGGGAACATATCTGAAGGAGAAATCTGTAAGTACAGTAAAACTTTTCGATATGCAAGAGGGTGGGGTTAACAATTGCCAGGTCAGAACAATCCAGCATAATATAAAGATCTAGAAATAATAAAGATTCTCTGTCAACCTGAATTCCTATAGCATCTGGATAAAGATACGAGTGCAAGTTTACAATGCATTCCTGACACAAAACTCAAAACTTGGATGGCTGAATTTTTGGATAATCTTCCTCCCCTCTCCCCATCAAACACAAGATACTGCCACCATTTTCGTAACCCAATAATTTGTTATCTTTATGCAGAGTTCTATGAACCAATTTGTTTTAAATTAAACATTACTCTCTGGGTTCTGTTCCATCATACTTCCAGTGCATCCAAACTGATATAAAATTGCAGTCAAATCCAACTGCAAACTGCACAAACCAAGAACTGCTGTCGCATAGTGCACCAACATATCTGGGTACATGCAGTTAGGAGTAACCAGTAGAACAAATAACACAGGCCTAGATCTGCTGGTGCTTTATATGATGATAGATCAGGGTCTCTGCTGTTTACAATGGATCCTGAGTTATATGCAAGTATCTTATCCATATAAAATGACAAGTTTTGAATCATGACTCAAGTAAAAAAAGAGAACGTACCTTTTTTATGAAGACGCAAACATCTACATAAAACTTGAGGTCAAGATTAAAGATATGTGCCTTATAAAGATTAATGATTCTTTCATGTTCATCTGCCTTTCTTTGTTTTTCCGGAGTGACATTGACTTTCTTGTTTTTCATCACCGAGGCATTTGCTTTATCCATCTCTTCCGATAACACATTTGCATTCTTTGTATTGGGTTTTGCACCTAACTTGTCTATTTCAGTTTTTATCTGAGGTGAACTAGTTGCTTTCTTTGTTTTCTTCTTTTGTAATTTTGTATCATGTTCTCTATTATTGACCAAGTCAACATCTTCATTAATGTTGTTTATTTCTCTGCCAATCTGCTCAAGTTCAGCTGCCCATTTGTCTTCCAGAGTTCCACCAATATTGTCCTCCTGTTCAACCCTAAAATCCTTATATTCCGCAGGTAGGAATTTTGAGTAAGGATCCAAAGTCTCTGCTAACTGGTCACCAGCGGTAAAATGATATTCTATTATCCTGCCTGACTGTGATGGCACCAACTGTCCCTGAAAACTGCTTATTGTGTAGTCCTTTTCAATGAGATCAATTTTTCTATGGAAATTTGTGCCAACCTGCAAAATCCCGCTGGGATGGACAATATTTCCATCTGAGCTGGACAACTGAACAAGACGTGCTTGAAGAACTGAATAAAAACAAAAAAAAAGGATCTTCAAACAATTTTGACAAATCATGATGAAACTCAATTTATGACAATATATTTTGACAGGAAAGTTTACCGTGCAATGTACCGTACATTTGTAAATCACCAATTCAATAAAATTTCATACTGCAAACACGATGCACTTGCTAATTTAAAAAAAATTAAATCGTAAAATATTACAATCTAAACTGTTTTCACCCAATGAGTATTAAACAACCTAATATTTTGACATATTAAACCTGATGTGAAAATCTATGCATTATGTTCTAGCAACTTCACAGTCAGTGCCTAAAATGGTACTCTGCAGTTTCATATTTTGCATAGGGATAGAATTTTAAAGAGAAAGAATTTCCCTGGGTTTCCTCACTGGTTATACTGGCTATTTAAAAAAAGACATTGTATATCTTAGGTATTGTTCAAAGAACCTTCAATTCATTTTATTTTGGTGTATGATTGATGGGTGTAATATCTGTTATAGAGTATACAGCTTGGCCTTACTCCAGATGTGCATCTTTCAAAAACTGTTACCTCTGATTGGTGATGTTCACTCCCTAGACTTTAGAAGTAAATTGTATTAAAAAAAGAGCTGATAACTATTTTTACATTTTATATATGTAGTAATTCATCCACTGCACTTTTAGAAGCTGGTATTGTTTAGTTGGGCAAAATTAATTTTCCCTATTTTAATAGATTCTAAAGATAGTGTACCTTTGACTAATTCGGGCTGAATTTTTTGTAGCAGAAGGGAGCAGTCACTTTTGTTACCAGTGTGCTTCGATCATGTACAATTTCCATAAGTACAATGTCCAAAGAAATGTCAGCCACAAACATCAAAGTAGCATAGAGGTATGCTAACATTCTCTCCACTGTGCATTTTTCAAATGCTAACAACTTCACCTTACACACATCACTCTCTCAAAAGTACATAATAACTAGTGAGCACTGCTTAATGAGATCAAATATTATTGTTATTGTAAAGTGCTGCTTTACAAAAAAATCAATTGGATTTTGTCAGATTTCTACATATCATCATACATTTTGAACTAAGAAGACGAAAGACCAGGAGCCCTTATTGGAACGAAGCTATACTGGCCAAATCAATTTCTGATTCCAAAATAAGACTTTTTTCTCTTTAAATGCAGATTGTTGAAACCATTTCTGATATTCTTGAGCTAGGACAAGATTTTTAAGATGGCCACTGTTAGGTACAAGATTGGTTCCAATTTCAAGTAGTACCAACTAGATATGATAAATCATTTGGCGAAAACCATGTCAATAAGATCATTCTCTCAGCAGCATTACAATATCAAGATTTTCAAAATGGCAATCATGGTGGTCAGATCAGTAACATTTTCCTATAGGACCAACCAGATATCATAAGGACAAGATTTTCAAGATGGACACGGTGGCTTGCATATTTTTAGGTCTGATTCTGGACCAAGCAGACACTATCTGCAAGTCTTCCGTCAAAACCAAATGTGGATGCCATTAGTTATATAGATGTTGGGAGCTTTACATCTAGGGTCGATTGCATATACATTTTTAGCAGAGTTGCCAGATCCCTGTGATTTTTCACTTCTATCTAGCTCTCTGATTTTTCATTAATTCTAAATAATAATGTACCCTGCAAGCAATTTTCTACTATTTAAAATGATTTTAGGTGAAATGTGCCTGAAACGTCCTATTTTAAAATTAGAATTTTCAGTATCCATAAGTATGCAAGCTGATGGTAATACATTTGTAATTAGTTGACATAAGGTGGCTGCAGCTAATGCCTTTCGACAAACACAACACACTACTCATTGTTTACCACTGGCATTTTCCATATATACACAGTGTATGCAGTACTTATTGCAAACTTGTTTTAAAAATTGCTTCCATCACCAAGCAAATGACCAACCTTTTTACTGGCCTCAATGGCCCAGATAACAATTAATGCCAACTTGAAGTGAATGGTAGGCTATGCACAACAGTCAGTATAAGTGTAGGAGAAAGAATTCTGGTAAAGAACTACCAATCCATGTGAAGTTACTGGCAAGCTTTCTGACATACATACATTGGCCAATCTGAGAATAGAATCCATGCATTTAGTTGTTGTAGGGTTTAACGCCATTTTTCAGCATAATATAAGCTATACATGGCAGCCAGTATTATTGGTGGAGGAAGAACCCGGGAAACCCCCAGAATGAACCACCAATCCAAGAGAAGCTACTGGCAAGCTTTCTCATATAACTACATTAACCGAATCTTAGACTCGAACCCACGCAGAGGTGAGATGGCAGTGATCTGTAACTGAAAGCGCTTTAGACCACTTGGCCACTCAAGGCCCCTTTATGCATTTGGAGGTGAGACAGCAGTGATTGGTGAAGGCAAGCACGGTAGACCACTCTCTGCCACCCAGGGTCCAACAGTAATTATTATAGTTGACTTCATATGAAAGAACTTTGCAAGTTAACCACCAAATTTCAAGTACATGTACTTGTCATGACTGTATGAACTCTGCTGGCTGAAAATCATTTAAAAGCAAAATTCCAATTTGTTTCATGAGATGATCAGGTGATTATTCAAATTTATTTAAAGATTACTCAATGCACCCAACCTGGATGATTTTAGTTTCACTTGACTCTAAACTTTTACAAAATTGGACTATATCAAACCATTTTTTTCACATTCATTTGAAGATTACTCAATGCACCCAACCTGGACGATTTTAGTTTCATTTTATTCATGACTTGTACAAAAATGTGCTATATTAAACCACTTTTTACATTTCTAGATTATGTTTAAACTTGCACAAAAGACATTTTCTAACCTCTAGAAGCTCTTCAACTCCAATCAAAAACCAACTCTGCATAAAAATAACACTGAAAATCTCCATTCATGTATACCTTGCAAGAGTTGCCTTTGTACATCTTCCTTGCTGACTGGTAGGGATTTTGTCCCCCACTTGTAATTTCCAACTTTGATAGAATTAGATCCACTGCTGCCTACATATATTTTGGCTTCTGCAATTTCTGTAGAATATGGGTGGCACTGACTACACCCTGCAATAGAAAGGTTAAATCTTAAAGATTAGTTTACTTGCTAAATCAACTATTTTGTTACCCCATCCCTTTTCATGGGGCAACAAAGTAGTTCTGTCGGTAAGCACATGATTCAAAGGGTCATGGGTTTAATTGCTGTCTATGGCTGCTTGGAGAAAGCCACCATGTTATTTCCTTGTAAAATATACTTGGATCCCATTTCATCATCATGATATAGCCAACCATGTTAAAAGTGCTGTTAAAACAAAACCAAAATCCTACACTTTCAAAGAAAATACTAGGATTATACATGTGCTACTGGTTATCTGTACAATAATTGCACAATGAATACACTGCTCCATATGAAAACTTGAAAATTTAGTAGGACACTACTGAGGATGGGGACCAGTGTCTTCACCAAGGTCTTTTGCAATAGCGGTCCTAATACAACATCATTTCATCCATATCATTATAAGAAAATCTCAGGTTAATATGACATTCCATTAAGTAGGAGCAACAGTAACAAGATTTTTAACATACGAAACACCAATTATGCCCTATTTTCATTTACTTGAAACTAGATATAATAACAAATCTTTAAGTGAACATCCCATGCTGATGTGACCATCTGTTCAGGAAAAGCAGACATCCCAACTCTAACGAGACTTTCTCAGCAATGCAGTCAATAATTTTTCTTAAGATAGACCAATTTTCAGCAAAGTACAATACAATATTATGTGCCACTAATGTTTACTTTGACAGCATGCTTTTTCTTTTAATGGTTTAGCGCCATTTTTCAGCACAATATAGGCTATACATGGCGGCCAGTATTTATGGTAGAGGAAGAACCCAGAAAAGCCCGGAAAGAACCACCGACCAACAAGAAGCTACGGGCAAACTTTCTCACATAACTACATTAGCCGAATCTTAGACTCGAACCTATGCATACAGAGGTGAGATGGTAGTGATCCGTAACGGACATTTGACAGCATGCAAATAAACATTTAACAAGTGGGATGAACATGTATTTAATGGTTCATGGCAATCTTCAATTTTGTTTCGAAGCAAAGATAACAATATATGATAATGGACAATGTACACAAGACCATCCAATAACCTTTGCTTTATAGTTAGTAGCGCTAATATGTAGTCCTACAATGTAAGACATGTCACGTTATTTATGTGTTATCTGGGAATAACAAGGAGCTTCAGTACAGGTCAGGGACTATTTGCTTGATTGTTGTAAAATATTACTGCAAAGTAAGTATACTTTAATTATTGCAGTATGTATACTTTAGTACGTAGAATTACCATTTGTAGTTTGCTTCATTCGTAATGGTTGATATACATCCATACTTTGAGATATGAACAATGTTTATGTAAAGAATTAATATTGTAATTCGCTATTGGGTTAATTTGTAGTAACCTCATGCATTTATTCATTTGATATTAAAGATTTGCAAATGTTGAATTATAAACTTTGTATAATGGTTGCGGTGTGCAACATTAGCTATAGGGATTTGTGTATATTTTGTAGGAGTATCATGTGTAAGGATATATCAGCGCATGGATATGGTCATATCTGTATATATTTGTAGAAGTGCAATGTACAGAAATACATCTGATTATATGATACTGTTCTGCACAATAAGATTGAGAATCTATATATATACAGTGTACACTTATCTGGGATAAGTTCTGTTTTTTCTGACCACTGAGAATGCTCTCTTGGCATTGCTGTTGCTGTGCAGTGTTGAAAGTATTGATAGCATTACTCTCCCAAGGGTTGGAAACAACAGTTGGCCAGATCCATCCTTTTTTTCCCTGAGAGCAAGCTACTGACAAACTGTTCTGTCAATATTCATTTTGGTGTCTAATTTGTAGCTTTGGTACAGCTGAAACTCTCTATGCAGATCATCAGTGTTGATTCCTTCCATTGGGTTGGAGAAAAAGGCCAGGCCCTTCAATGAGGCTATAGATTGTTTAGCCACATCTGCAATGCTTGCATGAATGAGCAAGTAATCCTTGAATGGAAAATTCTCCTTCATGTATGACAGTGATTTAATCAGAAATGCATACAGTGCATTCTTGTCTGTGGTTCAAAATTCATCTTCTCAAGAAGTTTGTTGGTTGCCTCACACAAGTACAAGTCCTGAGAACAAATATACAAAGTTTCATCTTTTACATCAATTGCTGTGACGTGTGTCTTGTCAACAATATACTTTGGTTTAATAACAATCAAAATGAATTCTCTGTACATGGATAGTAGAATGTCTCTAGTCTTCTGAATTAGGGGCTTTTCATGCTGAAGAGCCTTGTTGGGTCTGTCAAAACTGTTTTGAATCCCGCTTAAAAACTGGCAATATGCAAGAGTACATCTTGAGTTTAGGTTATCACTTATTCTTTTCAGCCTGGCATTGCTGAGACTCGAAGCAGGTGATGATTTCTGCCTAAACTAGCTGTCAACAATCGCTGCACCAGCATCTGCCCCTGCCTTCTTACATGCAGCTGCTGAAGCATTCTGTGCTTTTGCCTTTCTTTCCTCAATAAACTCACTAAGTGGTACCCAGATCTAGAAGACAATTAATGCACTTTCCAAGAGAAAGCCATCTAGATGAACAATACTTCAAGATTTTCCTGATTTCATCATTATGCAGAAGTTGAAAATTCTTGAAATCCCGCACTCTTTTATCACTCGGTTCCAGGTAATAATAAATATCCGGATATGGTAAAGTACAAAGAAATATACCAGACACAGAAAAACCATATAAAAAAAACAGGGAAATGGAAAATTAAATTTTTGTAAAAAAAAACAAATATGGATTTTTTTCTTGAGGAGCTGAAAAATCAGGATTTTTTCTTAAAAATTGGAGAATCAGGAGACATGTCCAAAAATCAGAATTCTCCCGATTTTTTTCAGTAGGGTTGGCAGGTCTGAGGTGTCATGAAGCTTGCACGTGATAATCAAATTGAATTATTGGGGTTTCCACCATACAGAACCCACATTATACAACCATTGGTTGTGTAAATCATTGGTCCACTGAAAACAAAATTCACCTCAGTTGCAGTTAACCTTGGCTAGATCAACAAGAATCAAATATTAAAAAAGCCAAGTTTCCAACAGTGCTGTTTTATGCCCTGGATCACTTTTCCATGGAATCCAGACACTATTGACAAGACATGGTCGGAATCCAAATTTGTGTCCAGATTTTAATCTTTATGGTCTCAGATCTACAGCAGACTGTTCTGAAGCACACACAGACAGGTGAACCTGTGCAAAAAGTAGGATAAGGTGGACATTTTGAATAAAGAGTCTTCTCCATACCAGCTTTACACCTTCTGCTCATGTGCCAACAAACTAGCAAACTATCCAATGAAAAACATTTTTTTTTTTAAAGCACAGCTACCCATTTGTCTAATGGAATATTGCTTGGAAGTCTATGTATTAGGATGTATTTAGAAATAGTCTCCAAAATGTGTTTCCTACTCGCATCTCATGCAAAAACAGACTACTTACCTCACTGTTCATTGTGAAATGATCACAGATGAATTATCTGCAGACAAAAGACGCACTTTATATATATAATTATATGCAAAATTAAATATATTTGATTCATTAAACTAATTTTTTCCAGATATTTATTAAACCTACAGAAAAGTAGACAGTTATAATTTTTTACATGTCACACAATGTTTAAAAAAAGTATCTAATTTTTTAAAACGGTGAATAAGTAAAATTACATGCATTACCTATCATAATTCATAATATTAACAGGTAAAAAAAAAACATTAATTAGAATTAAAAAGCAACACATATTAAAAAATAGTCAGTCAGAAATAACTATACTTTCATTTCATGAAAGAGAACAAATAACCATGTGTGAGCTGATCATTAATTTTCAACATGTGACGACAATTGGTATTGATTCTCACGTACGTTCAGCAACAAGTTTTAATTAACGGTCCCCTCGTAACCGTTAATGTTGCAAATTTCACATTTAAAGCGAGGACAACTATTGTTAGAGACCCTGCTTTTATGTATTCTACTGTCAAGGAGCAAATTTATGTCGGTAGTGGATGAATAAAAAAAAAAATCAATAAAAAGTGGAGAGAATTGGTCTCTAACCAGTACAGTACCTCTTGTATTCAAATCTGAATCTACCGGCACTGTTCTCCAAAAGTATGTAATTATAACTGATAACAGTGTTTTGATCTCGGAAATTTACTAAATAACCTAATTAACTAAAGTGTCATCCTGATTTTACGATTTTTACATTCTGATTTGGGTCTAAACCTGAACCAGCGTTTTACGCTCAAGTTTTTATCGACACCGAGATGAAATTTCGAGAGTACAACTGTTGTCTAGTGATAAACAAATTTACTTCCAAATTTCGAGAACAAATGTGCCATTAAATTTATATTAGTATATTCGCTTACGTTTTAAATTTTTCAATCCTTTTAGGCGTAAATTTTCTTTCAAACTCAAAGAAATGCGAAATAAATGTGACATTTCTCAATAACTGAATAACCGCATGTCTCCTTGACCTATGATTTTATTTTCAGACTGGTGCACTGTTTAATGAAATCAAATTCAATTCTTGAGTTGCATTCGAACCGTCGAAGCAGATGAACGTTCACATAAATAACATCAATTTATATATTAATAGGCACTATTCGTAAAGACTACTGGTATTGTTTCAAGTCAGATATATAAAAACATTAAATGCTTACTCCAAACAGCCACCCACCCACACAATAAAAGGAAGAAAATATAGAAGAAAAACCAACATAAATGTTGTTACAAAAACTCTTAAGCGTGTTCAGACTTTATCATTATGTCTTTAAAAAGTACAATGGCTATTTAAGGACTTTTTACATACCATTAAACCTTCGCAATCAAAATTAAAAACCCATTTTGTAATATCAAGTTGATGAAGAGTGATACCCTGATTATTGACCTGCTAAAGTGTGTGAAATTTTTGAAAAAGAAAAAGGGTCGGGGTCAAACAAACATTGCAAACACCCTTGAGTTAAAACTAACATTGCAAACACCCGTGAGTTAAACTAACATTGCAAACACCCGTGAGTTAAACTAACATTGCAAACACCCTTGAGTTAAACAAACATTGCCAACACCCTTGAGTTAAACAAACATTGCCAACACCCTTGAGTTAAACAAACATTGCCAACACCCTTGAGTTAAACTAATATTGAAAACACCCTTGAGTTAAACTAACATTGCAAAAACCATTAGGTCAAATTAGCATTGCAAAAGACCATAAGGTCATCATTGAAGAAGAAAGAAAAAACATTGCGTCACATTATCTCAACTTTAAAACTTTTGCCATGAATGGTTTGTATGCTAGGATGATTAGCACTGTTGTATACGAGTTAATGTCATTAGGAATCTACTTTCAAAGTCACAGTATTCGGGAAAGCGCACAGAAAACGAACATTCGTCCTTCATTTCGATGATTGTATGGTGAAATCCGCAGAAGTTTACTTAAGGTTGCATGACATCTGTAAGGGTGGTAGCCGCTTGGTATCACGCGGGTGTGTAGATCCAGCAAAGAGTGCAATCGCAAGGTACAACATCTAACTCCAACTGAGAATCCCCAAACTTGAGTGATGTCTGTTTAAAAGTATTTGTCTGTTTCGTTTGGTCTCTGTAGTCATAGTGAACTACTGGTCTTGGGGGTTGTTCCTTTTTATATGCTGACCAATATCTACGTGACAGTACGATAAAGTGAAGTGATTAGGAGCCGAACTCTTTTCTGATGCACGATCTGATACACTTTTTACAAGGGTCGACTGACGCTTTGATGTGGTGGGGGTAAACAAACAATCTTGTGCAGTTCGTAGGTGGTCACTTTTAAGTTTTCATCCTATGACTGCAAGGCTTCTATTAGCCCGTCAAAGTTCACCACATGCGATAACTGAGAGTAAGTCCTTTCACTTTACACTCGGTGTGCATTTCTCCTTGTGGGTTTCGGTAATCGTAGCCGTAAGTTTTAGGACAACCACTTGCAAAACTTATAATCAAGTCGTCGGGATGATCATCCATCCAGGTTCCTAATCGGTCTCCTTCGATGTTAGGGTAACAGTGACCTCTGCGATTGCTGTAGATGCAACTGTCCGTGTCTTCCTTCGTTTTTCTCCACGTGGACTAAAGTGATGCCTTTCTGCTCCAAGTATTTCTCTTTGAATTTCACTTGGTATTCGGGAGTGTGGCATCAGGAAGGATAGCCGATGACTGCTTGTCTCAGTTTCAAAAAGGCATCCATGCTGTCTGCGAAAATGCCTTAATGTGTCCTGTCGCCCTTGTGGTATTTATTTTTTGTCTTGGAAAAGTGGTAATTTTTGCACACTTCTAATAGTTGGTATCCTCGGTCTAGAGCTTGTAACGGCGCGTTCTTCCTGGGTGTGCTGACAAGGCTGGTCTTGATTACACATTTCGGCATAAGTACGACGAAAGGTAAACATCAGTTTTCCTTGGCAATGGTGAGGTAAAACGGGATGGTACAAGTCAGAGGGAAGTAAGACTTTATACTTCATCAAGCCATTGTATTGTCGACTGTTGTCCAGGTCAATGTGTTCCGTAATCAATTGTGGGTGCGCAACGAACAGTGACGATATTTGCACACGTAAGTATACATCGAACACACGTCCAAATATTGGATTGCTTCTCCTTTCTCTTCGTCAGTACAGCAAACATGTGGCATTCGTTTTCCCTCCGTAGAAATTATCTCGTGGGTTCAATGGATCCACCAACTTGTAACTTTCCACGATGTATTTAATCTTGGGATCGGTTTTCAAATGATGATCGTACTCCTATTCCCACACTTCCACCACTTGGAAACCTTGCTGTTTTAACTTTAAGCGCCGCTTACAAGCGGCCTCGTACAAGTCTTCGTTTCAAAAACTGATTTTTAGTGTCACGTTGAGGGCAGTAGATGGAACATCCGTGAAAAAAGCATAGGTTAAAAACGTACACGATGTGAGAGTGTTCTAAGTCTCATCCATCCACCGAATACGTTCTGATGGTCTTGTCGCCTCTTCTGTTGCGGTTGTGGTGGATCAATTTGTCTTACTTGTCACACAAGTAATGTAACCAGCGTAGTGCTTTGATCAAGTATTGACATTTAACAAAGTTCATCGTTTGAGGGTTGATGACAGCCAGGTTATTTTCGGGCATGAATCGTTGGATGTACACTAAGGAACACGCATTGGCAATGGCGCAATCTTCTTTCAAAGGATCAATTCATCCGTGTTCTATGAACACTTCTCGAAATTTTCCACAGCAACGGCGCACTATGTCCACGTCCGATCGACATTACTTTAACATTTATTCATTAAAGTCGAAGGGGTTGGAGGCGCGAGTCTGGTATCAAACGTAGAAAGCTTCTCGTTGTTCGGTAGGCATGCTATCGTGTCGTACTAGTGAGCCTCGGGCAAATGGGGTAGAACAGCATGCTGATTAGCTTCGATACTGAAAAAGTGTGGAAAATAACCTTTAGCTATTTCACTCATTCCAAACGTTTTCGGAATTCGACGCAAAGCCATGGCCGAGAATAACTCATCGAATCTTTAAACTGTACATGTCCCACCTACATGGAAATGATTTTGGCTCTGTTCAAAGTCACTTTCGGTTATTTGGTACTTTGTTCCATATAGTATCTCAAATGAAATTGCCCATCGTATCCCGAGAAACTGTGAGCCATTACCGTAGCATAACGATGACTATCTCGTTTACGTTCGATGTCTTCTTGGCTCTACCTCTCGTCGACGGGGTTTAAAATCCATTGGACAAAATCGGACAGCGTGTTCGACCCTAGAAAGATTTATTTCACATCCTCCAGGAATCTGTACACTGCATTCCCTTCACCTGTTCTCGTCGCAATATGTGGACAAACGTAGAATCGGCAATGCTCTTCCACCCGGTCTATCCCATGTATGTCAGATCATCATGGACTATCGCCCCAATGACTGATACATTCTTTTGGAAAAGAAGGATCTATGTGGAGAGGCAAGGCTGTTTTATGAAAGTCTTAATATACTATCTAGAGGTCAGACAAATTTGAATGAACATAAGATCCATGAGATGCCCTCTGTGTTAAGATAATGATGTTAACATTACACTCAATGGTCCTTTTCAGGGCAACTCATAGGTCTGGAAAAGATATTCTTTCTTGCCTAAAACAAAAAATGTGAAATGTTTGTGACTGTATATTGTATGTTGTATGTGCTCTATCACTCTAATGTATATGTCCCACTCTCTGCTCCCATCTGAGGTCAACCCGGTGCTCACCTGTTTCTACTATTGTTATAACATTGTTATTACTCTTGTCACCTCACCTTTTCCATTTCTATTACCCGGTGTTGGTGGGTCTGTAATGTATTTTCCCTTTGTCGCTAGGGTATCCACTATTACTACTATAGCACAGGGCACCGAAAATCTTCATTGGCCAGAGATGAAAGTATTCCACCAGTTCACCTACCTGGGATGTGTGATTTCCTCTGATGCCAGGATCGACAAAGGAATATAGCACAATACCATTCTCAAGAGAGGTACAAAGATTAGCATCTACAGAGATGTCGTACTGACCACCCTTTATGTCCCATATTCATGGGTCACATACAGCCGCCACTTCCGCCTCCTTGAACGATTGCATCAGGGCTGCCTCCGCACCATCCTAAGCATCCACTGGACTGACTTAGTCACCAATACTGAAGTCCTCAAGCATGGTGTAACAAGATAAATGGGTGGTGTGAAGTGCCAAATTTTCGGTCGATCTATTAATAAACCATTAGTTGTGGCCAGATAGCCATTACTTAGATTTATGAGACACATTGTGCACAGGAGAGGTATCGGTATAGTAGGATGTGACCGTTGTACTAATTAGCCGTATTTGTTCAGAGCCAGTACTGACCGACGGCGACCTTGTAAAGGTTCAATTCATCACGAAAATGTCAGAATTGAGAGAAAACAGAGATTCTGTTACTTAAAACCAAAGTATGTCATATTGACCATGACGTAAGCGACTTTTGGAGGGAAGCGGGAGGAAATACATGTGATTCTGATTGGTCGCGGTTAAATAAGGGGTGTGTTTTACACGAGAAATCTTTAGAACATAATATCGCACTAGCTAAATTAGAAATTAGTCTTTAAAAATTCTTCTGCAAGAGAGGAAGGAGTGGCAGGATTATTTTGTAAAGGCTCCGAACGTTATTTGAGAGAAATACATTCGTATGTTAAATAAAAGACAAGGGGAAAAACTGCCAAAAACAACGGTTGAGTGACACACCAAAAAAAACAACCAACAAGGTATTGTCTCAATTCCACGTTTATTGTGATGCAATTAATATGTCTGCTTCGTTTACAGGTCTAGGTGATTTCGTTTGATACATTTGTATAATAATGTGTTTTGTATTAATTCATTTGATACATTTATTTAGTAATGTGCTATTAGCGACAGTGTACGATTCAACGTCTCGCTTTGTAGTACGTTAATGTATTAGGTCAAGGCAAAACGAATTAACAAAAAGTGAAACTACATTTATGTGAGGACATGTGTAGTTAATTACTAGCCGTAAAATTGTTATCACGGATAGAAATATCTGATTGTTCGAACCATGAATAACGGACAGTCTCAACTTTTACCAGTGTAATGAGAGACTTAGGGTGTTTTAATTTTCTTTTTGGAATGAAGAAAATAGCTTTTGGGAAGACGTGAAGTACAGAAATATAGACGTACAAGTAGGGGGGAAAAATAATTGAGAGGTGTATATACATACATATATATATATATATATATATATATATATATATATATATATATATATATATATATATATATATATATATATATATATATGACAGTGGACAAGTCTGAGTTCAAGCGGAACATCCACGAGGGCTTATTATCTCGAGGGTAACGGACTTCTAGAACAACATTGGATTGAACAGAGAACGTGGTTCGAGGATTACAGGTTATGAAAATCGAACAAAGCATTGACTTCGATTGTGACACTCGATCCTATGATGATTTTTAACTGTTAGTAATAGAACGGCTAATTTGTTTAATTCTATTTCAAATCTATTTGTAATTCGGTGAAAGTTTATTTCTAAACCGCGTGTATTCCTAATGAAAGGGAGTTTCATAATTGTGTATGTATTTGATTAAATTGTTTATTTATCTTTACGGGGGATCGGAGTTGTTTTGTTCAATATACCCGCTCAGGTTACCATATACATTCTCCTACTCGAACCGGGCAATTAAACCGAGAGCGGTAATCTCTTAGATAACGAGTATCAGAGGGGAGTGGATTATAGTATTATTGTTATATGTTGTGCAATACCCCTTGTTGGGGCGTAACACTTACCCTTTGACAAGTGGGGCTTATACAATATTATAAGAATAACGCCCATGACCCGCGAGAATCTGACAGGTGGGATTTTTCAGATTCATAACATAACACTTTTGATGATTATATTCAAAAAATGTTTAATAATGAATAACTTCAATTAAAAAATAAATTATGAATACGTGGGTATATATTTAATCCAAATATTGGATTATTAACATAATAACACACAAATGTAATAAATAAATAAACAAATTATTCTACAAAAGACAAACACATGGCGTAATTGATTCACAGTGGCTGAATAATTGAAAGATTGATATAGTTTACTCAGATAGCAAACACAAGAATTTTACTCGTGTAGTAAAATGACCTCTCTTAGTGAAATTGTGCAAATGAGAATGGACAGATATGTAACTTATCTTTACAGTCCCTAAATATACATTGGGTTTTACGAACCCAAAATTAGCCCATGGCTACAATATTACATTTAAGGAGATACGCTCCGTTGTCGGAACACATTATTTCAGCGCCACGGCTGCTAAAGTTCATCTTTACAGCTGCTAAAATTCCACTGGTTGGCTTTACAGCTTGCACCACGTAGACCTCGATTCATCCTATACTTGGAACGCTCTGGTCCTTCTAGTCACTCTGGACAACACTGGACATTCCAGATAATGGACACTCCAGATTCTGGACAACTGAAAACATATAAAATACCGTATACTATTTATATGACGAGAGCATAAAAACGTTATAACGTTATACATGGTAAGTTATACAGATAATATTACCGGCGCAATAATTTCAAAACAACAAGTTCAGAAATAAACCCAACCTTGCTTGATAAAAATCTTACTGTACTAAACATTTCTTATAAGTGTAGCCTTAATTAATTATGAAAACTAAATGGCGGTGTGTGTGTGTGTGTGTGTGTGTGTGTGTGTGTGTGCGTGTTGAATAAGTTTGACAATTGTTGACATATGGGGAGG
The DNA here is from genome assembly GCA_030141615.1 of Unio pictorum. NCBI lineage: Eukaryota > Metazoa > Mollusca > Bivalvia > Unionida > Unionidae > Unio > Unio pictorum. The sequence goes on from JARLTB010000242.1 coordinate 1,752,559, forward strand.
GGGGGGGGTAGATAAATTGACGTCAACAATGTTATTTTTTTTTTTACAATAAATTTAATAAATCAACACAAAAAAATAGGAAATAGTCAGTGCGTTGGTATGGCACAATCTCGCTCGCCCGTCAGCAGCCCACCAGTTTAATCCTAAACCAGTTGAGCTCTTGCCAGGGAAGTCATAGTCTTGCATCATCATATTTTATTTTTATTCAATGTAGATTGTACACTGTAGACAAATTAACCATATATTGTATTAATCTGAAGATTAATACCATTGTGGTTATTCATCTGACAGATTTTTAAGGGAAGATGTTACTAAATTCAAAGACTGCACTGAGCCAATGACATCTAAATAGTATAGCTATCCAAGGACTTCTATTACATAGCATCTGTTATATGTATAGATGCTATATATATGTATGTATGTATGTATGTATGTATGTATGTATGTATGTATGTATGTATTGAGGTCCATGAGCTATCTCTCCAAGGAATGATAACTGAACCTAGGAAACTTGAGAGCTTGACTATTAAACAGTCATCTTTAACATAATACATAAAATAAATTATGTTACCTACACAAGCATACAGTTTCTTCAAGCAGATGCAGTAAACCTTAATGCCTTACAAATAGTGTACACTTTGATAACAGACTCTTGTTCATTTCAGGCAAATCCTGACATCAGCAATAAATTGAAGATCCGACAGAAAGCTGGCCAACCAACAATTGAAGAAGATCAGTCACTACTTTTAAAAGCAATTGTTGACATTGCGTTATATGGGTCTGCTTCTCATGAGAAAAGACAGAGTGATATCTATCGTAGCGTCAGAATTCTCGATGAATTAACAGAACAACCAAAGAATGAAAGTTTCCAAATAAGTAGAAGTGTTGTTTATACTCGGCTCATACCAAAACGAAGTTTATCATCGGAAGGGTAACGTCATATAATAACTGTTCCAGTAAAGTCAATTCGAGCACAAAATGATTCACACTCAAAGCACACTGATGGTCGATTTTGTACAGCTACTCTAGATTACCTTGAGGAAGTTGCCTCTATGTTGGGACCGAGAGAAGTATGCTTCATCAGCAAAGATGACAAAGCCAGAGTCCCTATTGGATTGACAGCAGCTAACAAGCAAGCTCCACGTTTAATGCATGTTGAATACCGCATAACTTTGCCAGATCACGACTGGGTTGTAGCAGCTAGACACAAATTCATCCCGTCTGTTTATGCTGGCATTGAAATCCAAAACGATGTTCTGGGTAAACTTGAAGCTGTAACTTATTCAGGCCCAATGTACATAGCTATCAGGTCAGGCAAGCATTGCTCATCGTCAGCCTATACTATGAAAGGCTGCTTGAATTGAAAGAGTTCGACATTATCACAAACAATCAAAGCAACTAGTTTGGTCAAACCTGTTCTAGATGCCATGATTGACCGAGTGGTCTAAAGCGCTGTCCGTTACGAATCACTGCCATCTCACCGTTGTCTGCGTTGGTTTTGGTCTAGAATTCAGCCAATGTGGGTATGTTAGAAAGCTTGCCAGTAGCTTCTCGTGGGTCGGTGGTTCTTTCCGGGGTTTTCCGGGTTCTTCCTCCACCAATAATACTGGCCGCCATGTATAGCTTATATCTTGTGCTGAAAAATGGCGTTAAACCATAAAAACAAACAAAGCTGTTCTTATTATGTCTGTGGATGGTGGACTGGATGAAAATCCGAGGTGCCAAAAAGTTATTGATGTGACAATTCGTCATTTTGTGAAGCAATACCTCGATGCGTTGTTCGTTGCAAAGAATGCGCCTGGTAGGAGTGCACTCAATCGAGTAGAAAGGCGAATGGCTCCTTCGAGTCGAGAACTGTCAGGCCTAATTTTACCACATGAGCATTTTAGAAGCTACCTTGACTCACAAGGTCGAACAATTGATGAAGAACTGGAAAAATCAGATTTCAAATATGCTGGCGAAAAATTGTGAGAAGTATGGACGCAAGTAACCATATATAATTTTCCAACAGTGGCAGAGTATATTGTGCCTGAAGTGTCTGAGCTTGAGGCAGAAAATTTACTAAGGATCAAGATTGGTGCAAAAGAAGTAATAACAAGTAAATACTTTATACAAATTGTAAAATACCATGATGTAAATTGTTGCCAACCGATTCGAAGCTCGTACGTTGAGATTATCGCCGATAGATTCATTCCACCACCAATTTCAGTCTGCCAAACTAGTGAAGGCCTTAAAGCACCAGATGCATCTGAGAGCGACTTGCACAGATTTCCATCTCTTTTCTTTATAGTCTTTGAACTTTGGTAACATGCTACCTCGATCGGCAAAGGCATTCAACATTCTTCTATTTGTTTTTCCATTCAGTTGTCGTTGCTTGAACGGATATGCAAAATCTGTCACCTGTGTTGCTTCACATGTCATGTTGTTGAACATGCTTCTTCAACCGACAACGCGATCTTGGGCCTAGGCAATTACCATATGCTCCTCAACCGCAAAGATGTCGGCCTATGCGAGTGGCTGCCAAAAGACAGAGAGAGCTGATGGCAATTATTGTTCATGGAGAGATGTTAAGCGTAGAATGGTTAGATAAAGATGATGATGACTTGTCGGGTGTATCGATTCCACAAGAAATTAATGAATCAGCCATTATGCCCATTATAACAATCGAGGAACATTTGAAGATGATAAAAGCTAGAATATAAAGTCTCGATTTTTTCATGAATTCAAAGTGCTATAGTCAATTTAAAATCTGATAATCAAGTAAAAAAATGTATTAAAATTTATTTGTAGATTTTTTTAATTTCCATAATTTTATTTTTAGCATAAAAGCCAGCCGTATAAAATATTGTTAGTTTCGGGGGGGGGGGGATTTGCTGACATAATTTTAAAGGGGGGGGGGGCACTGAAAGTTTGACAGTTGTTAACAAGGGGTGTGTGTGTGTGTGTGTGTGTGTGTGTAAAAAATTGCCTAAAAATTGTTTACATAATTAATGGACGTCCTATTATATTACTAATACAAAATCCTTCGTCACATCAAAAACACTTCGTACGTGCGGCGTAGGATGAACCGAATCCACTATTTTGAAATACGACACAAAATACATTCATCACCCTCGGGTATCGTTTAACTCTAGTACACCAATTTAAGACTTAAGAAATAAATAAAAAGGGTTTATACAATTCCGTGACATAGGGATCATCAGCGCTGAAGCAATGGTCATGAAGATACAACAATGAAGAGTAGGGAACGTGTTCTGGATGGAGGATCATCGCCTGCCAAATATCACACTGTATGATGAACTGTCCTCTTGCCACATTTAAAGAAGGTACCTCGAAAGAGATACAAAGACACCTTGAAAACGGCCCTCACCACATGTGGCATAAACTACCGCCAATTGTCAACTAGAGCTTCTGACCGTGAAAAGTGGCGAAATAGAGTTCACCGGGCCATTGCCACCTTTAAACAAAATAGACGAGCTTACTTGGAGGAAAAACGATGCCAAAGAAAAACCCGGAAATCATCGGCATTATCCGCCACAACCCAGACATTTTCCTGCAGACTGGACGAACGTGCTTGTCATGTATTAGGCTTATCAGCCACCAGCGCGCGTGCAATAGACGCGGACATCACCCTTTCTAAATCTTATATATAGTGAAAGTAATTTTAAATCGATGGAAGAAAAGTCTAAGTTCAATATCATATAAAACTTGTTTGAACGTTTATTTACAAATGCCTTGATCACAAGGGGGCCTCTGGCATAAATCCGGGTGGGGGGATGGGTGGCGGGGCTGGTGCCAAAATGATTCAAATTGGTCCCCGCGATTGCCCGGTACTGTTCATAAGTTGCAATATAAGTTGTTTTTAAATTTTCACACTGCATTCTTGGGAAATAAATTATATGTTGAATTTTTCAAAACTCTTTGGTTTTTGCTGTTTTCCGTTACTTAGATTAAGTCATAACACCTGGTGCACACTATACATTCCCAGATATAGAGAATATTGACAGCGCCGGATTAAGCACCGTGGAGGCCCATAGGCAGTCAAACTTTTGGGGCCCCAGACCCACGGTCACGGTCTCATGGGGGCCCCTGATGGGGCCCATAAAAGTCGCGGGGCCCATAGGCAGTTGCCTACTCTGCCAAATGGGTAATCCGGGACTAAATATTGAGACATCAGTGAAATTCACTATTGATCTAAATTACATGTTTAGTCGTCCGTTTCGTCATTTCACATCTTTTCTATGTGATTATTATTATTTTTTTTTTTTTACAAATTATTTATAAAAAAAAAAAAACAACACAATATGTAACGTGCAACAAAGCGAAACTTTATTTTCGGCTGGATCGTTGAAGTGTTGGGTTTTATTTTTGGTAGCATGATAAGCAATGACCGAGAACCATTCTTAGAAGACACGCGAAGCTGCAATCGCACCAATTTCGGCTTTTTCCGTAAAGTCGAGAAAAAAAGGATATTTGGTCTCTGCTAGACTGAATGAATAAACTATAGTTACGATCCCTCATCTGCAGGTTCGCCATGATGTTCTTTAAACGGTTGATGTGTATCATTTATCGTTAAACATTTTGCCATCACATACGACATTAGATTCCATGCATTTAACAGATCTCTGCACGTTATTAAGAACTATATTCTGATCTACTCTAATTTCATACGAAGCTACCCAGGCGGCGGAAGGAGACGCAACTGCAATTGGAGCTATCTCGAATTGTTCGTTCTTTGTACTATCTGGTGTACTCCGTCAGAGGCGAATTACCAAACACATTAAAATTATATGTATTCCTACAATCACTTCTGAGGTTATTTCACGACCGGACGGAAATGGCTGAGCGATGATCGATAGGGAATCGGATGTAACGCTTGCCCATGCGTATAGCGCTAAAATACAAACCAAATAGATTGTGTAACTATATGTGAAAAGAAAAAGATCCCGTAGGCCTATTTATTAATCAAATGGTAAAATCCTCATTAGTGCTACGCTTAAAACTTGTTCATGTGCATGTGAGAAACAGTTTTGTAACGAATCAGACGTACACTGTACAAGTGGTTTAATAGTCCTCAACTACCCATACCCATCGTTTTTTTTTTCGTGTATCAACGGAGATGGGTCCAGACCTATAACGATATGGACTCCCACCCTCCAGCATACAACACATAAATGTTGTATTGGTAACGAGAGCATTTGGTTTCAGAGCTCGTCAGCACAATATGGGCTAAATGTCCTTCAACATCAAGAGTTAAAGTGGCCTAATTTTATTTGCAAATGTTATTTTTAAAGATGTCTAAAAATAGATACAATTTCACAGATTTGCTCAGAATATTAATTTAAACAGCTTTCTCTGATTTTTAACACAATTTTGGTAAGTATGGCCCGCCTAGTCCTGCTAAATAAAAGTTTGAATCGTTTTTGGTGGATGGTTGAGATGCATGAAATTTTAACAGTTGATTTCATATAAAAAAGTTAAAGATAGTTTTGTCAGTGAAATTTTTGTATCCATTTGTACAAAAAATAGCACATCAATCATGTTGTGTGCAAATAAAATTGAACTACTTGTAATGGGGTTAGGTGAAGTGGCATAGATGAGATCTTAGAAGGCAAGGAGATTAAGATACCTGTTAATTGATTTATGTTTATTGAAGATCATTTTAATTAAAAGGCTATTTACATGTGCCTGTGATTTAAGCCATCTCTTTGAAAAACATTCGTCACGTTTTCAGTTATTTTGGTTTACTGTGTGCTTAGATAATGTACAATTTCTGCACATAAAATAATAAATGAACAATTTACTAAGAAATTTCAGCAACTGTACCTGAAAGGAGCATAAAGGTTTAAGGCCAACATTGTCTCCATTGTGCATTTTGGAAATGCAAACAATTTCACCATAAACCTCTAAAAGTTATAAAAGCTCTTAAAGTTCATGATATCTGTACAGTGCTCCTAGACTGTAAACTTAGCCTGTACATTTAACGCTTAATGAGGGGCCCTGAGTGGCAGTGTGGTCTAAAGCACTCTCTGTTATGAATCACTGCCATCTCACTTCTGTCTGCATGGGTTCAAGGCTCAGATTTGGCTAATGTGGGTATGTTAGAAAGCTTGCCAGTAGCTTCTCGTGGGTAGGTGATTTTTTCTGTGGGTTTTTCCCGGGTTCTTCCTCCACCATTAATACTGGCAGCCATGTATGCCTATTATGTGTTAAAAGATGGCGTTAAACTCTACAACAACAATAACTCTTAATGTTCTTGGGTGACTTTGATTATGAGCAAGAGCAGTGCATTTTAATACATTTATGCCTTTATATTTTGAAATGGGTAAAATTGATATATTGTTTGGGAGGTATTTTGCATACATTATATCTTTAAAGTCCATATTCCAGCTTAGTGAAATACAGGTAAACCACCGATTGTACAACACCCTTACATGATTAACCTTACATGATTAACAGTTTTGCTGGACCAACTGAGGTCACCCATTGCCAATATAATGCAGTTTCATCTGAGGTGCTCATCAACTACAAGCTTCTGAAATTTGTTCACATACTCTGTAACTCCTTTGTTGCATGCAGACATGTTTTTCGACCACATACTTTATGCATGGAAATATGACGCTTCTTCATAGGCATAATGCACCTCCCACCCCCAATTCTATAGAACAGCCTATTTTTAATCTATGCAGAAACAATCAAGGATTAATAGTATTAACGTTTTTAAAAAAAACAGTCCACCAACATTGAATGTCTGGCTGCATCAAAGAAATAAACTGCATAACTTTAAATTTTTTTGTCTAGTGTACACAAAAATGCAAAAACTAACTGAACCACAGTCAAAACAGGTTACATATTAGACAAGTTGTTATTGAGTTTCAACACCCCCATTTCCCTTTTGTACATACATTATTATTAGTCTCCCCCCACCCCCCACACACTTATATGCAGGCATATGCATTTGGGTTAACAGTCCCCTTCCTGCATATATACTAAATGGATGGTCCCATACCATATGTGTCACACAGCTTTCGTAAGGAAACACCACAGTCCAGTTTATTCACCAGTTGTACTTTATCTTGTATCAATATTAACTGGTGTTTAAGCTTGACACCACCACTGTCACTTGCATCTTTCTTAGAAGCCATACCAGGGTTAATGTAAGTAAAATAAGCTAATAATTGGACAAAATACAAGTATCACCACCAACAACTGCAGTGTAAACAATCCAAGTGAGTGCATGCCCAGTGGTGTTGAGAATTTAAAGTGCCCTCTCTTCTTATAATTTTGTCTGGGCTAAAAGAGGTGCCAGACCATCCATTACTGGCAAAATGGTGGTTTACCTGTATTCTATTTACAAATGATGTTGAGCTGACTCTGTTTATTTAGGCCAATGTGGATTCAGGGATGTAAAATAGGTTTATACATCCACTTGCACGTCATAAGAGGCAATGGGATGGAGATAACCTGTTTGCTATAGAGAGGATCCTGGTAGTTTAGGTGAAGTGAGACCAATGGTTGCTGCTCCAATGTGAAAATATGGCCTCAACTTCAACTATATGGGTCATCTGAAATGCCTGATCAGTTAGTTAGTAACATCAAGTTTCAGAGGCTATTCAGCTTCACTAATCTGCATGCTTTTCCAAAGTCCCCATTGTGATTTAAAAAAGTTCTTGAAACCCTATTAAATTTAAAGATGAAGCCTCTGATGACAGGGACAAGGGTCAGTTGAGCATAGTTCTTTGTTGTTCTAGTATATCACTCTGTAGACCTGGCATGAAAAGTACATTAAATTAATATACAGTTCTGTCCCCTTGTTGGGCTGTGATGCAAGTGGAGAGCACATGTAAGAAATAGTTTGGTTTTGCTACTACATGAAAAGCAAACACAACTTGTACTAATAATATCAGATCTGGTCTTAAAAGGACCAGATACAATTTCATCCAGTGACTTAAAAGAGTAAATTATTCTGTTCTGAGTCAGGGAAATTAGTAATTATTTGATTGTATCTAGTGATGAGAATCGAAAGCTAACTACATGTATATGTTTCCACCATTTTCTGATATCTGGAGCACTTTCAGGCTTGGTTGGACAGCCAGAGAGTTTCAAAAACTTAAATCCAGCCAATTACCTTTTGAGTGAGCAGCAAAAGACCATATGCTTCACTCTAAATCTCATCATATTACTAGAGAGGAAAAAGAAAATATTGAGATCATATTCTTTTGGTTAAACTCTTGCTTCTGTTTTAAGTCACTATAAAAACTTATTTTCATCAATGAAAACTGCTGTATAAAACATTAAAATCTTTAATCTTAAATCTGACAGCCCATTGATATTCCAGAGATTAATAAAACATGATGTGCTGATACAATCAGGCAAAAGCATTCTGTACTGTTGGCTGCCTAGTCATAATGGTGTAGAGGATTTTTAAAGCCTGCAGTCACTTTTTTTCTGAATGAAAGACTCCATACACTGATGTCAAATATTGTATAAATCAGCATGTTTATCAAACATGGCAAATAATGTGGAATGAAAACTCCACAAATTTCAGAACCTCAAAGTAACTATTGGAGAGTTGCATCGGATGTATAAAACAAATCACAGAGATGATGTGTTATTGTGCTTATCACAAAAAAGAACATATTCTGTCTTGTGCACTTCAACCAGAGTGCATACCCTGACAGTGGAGCAAATTCTTGTGTTTATTGACTTCCATCCAGGTTTGATATGAGCAGTGTGAAGAAAGGTCAGGATGATGCACCAAGAAATTCTTGGACATGTAAATTATTTTTAGTTTTATGTTAAAATAGTTTTAAACTTGTTACCTTTATACATGTATTATGTTTTATTTACATTTTACAGAATTTAAATTTCTTTATATTTTTGAATTTATCATGTATTTCATCTTTACATTTATTTGGAAGGGTTTATCTTCCATAGTTTTTGTGTGATTCTTTTGCATTTTTTGAGCTTTACATTTAGTTAGTATCAAATAGTCACCATTTCGCTTAAGTGATGTAAAACACTATTACATAAATACCATTTAATTAGATAATATGGTATCAGTATATTTAAAAGATGTAATAGGATGTATTGTTATCGTGTGTTATCAGTGTATTTAAATCATGTACATACATTTGTATTGTGCTTTCATTATACCTAAATCATGCACAAATACATACAGTTGCACTGTGCTTTCTTTGTATATAAACCATGCTCATGTACATATGATACTGTCATTTCAATGTATCTAAAACAAGCACAATCATGTAAATAAAGTGGTACTGTGTTTTCATTGTATCTAAATCGGGCACAAGTACAGTTGTATTGTGCTTTCATTGTATCTAAAGCATACAAATGTGCATAGTCAGCTTATCCACTAGGAGTCCAAGACAGAGTCAAAAGTTTGCTTGGTGTCAAAACAGGGGGTCAGACTGAGTAAAAAATGAACATTGGTATCAAAATTAGGGGTCAAATAAAAAATGTGGGGGTCTTTGAAGCGCAAATGAGGGTAAAGGAAAACACCGATGCAGTTGTACTGAGCTTTCATTTTATCTAAACCATGCACAAATACATAGTTTTACTGCCCTTTCAATGTATCTAAAACATGCACATGTAAATAGGGTTGTACTGTGCTTTTATTGTATCTAAAACATACACAAATACATTCAGTTTTACTGTGCTACCAAAAGACTTAAAAATGGTACTAACTGCCTCGTTAAATGCTTGGCATTAAGAGGTTAGTGTTAAGGACTGGACATTCTGGTGTCAGGATAATGTGACTGGGTGGGAAATCATGCTACATGTCTGTGGTATGATGCCCCAGTGCTAGACAATTTCATAAACTGTCACACTGCAGACATCGTAATGATATAATTGAAAAATTGCTAAAGCTACATTAAAAATACAAATCACACACTCACACACACACATGTGCATACAGTGGTACTGTGCTTTCACTATCTGTACCAAACACATGTACATACAAGTAATCTGTGCTTATCAATGAATTTAAACCTTTACATATACAGTTAAGCTATGTTATTGGTATGTTTAAATAATAAATAAATAGGCCTAATTATCAAAATAAAAATATAGTTATCTTATGCTATAGTAAATTATTTTGCACACTTTCCATAATTATAAAAGTTGGTGAAAACATGTATTCGTAAAGGTTGTGCTTGTAATTGGGGAATTAGTACTTGTATTTCCAAAGCAGGATTAATAATTGGAATTGAGAATGTTTGTATTTGGAAATTTCGTTTGACAACACATATTTGTAAATGTAGTTTTTATAATTGATAATCAGGCTTGAAAACATGTATTTCCAAAGGCTGTGTTTGTAATTGGGATATTATTTTTGCATTTTCATTGTGAAATTGGGCTCTACTGTCATGCCAACATACGAAGCAAAAATTGGGGATTTACTTATGAGTTCCACAGCATTGATAATGAAATTTTGGAAACCATTTACAGTTATGCCATCTGAAGATCCCCTGTAATCGTCACTGTCATTTGTGTGAAAGGCTTTGAAAGTACAATATCAGGAGGGCATATACATTGGATGTCAGATACATGTATCACACGGGTACATTGAATGTCAGATACATGTATCACACGGGTACATTGAATGTCAGATATCAGGAGGGTACAATTTATTTGTGGACCACATTGCATGAAAATTTATGTAAATATTATTGTTATTGCACAGGGTTCACAAGACCAGTCTCACACTGGTAAATTGACCTCAGAACTAGAAACTTTAATAATTTTGGTAGTTCTCTAGCTTAGCAATAATGTATATATACATCCCAGGGCTGAAATCTAACATAAATTTCCTTGTTGCCAGACAGTCTAGTAGATTGATACATTGACTAGTCCTTCCCACAAACACAGACCTGTGACAACTGAAACATTATTAGCCACATGACTGTTGGAATTATGAAGATTACTACAGTACTTCCACAGGCAATGCACCTGCTGCTAATTTTGAGCCCTGCATTGGAGTACCAAGTGACAGACACAGTACTACAAAATATACTATGATGTAACGGAATGTACATTTTTGTTTTATATTATATACAATATTACCCATTTTATTTACTTGTAACATTGTCAGCCGACTGTTACCTGACTTCTTTGGGGGATTAGTAAAATCTACAAAATATTAGCAGATTTGAAACCCACTTGTGGCTACTAAATTATATCTGTAAAAATCTAGCTCTGTTCCAGGATCTCCTATCACATTTGATTCTCATCAAATACTTACTTTAAATTAGTTACTTTCAAAGCTTCATAACACAGTTCTGAAAATTATATTTTGTCTCTTCAGAAACCATGAAAGCATTGTGCTGCATTTGCCAGGAGTTCTTTGTCAATGGTGACACAATTAATGTGTCTGCAGTTTCTTGTGGGCACATTTTTCATAATACATGCCTGAATGAATGGCTTCTTACAGCAAATACCTGTCCAAGCTGTCGATGTCAAGTGAACAAGAGAGGTATTATCCCAAAACTATTTTTTGATGGCGGGGATGAAATCGATCCTGCAGAATTTGATTCTGACAAGCTAAGGAATGAAGTGGATAATCTGAAACTGAAGATAAGAGAAAAAGACAAAGAGAAGGGTGAAGTAATAGAATCCAAAAATACGCTGTCATGCCGCTTGAAAGAGATAGAAAAAGCAAAGTCACTAGTGGAGAGGCTTTTGCGAGAAGAGCAGACTATGAACTCATCACTTAAGAAACAGCTAGAATATTTCCAGTGTCAACAGCAATCAATAGAGATGGAGAAGGAAGAATGCAAGAGAATTAAAAAAAAGCTGATTGAACTTCAAGGAGTTGAGACACTCTTGTCAGGTATATATAATCCAATCACAGTTTTGAAATCTCAAAATAATCAATCCCAAACTACAATAACTGTCCATAAACTTGCATTTCCTTCTGATATTTGCCCAAGCTGATAGGGTACAGTTGGAACACTAATATAAATATTCTAACAACTTGTATTATAAGTCCTTGACATTCGAGTCCAGATGATGATAGCATGAAAGGGTTTGTTTATGCAAGATGTGGAAAATATATTGAAATTGTTTTTTGTTTTGAGGATTCTTAATTTACAGGAGCTGATAGGTACCTTTCAAGAGGTGAACAGATTTCATTTATCACCCAGACAGATGGACTGAAAGCTCTTGTTGCCTTGCAAAATCAGGGCTGTCTGATTAAGAATCTTAAATTTCAATTGAAAGAGTGATTAATGATTTATTATTATGTTTACAACTATGTGAAAATGGAGACAAAGAGTTAATATTGTATTTATCATTCATTTTGTCTAGATAGCCCAATGATTACTTTTTCAGCATGACAAATGTACCCATTTGAGATCATAAACAGCAAAAGCTGGTTAGCCAGCTGGTTCTGATACCTGGTGACATGGTCACCCAAGTTTTATTTTTAGTTCAACTAGTTATAGATCAAAAAAGCTTAAAGGATGGACCCCATGTCATTCATGTAATTAATAATCTGAAACACACTACAACACTGGAAAAGTCCTATAATTAAGTCACTCACAATAAAGATTTTCATGAGTTTTGGTAAAAGTATGGATTTGCCATCATATTATCAAGTATTGGGCAAGTGACAGCACATTTTAACTATCCAGTGATTTGTTCAGCTTGGATTTTTCCATCATTTTTCTCATTTTCTGAGTAAAGTTATGTGCCAAAATTTTATACCATTAGTAGTAACTATAGTGTTTTTATGGCACCCCGACAAAAGAGCGCCAACAAATGAGCTCAACACAAAAAGAGAGCAGACAAAAGAGCGCACAACAAAATAGCACAAACAATATTTTTTCCATGTAAATTTTTTTACAACTATTATACTGTATTTTATAAATTTGGTAAAACTGCAGAAAATGGTGAACTTGAATAGGAATTTTTAACTATATATACTCGTCCAACATATTCTTTGATCGCTAGTCTGTTTGTACCAATGTATATAGATCAAAGCTTCCATCGTTTGAAAACTTCTCCATATAATTATTTGATCTCATATATTTGATATTATTGTTGCAAACATATTTCTTTTGCTCAATAATGTTTTCTTTAATTTTTTAATTAAACATTGTACCATTTGAAAACTTCTTGATATAACTATTTGATCTCTACTTGTTATTATAATTTTATTGGCAACCTTTTGTCGGTGCACTTTTTGTGTTGTGCTCATTTGTCAGCGTTCTTTTGTCTGCGCTTTTTTGTGGTGCGTTATTTTGTGTTGTGCTCATTTGTCAGCACTCTTTTGTCTGCACTTTTTTGTGGTGTGCTCTTTTGTCAGGTCATTTGTTTTTATTTATTCTGCAATTTGATAAAATACCAAGTTTTCCACTTCCACAAAATGTGGTAGAGCAGGGGTCTCAAACACGTTGGCCATGGGCCGCAAGCAGTCTGCCAAGCAGTATGACTGTATCCTGTTGATTGCAAAATGATTGGTGTCACAAGGGTGTCATGAAGGATGACAAAGGTGGTGTGGACATTGGGCCATCAAAAAGGTCCTCATGCGGCCCTCAGGGTGATTTGAGTTTGAGACCCCTGTGGTAGAGGAAACCTCATAGCCCAGATCAGCAATCTTGTAAGGTATTCATTCAGTTTCAAATAGGATAGATGCATAATTAAGATGTGCATCAATTTTATTTTATTTTACCAGTACTTTTAGTCCGCTTCCTGCATATTACATTGACAACATTTTTGATGAAGATTACGGCAGTGTGGAATAGTGAGTTTCTGTTTTGCACTGTTTACAAAATACCCCATCAAGTTTATTTACATCTAGGGAGTAAAATGTTATAAACATTTATTCAGTCCTTATTGATAGCTTTCTCTTCCATCAAATGTCAATTTTAATGTTTAAAATAATATTTGAGAAATCTGCATGTTACTCTCCAAATATGTACTTGCAAATTGAATTTTTTAAAAATATTTTAGACTTTGAGAGCAATTTCATAAGTAATGGTAGTCAGACTTTCTATGTGTGCAACCTGCATGAATGGTTCTGAATCTTTTTTTTTCCCAGGATGTGAAAGTGATGCTCAGGAGATTATAACCCAGTCTGGAGAGGGGGAGAGAGCCATTACACTTCTTTCTCGACAGTGTGCCTTGATTAAACGTGAATATGAAAGGGTCAAGTTAGAAAAAAAAGCTCTTAAAGATGAACTGGACAAATGCCGTAAAGAAGTGTTATTGAAAAGCAGGACTTTACATGATCAGACTAAAAAAATGGAAATTTTACAAGAACAGCTGCTTCGTTCTGAAGAAGACTTAAAAACAGTGGAGAATGAAAAGGAGATTCTTAAGCGAAAATTATCTCATTTGAAAAAGGCAATAGCTAGTCCTAGTGCAGCTGCAAGTTCAAGCTTTATTGAAACACTGATGGAACCAAGTCCAAATAATTCGATGAATTCAACACCAGTCAGACTCAGTAAACCTGAGAAAATTGACAGTTTGATAGATTTAGCATCACCAGATATTGTACAGCCTACACCTCCAGAGGTAAAAATGAAACGAGAATGTGAACAGAATGAAATTAAATATGTAAAGATCAGCAGTGCCTCTGAACAAAATCCAACCAAGAAAGCCCGTAGAGACCTTCAAGATATGAGCAATTTCACATCTACCTTAGGGTCTATGAACATTTTTAAGAAAAAGAGTTCAGCGGATTACAGTAGTGTCATTCGAAAGGGGTACAACGGTCTTGGGGGCCATGAGAGTTTTACTCAAATACAGAAAGTACCAAGACTTCAGTTTAAGAAACCTCGCAGTCGAAGTAAAGGACTGTCAAAATTAGCTTCTACCAAGACACCGTTATTACCGACATTGGATGAATTTATAACAATGGACTAGATTTAAAATTTTCCACACAACTTGTGATGTGGCCTTTTGTTTTTTGACAAAGTAAATTTTATGCGGTGCAGCTGAGTATACTAGAATTTTCTTGAAAATGTTAATTATATTAACCTGAAAACCTTTTTTTTCTCTTATATTAATATGTACAATTAGCATGGATTTCTAGGATAGGTCCTTACCCCACTGGGACCTAGCTCCGAGAATCATAACTTAAATTACTATAGAGATCCCCATCAGAAAACTGCAGTGGCTCAGTGGTTGTGGTGTATGGACACATTAAAAAAGACTGCAGGTTTGATTCCCACAATATGATCACCCCAAGATATTCTTTGTTATGTGCACATCTCATCTGAGGTCTTGATATAAGCTTACGATTCGGAAATATGGTCTACAGACTGTTGATGTACAAAATATAAGATGCACAACACAAAGTATGCTTGACTGGTGAAAGCAACAGATACAGATACCATGACATCACTTGGCATTTTGCCAGCAAAATAAAGGTAAAAGCACAAGTTTCAGATGCTGTTTGCTGTTACATTAAATTATTTTACAATATGTTACACATCAATACGAGGAGAATAAAAAGGTTTTCAGGTTAATATAATTAACATTTTCAAGAAAATACTAGTATACTCAAGAGTACCACCAGTAAATGTTGCAGGACCCTACCAAAAGCAAATTGGGCATACCTGAAATGGCTATATTTCCAGACGAGTAGAAACAGCGGTTGTCATAGAGTTTAGTTTTCAAACTTCTTTACAGCACTAACATGTAGCCCTTGTTCGTCCATTAGAGTGAGAGTGAATTGTCAGGTCAAGATAAGGTCTTATTCATGTACTAAGTTAGGAATCATACATAGTGTTCCACGTGAAATGTCAGCTGTAGCAACCTCTAGCACTGTTGAATTTCATTATAATCTTCATCAATTTGCCCTTTAATCATTCTGATCAAAATTTACAAACAGCATTTTTTCTAACTCTCAACATGTCTTGATTTTGAGGTCATAAGCACTACTTAGATTGCTACACTTGGAAATGAAAACAATAATGAAGGCGAAAGTTATTCATTTGATGTACTCTTCTTATACACAAGTACATCAATATTTCATTCTACCTCTGAAATCAGTCATTGTAAATATCAGCACATTTCCTCACAACTCTGCAGCTAGTCAAGTCTTTGATCTTACTGCCTATCTTGTGTGTCATGTTCTACAGATGTACTCTTATAATGACAACATATACATTGGTGGGTCTTTCAGCCACTGAATTTTCTGATTGTAAACAGCTAAAATGATCAATTGATCAACACATTTTCCCACTCAATAGGTGGTCGAAGCAGGACTAGCAAGCCCTTAAATTTGCCATCCAGGAAATTGATGCGTACTAAGGACTCATGTACACATATTGTCTGAATCCCAGATATAAAAAATGCATCCAAATATGCGTGATTACACTTTTCCGAGACCTTTGAATGTGATCAGTTATTAAAACAAGTTTTTTTGATGTGAAAGTTTCGTTTTTAACTTTATTTACATTTATGATGGCTACCAACAGCATGTGTGCCATATCATCAATAGCCTGTGTGCCACATCATCAATAACATGTGTGCCACATCATCAATAGCCTGTGTGCCATATCATCAATAGCCTGTGTGCCACATCATTAATACCGTGTGCCAAATACCACAATGGTTAAGTTCATGGCTATATGCATTTTTTTTCATTTGAAATTCAAGGATCTTTGTACTAGAGTATGAAAAAAAATTAGAACTTGAAGAAATCATTATCCTTGGTGACAAAACTATCTGACCCATAAAGTACTTTTTGGCTTACAAAGTTAAAGATTCTGGATTGGTCAAGTAACATTGATATTTTTGACTCCTGCAAATTGAACGCTATGTATTAATTTTAAAACAGCTACTGCTGGTATGGTAGAAGCTGGCCATGATATTTGAACATGAAAGTAAGAAAGATAATAAAAGTCCTACATCACAGAAGAATATATCTGTCATCTGCAAAAAGCAGCTGTATATATGGATCATCATGAGATAGAGGAAGAAGAAAATAGTGGATAGTACATTAGACTCTGTGAAATAAGGCTACAAGTGAGTTGAGGGGAAGAAGGGCGTCTACAAATGCTGAATTATTAATTATATATTTTATGCTTTACTGATGTAATTTCCTTTGGATGTTTAAGGCAACTTTTATTTTCAGTGACACCACATTCAAGAGCAATGGAGTAATGGATATGCTTTCAGTATTATCTGAAGTTAAAGTTATCATTATTAAAGCTAAAGTTATCATTATCAGTAATGAACCTGGAGGAATAAGAGGATAAGCGGTGACCTTTCAAAAAGTATCATGATTATGACCCTTTTACAGTAATTGCTTACTTGCTCTTTTAATATAATTTATATTGTTAATTCAGAATGCAAGTAAATAATATCTGTCACTGACTGCACAACACAGTTATCTTTTGCCTGTTTTTGTCAGTTTCAATTTACTTGAAGAAGAACCTTTTCAAGTATTACAATTGTCATATATTTATTTGTCAATACAAATGTTTTGACACCATTAATTTAGTTTGAGAGAGAGAGAGAGAGAGAGAGAGAGAGAGGAAGGATGCAGTAATCAGTATTGGACTGGGCTCTCTTATCTTTCAGTCTTTTTATATGGAATCATTTAGAATGTCATCATTGAAACTAAAAAGATAAGACAGCTTGCTCCAGCATTTCAATAGAAGCATTTAGTGAATTTATAAACAATAAATTAAAAAATTCAGGACATAAATTGCATAAACATTAAAAAAATTATAAATGAAAAATAAAACCATTTATTGCAAAGCAGCAATTTTTTTTAATCATTCTGATTATTATTATTATTATTATTATTAATTAGATATTATATCAAATGACTAAAACTTATTGTTTGACCACATCGTATGTTCTGCAAATTAATTCAGCAGTGTATCATACCAAATGAATTTATTTTACATTATGTTCTCTCATCGTTATTTTTTCTCTCCATTTAAAGTGTCCCATCACATAAAAGACTATTGCTGAACACAACTATTGAAGCCCACTTAGTAGAAGTTCTCAGATATTAGGATTCATAACATTTTTGTTTCTTTGGACTCATTGAGAACTTAGTTTATTATGATTAAGTAATTAATTAATTAATTAAGTATTAATAGTAAAGGATTCTCTTTTAACCTTTTGTTTTATATGATCTTTACTTTATACCTACAGTAGGGTGGCCCTTAGAAATCAAGTTTTGAATTATATATTTCTGGACCTCTCATTTTGTTCTAAAAGATAAAAAAACACAGTATGCAAAAAATCTGCAAAATTGAACAAGGTTTAGAGGTAGCTCAATGACACTGAAATTTGTGGTAATCACGTTCATAATGTCCATATTGTACTGTTTGTAATATAGATTGTAGAATGTAGAACCACAGTATAAATTTAAAATTTTTTCCTTACTTACTTATTTATTGACTAATAACTTGTTATTATTAAATATTCTTTGCAATTTTGCAAGTTTTATTGTTCAGTTGTTTACTTTTATGTTTTCAGGAAATTCAGATGTTGAGTGTTGACTGTTAAATTTTCAGTTAAAAAAGTAACAAATCTGCAATTCTGGAAGCTTTTGCAACAGTTGTTGCACTTGAAAGGTTAAAGTGGGAATTTTGTGGACTGTGGACTGTTGAGTGTTAAATAGTGTATAATTGTTCAGGTTTTGGTTGATACTTAACCTGTTAACAATGGCAGCAGCAGTGACAGCAGCCACAAAAGTGACAACACGCTCACAAGATTATCTTGTTACCAGTGCAGATGGGATAGAAGGTAGTAAACTGCCCTCAGCAGAGCAAGTTCTCAGCTATTTCTTGCATCGTCACAATGTTCTTAAAGAGGAAATCCGAACAGCAGCAAACAACAGCATAATACGAGTGGAAGATTTTTGGTTCCGTGCAAGAATTCCAGTCAAGCATCGACAAGATTCAATAAAAAAAAACTTGAAGAACTATTCTACCAGTGGAAAGGTCTGAAGAAGAACAAGAACCGTAAGACACAGACTCAGCAAGCAAATGAAGTCATGTTTACAGAAATGATCAAAGAACTGTTTGATATTGCACACGCTGATGCAATGCAACTCATAGAGAATGAAGAGGACAAATTATTCCTGGAATGTCAGCGGAAGAAGGGACGGCCTGGATGCATGGCGGGTGTGGACAATGTGCTGCTCAAACAACATGAACTGCAGAAGGAAAAAGTGGAGACATTGCAAAGAAGACGAAAACGTTCTGAACTTGAAAAGGAGTTGTTGTCCCAAGTGGTTGAGCTGGACAGCAGTAGCAATAATTCGGACATGGAAACATCATCTGAGTCTGATGACCAAGATCCAATCCCCAGCACAAGTGCGGCTGCTCCTCCACCACGAAAACGAGGTAAAAAGCAGGTAATATCAGACCCTCTGGCAGCAATGCTCGATAGAAATCTGTTGAGTGACAGGGCTGCCATGATGGTCATTTTTGAATCAATGAGGGCTATCGAACAAGACCCAGAGCAGCTTGCTCTAAACAGGACGACCATACAGCGTGAATGCCAAAAACACCGTAAAGCAGCAGCTGCTGGCATTATGGAAGCATTCAAACGAACCACAGCTTTAACTGTCCATTGGGATGGCAAGCTAATGCCTAACTTAACTGGTATAGAAAAGGTGAACAGGCTACCAATTCTGGTTTCAACAATGGGGGAGAAGAAGCTTTCACAAATTCCAAAGATACCTGCAGGAACTGGCAAAGCTGAGGCAGAGGCAGTTTACAATGCCATATGTGAATGGAAACTTACCAGTTTGGTTCAGGGCATGTGCTTCGACACCACGAGCTCCAATACTGGTAGACTGTCAGGTGCTTGCATCATTCTCGAGCAGTTACTGGGACTGTCTCTTCTGCACTTTGCTTGTCGGCATCATATAATGGAACTGGTCCTGGGTGCTGCATTTGGAATCTGTATGGGACCCAGCAAGGCACCAGAAATTCTCATATTCAAGCGTTTTAAACAACAGTGGTCAAGCATAGACCAAGACGGATTTAGTGACGCCTTTTCAGATGATTATGCATCTACCGAGCTTGCAGATGTTCAAGTCGAAGTCATTGCATTCTGCGAACGACAACTTGAAGATAATCAACCAAGAGATGACTATCGTGAGCTGTTGCAACTAATGCTCGTCTTCTTAGGGAAAAAGTCTTCAGACAAGATGACGTTCAGAAGCCCTGGTCCATTGCATCAAGCATGCTGGATGGCAAAAGCCATCTACAGCATCAAGGTATGGCTTTTCCGGTCCCAGTTCAAGCTGACAACCTGAAAATCTCAAGGGCTTCTACGTTTGAACATATTTCTTGCAAAGATTTATATCAAGTTTTGGTACCAGGCACCTGTTGCTCCTACTGCAGCCAGAAATGACCTCCAACTCCTGCAGCTGCTCCATTCATATCCAGATCGTGCCATCAGTGTCGAAACATCACGTAAGATGGCTGGGCATCTGTGGTACCTCTCGGAAGATTTAATACTGCTCAGCCTCTTTGATCCAGAACTAGATATTGCCACAAAGCAAGCACTTGTCAGAGGGTCAGAAGAAAAGGATGGAGAACTGGATCCACCAAAATGGGCACGCATTGACACGGCAGCCGTGCAACAGAAGACACTCGTAGATTTTGTCACAAAGTCCAGCAGAAAACTATTTACAATTCTGGGCGTGCCTTCTGGATTCTTAGCTGAAGATCCCGAGTCATGGAACAGTAGAGATGACTTCAAAGCTGCTGAGGCAATGGTCAAGACGCTTTCGGTTACAAATGACCATGCAGAACAGAGCATTGCCCTCATTCAAGATGCAGTCCAGTCAGGGCGCTTTAGATGTGAAGACCAGCTGCAGTATGCTCTCCACGTAATAGAGCAGAACCGGAAACAATTTCCAGATGCAAAAAAGTCAACATTGATTGACAAACAGTAAACTCGGTGTCGTTCGTTTTAATGACCAAATGACGATTTTCAGACTCTAATGGTAAACTTTGATGTGCTTGAGCCACCCCTAAATATTAATATTTTTTCATAATATTTTTTCTCATCTGTTTCTACAATAAATGGAACCACTCTGAGGGTTCAGATGCTAGAGAAATAAAAAAAATGTTTTTTGTATGTTTAAGGGCCACCCTAACCTACAGTGTATCCATTGTTAATGGTTTAGTTTCTATTTAAACTTGGACACTTTTCCCATCCTGTAACCATAAACACTATATACTCACTTATAAGATGAGTTCAAATGCAAACTACACAGACTCAGATTTGCTATTGCACTGGCAGATCTGAGTCAGAGCAGTTGTTTATTGAGTAATTGGCAGATCTGAGTCAGGGCAGTTGTTAGAGAGTAATTGGCAGAACAAATAACATATAAACCCTGACCCTGATATGTTGCTCTGTTTATGGTGTCTGGACTTGACTTACAAGTGACCGCATACAGTGGGTTTGAAGGACCCGCACTGCAACGAAATCAGACTCCAATACATGCCATGGGGAAGGGGTCTTCTGGGTCATAGTAAATGAAGAACTTGACAAAATAACATCACTTCATATTACAGATTTATTCAAAATGGCTGAAAGTAAGCATGGCAGACAAATTCCAATTAGAAAGTATTCTACTATGAATATCTTATTTGCAGAGTTAAGGTCAGTCTTCTCAAGGTTACTTGCTTATAATGTTTTCACTCTTAACTCATTCAAAGTAGTATTGTCAAAACGTTATACATGCTTGTTTTTTGATTATTTTGTGATATCCATAATCTTAACTTCAGGGTCAAGGTCACATGGCATTGCACATGTTTTTCTTGCTAAGTCATGAACCAAACAAAAATAATCATTATTGTGGTATATGAAACTTGTATCCATGGTGACCTTATGGTGTTGCATGCACCACTTTCATGGTTCTAGTTTGAAGGTCAATGTATTTTTAGGCCTATACTTTAGCCCTGATCTGTTTAAGCTGTTGAGAGGGAAGTATAAAAACACGATAATTTTTATATATACTTATTTTGACTAAAGAATGTATTAACTACAATATTTTTAGGTTTTCTCAAGGTCAGAGTCAAGGCAGGAACACAAACTTCTTGTGACCAAAATTACGCAGATGTCATGTTAAATTATAAGAATCTCAGTATATTATTTTATGACTGTATTTACTCCAGCAAATTATTTATGCATTGTCTTCCTGCCAGTCTTAACATTTGGTCCATAACTTTGTACTTATTGGAGATTTCATGAAACTTTGCCCAAGTTTATATTATTAAGATCAAGGCTGCAGATTTTGAGTGGGTCCTTTGCTTATTGTCACATGTATGGTACATACATCATAGCTATCTTTGTTGTGGAATTTTCATCATTGTGGATGAAGTTATAGTGTTATGGGAATAAAACTTCATGAAATGAGACTGGCATACAGGCATAATGTATTTCCAATTTAAAAATAGATTTCCATTTAAAAATAGATTTCCATATGTTCAGTATGACATAGACTTGGTTACCAAACAACTTTTGATATGAAGTTAATTATAAAACATGCAAGAATATGATCATGTTTCAATCATTTTGAACTTTATAGAAAGTGAGACACATACAGTATCTTACATTTATCAATTCTCATCAGCCCGGTATGAACTTAAGGGTTTATGGAAGACATCTGTCAAGTAGCTATGAAAAGATATTATGGCAGAGTGAAAATATCTAAGTTTCCATTGCAACCAGATCAACATTATGTTTTTGACATATGAGAAATATGCAGGAATATGGATATGTTCTACCAAGGCTTTCTTTAGACAGTTTCCATTGCTGCCATTCAGTCTTTATAACATCATCATCATCATCATCAGTCTCTTGACTTAGTGTGGTCATTGAGGCACTGTGGTGTTGGTCCATTCTGTGATGTTGTCAGTCCACTTTTTTCTCTGTCTACCTCTCCTTTTGCCACCCTGGACACTGCCATGCAGTACTGTTGTGGATAGACTGTTGGCTCTAGTGACATGGCCATATCCATTTCAGCTTTCTTTTTTTGACAGTGGTGGTGAGGTCTTTATAATGGCCTACTTTGTGTCTGATGGTGTTACACACTTCTTCATTTGTGATGTGGTCCATGGAAGAGATGCTAAGGTTGAACCATCTATAGAACCTATAGCATCTCATTTCAAGTGCCTGGATTCTTCGTTGTAATGCTCCTGTCAGGGTCCAGGCCTCACATGAATACAAAAAGACTGAGATGACTAGTGCTCTCAATAGTCTGATTTTAGTTTTCAGACAGATATTCTTGTCTCTCCAGATGGGTCTTAGTTTTAACGGAGCTGCCTGTCAGGTTACTCGCGGGTTATGAGCGTTAATCGTATAATATTGCACAAGCCCCACTTGTCAAAAGGTAAGTGTTACTTCCCACTTTGTCAAGAAGTATTGTACAACATATAACAATAATAACTATAACCCACTCCCTTTTGATACTCGTTATCTAAGATATGACCGCCCTCGATATAATTGCCCGGTTCGAGTAGGAGAATGTATATGGTAAACTGAGCAGGTATATTGAACAAGCAAATCTGAGCCCCCGTAAAGATAAATAAACAATTTAATCAATTACATACACAATTAAGAAATTTCCTTTCATTAGGAATACATGCGGTTTAGAAATACAACTCTCACCGAATTACAATATGATTTGAAATAGACTTAAACGAATTAGCTGAATTATTACTGATAGTTAAAAATCATCATAGGATCGAGTGGTACAATCAGAGTCAGTGCTTTGTTTGATTTTCATAACCTGCTATCCCTTGATCCTCGTTCACTGTTAAATTCAATGTCGTTCTAGAAGTCCCTTCCTCTCTAGACAGTCTGCACTCGTGGATGTTCCACTTGATCCCGAACTTGTCCACTGTATCATGCGTACACTGCAATTATCGTTTCCAAAGTTTATGTCGTTATTTCCATAACTTCACGATCTTCCCAAAAAAGCTATTTTCTTCCTTTGTGTGATTTTGGTGTGTCACTCAACCATTGGTTTGGCGGTTTTTTCCCTTGGTCCACAAATTAACGGATGCACTTCTCTAAAATAACATCCGGAGCCTTACTAAATAATTCTACATCTGTCCTCTCTTGCAGGGGAATTTTCAAAACTAAATTCTAATTTAGCTAGTGCGATATTATGTTCTAAAGATCTGCGGGTGAAAACACACCCATTATTTAACCGTGACCAATCAGAATCAAATGTTTTTTCTCCCGCTTTCCTCTAAAAGTTGCTTATGTCATGGTCAATATGACATGCTTGGTTTTTAAGTAACAGAATCCCTGCATTTTCTCAATTCTGACACTTTCCGTGATAAATTAAACTTTAAAAGGTCACCAGCAGTCAGCCTTGGCTGCTGAACAAACACAGATTAATTAGTACAACGGTCACATCCTACTATACAGAACCCTCTCTCTTGCACGACGTGTCTCATAAATCTAACTAATGATTATCTGGTCACAACTAATGGTTTATTAATAGATCGACCGAAAATTTGGCATTTCACACTGTCGTTGTTTTTGCTGCTTGTGACAATTTCTGCTCTTGATCCCGCTTTTGTAATTATGGAACCAATATATTTGAACTTGCCAACTGTTTCCAGTTCCTGTCTTCATACTTTAATATTGGCTGAGATTTGTTTGCCACTATATGTCATCAGCTTTGTCTTCTCTGCATTTATCTCCATGTAAAATCTGGAAGATGTTTCATCCTGGTTCTTCACTAATGTGGCAAGTTCGCCTTCACTGCCTGCCAGCCCATCAATGTTGACTGCAAAATGTTGGTTGGTGATGTTACACCCTCCAATGCTGACTGCCCCACAGTGGTTTTCCAGGGCTTCACTCAGGTGCTCTAAGTAGATGTTGAGAAGCATGGGTGACTAGTAGCTTTGGCGTACAGCTGCTTGATGGTATTGGTCAACTTTTAACCCATGTTGTACTTCTTCATTGTGTCCCACAATATCTCATGACACACTCTGTCAAAAGCCTTTTTGAAATCTATAAACACATGATAGATGTCGTGTTGATGTTGTGAGTACTTTTCACACAGAACCCTTAGATTGAAATCTTGTTCTGCTGTGTTTCTTCCACAATGGAACTCTGCCTGTTCTTCAGCAATTAATTCTTCTGCTTGTAGTTTCAGTCTGTTCAAGATGATCTTCAGCATCACCTTACTAGCATGGCTGATCAAGCTGATAGTTCTGTATTTTTGGCTCAGCTGGAGATTGCCTTTTTTGGGAGTGTTATAATCAGTGACTGGGTCCGCTGTGTTGACCTGTCTGCCAGATCTTGTTGCAGATACCACCGCACTCTTGATAAGTTCAGTTAGGATGTTGTCTACTCCAGCTGCCTTCCCATTATTCAGTGCCCTTATTGCTGACTCCACCTCTTCATTGAAAATGGGGAAATCATCCTCATTTGTGGAGTTTTTGGAACTTCAAGCACCTCTGGATCTCCTGTGGATGGATAGTTGTAGAGTTTTTTTTACAATACTCACTCCATCTTTCTGCAATGTCACTTGCTTCTGTGAAGCATATTACATTTTCGTTTTGAATGGTACTGACTCTTGGTTGCTTCTGTCTGGTGAGGTCTTTCACAAGTTGGAATGCCATTTTGCTGTTATTCTTTATCAGACTGCTCCCTTTCACTGTGCACTTTTGTCCAATCCAATCTTCTTTTGCTTTCTAGAATTTTTTTTTGGCTTGGAATGACTTGCAGATGTTAGGGTCATTCAGTTGTTCAAGGTTGAATTTGAGCCAGATTTCCTTTGGCTTGTTAATTTTCTTCAGCCTCACTTGGAAGTTCATAATCACAAAGTTGTGATAACTCCCAACACCAGCTCCTGGGAACGTTCTTGTTTTTTTTCTCCATTGGTGCCAGATCAGTAACGGTTTTGAACCAGTATGTAGCCGATCTGGTTATGATGGGTTCCATTTGGTGCGTGCCATGTCCAGCATCGTGAAGCTTTATGGTGGCCCAGGGTGTTGGCTAGTACCAAGTTGTTGTAGCATGCAAACTCAAGCAACCATCTCTCTCTTTCATTGGTAAGCTCATTGCAAGAAGGTCCACAATGATCATCCCAGTCTTTTAGAGTGTCTTTGCCAACTTTGGCATTCCAGTCTCCTTGGATGATGAGGATGTCTTTTTTACTTGCCATGTTAAGAATATCCTGGAGTTTGTTGTAAAACTCCTATAATTTTTCATCATCAACCAGGCAGTAAATATACTTTTCCTATTTAAAAACAAACACTGGTTAAATTTTAACCAAATTTTTGTTGGAAATATTTATCATAGCTTGATCTACAAAAATTATGTTTCTCTTGGTCTTGTTGGCAGCAAAGAAAGAAATATTTTGACATCTCCAAAACCACATCCTCGATTGCTATCATATTTTGAGGAAATGTTCCTTATGACAACATACTTTTTGATAGCCTTCATACCAGTCATTTGTATCAACTGTGTGGAAACATTATATGCTTAAAACCACTGTGGCAGTTTAAGTTAAACTTCATATTTTGCCTCTTGTTTTATATTTTCTAAAATAGTTGTATCCGTGGAGGTCTAGAATTTTTGTTGTTGCCAAGATTAATATAAGCAAGGATGTAAATGCCTTTCAGATTATGTTTATCTTTTAGTTTAATATGAGTCAAGTGAGGCTGATTTGTACCTCATTGTCTAGTTTTAAAAAAAAATTATATTAAAAAAATATAACTAATTTAATATTTTCAAAAGGATGCAACGCTTGCATAATGGCTATTGTTAAAGAGTTCTTTTCACATCATCACATGAATAAGTGGGTGGTATGTGGGATTCAGTTTTGTTTGTTTTTGTATTCATGCTGGAAAATCGGCACATCAAACTTTCTGTATTGAAGAACTTGGGATAAACATTTTGTTGTCCACCAATCTGGGATCACTGTGATCTAGATTTGAGGATATATTAAAAAATATTGGTTAAAATTTTTGTCTGGTCTATTATTCCACTACCTTTTCACTATTAGCCACCTAAATTGTAGTAAAAGGACATTTTAGAAAGGATGTGTCTTGATTATCTGAGCTGGATTGTTGTGACCTAATTTTTATGATTTATTCAAAATTCCTTCATGTTTGAACTGTAATTTCCTTTTTTTAATACATTGACAATCTGGTCACTGTATGTAACTACCAGAAATTATCAGCAATTTTATCCATTCAGTGATGCCAACACCTGGCCTATTACAAACTTTTACTGAGAGTGCATCTTAGGTTGGCTATGTTTGAGCTGGCATGTCCATTTGTCCATCTAGCTGGCTGTCAGCAATTGCTTGTTACCACTATAGAGACCATTTTTCTTTTTTTTAAATCTGAGGTGAGATGGCAGTGATCCAAAATGGTGTGCACTTTTGACCACATGGCCACTCGAGGGCACCCCCCCCCCCAGTTTCAGTACAAATGTGATTTTGCATTTACAAGCTAACATGTTAACTATCCAAAAATGCAATATTAAGCCTGGCACTTAAGCCTTTTTTTTTAAGACCATTACATTTATTTACATTAACCTTCCTTTTTGCATATCTTGATGATCGTGTGGTTTGCACCTAAACTGGGTCACTGTGACTTACTTTTCAGCACTGACCAAATATTGGTTTCAGTTATTTCTTGGCTGCAATTTCAGTACCCCTTCACCTTTTGCTACATAAATATAGAATTCATCTTAAAATGGACAAAATTTAAATCTTAAAATTAAGTTACTGTGACTTCTATTTCAAGATTTAGAACACTATAACTAAAGACAGTATCTGTGTCCAAATTAAAACACCATTTAGGCTGAATGCCTTCAAATGTGCATGGCATATAAGTGCATGGAGATTCTGTTATGTCACATCAAAACTGGGTTGTAGTGATCTCCATTCTGTGGTTAATTTGCTACTCTTAAATATACTTACACATGTCAAAGAAAGTGTGGATAACTCCTGCTCACTAACAAGCTAAGTTTTCAAAAGTAAGACATGAAGATAGATAGTTAAGGACTAGCATATTCAAGTTTCAACTAATTAAAATGTGCAAGTTTAAATTTAATCTAATTAAATTTGTAAAAGCTAGAAAGCATCTGAATATTACTAATTGGCACAACTAATGAGTCTAACTGTCTAGGGCCCTTAGCTGACAAAATTCCTATCAAATTTAAAATTATTTAGTACCTTTTTGAAAATATTATAGTTCCACACCAGTCAAAATGGGATAATGCTTTATATTCTAGGGTACTGTGCATCTTTTGATGTCGGGTTCCATCCTATTTTAAATTTCTGGCATGCTTTACAGTTTCCGATGACTGAAAAGGTTAGTCATCTTTGGTAACTTTATACATTTCTTTCAATTCTTATTAAGATTGTGGGATTCTTAAAAAAATTAATAAAAATGAGTGAGAGGAAAAGGATGTATTATTTGAAATTTGATTGAATTCGCTCTTATGAATATCTATTTTTATTTTGAATTTCATTTGTGCACAAATACTTGAGTTGTCCACTATAAATAGTTACAAAACTTGCAGATGAATTGCATTGTGGTCAGGAATAACTCATCAATTTGGGCTCAAAGGTCAAGGTCCCTATGACTCAAATAAGATTAGCTTCAGTTTTTTATCATTTGTGGTTACCAGATATTGTGGTTGGCTTACTAGGGCAAGAACAAAACCTATCCATTTCAGGGTCAAAACATTAAAGATCAAGATTATTGAATAAAATATGAAAAATGCTTTCTTCACAATAGATTATGGTCATCTTGCACTTGTGGTAAGGAATAATCATATTGACTTTGTGGACTAAGAGGTGCCACATTTAGAGGATGGCCTGAAGTTATAAGAACTACAGGTACCACACTTAAAGGATGGCTTGAAGTTATGGTTAACTACCTGTACTGCACATAGAGGATGGCTTGAAGTTAGAGTTAACTACCTGTACCACACTTAAAGGATGGCTTGAAGTTAGAGTTAATTACCTGTACCACACTTTGAGGATGGCTTGAAGTTAGAGTTAACTACCTGTACCATACTTAGAGGATGGCTTGAAGCTAGAGTTAACTACAGGTACCACACTTAGAGGATGGCTTGAAGCTTGAGTTAACTAGTCTACAGGTGCCACACTTAGAAGATGGCATGAAGTTATATGAACTACAGGTACCAATTGCAATTGCATGCCAATGTGAAGATTGAAGTATTTGATTTTTCAGTAAAGTGGATGCAGGGCCAATTTAGCTTGATCAACATTGTATTAATTGACCTGGAAAAAAAAACAACTTTGATTTTTGTCAAATGTAACACCTGATTATGTAAATTGAGCACAAATGTATATTAGATTTTCTCCAGTTTTAAATCTATATTTATCATCTTTTTAAGAACTAAAAATCAGAAACTTTGTCTTTGTGAAATTGATACTCAATTTTTGATGGCTTAGAGTATTCATAAAACACATTTAAATTAGGTTGGAAATATTTTTTTCAGTACCAAAAATAACTGTCATTACATAAAGCAGAATGAAATTTAAAGAAAAAATTACATCAGTGATCAGAAAAATGTATCTGTACACATGTGCACTCATTTACTATCAGATAGTTTTCTAAGTCATTTTGATTAATAAAATTGTAGAAAGATGTATCTATTTATCTCGCTGTATGCAAATGAGTGAAAAGAACGTTTCTTGTTCGTTTTAAATATTGTTTCAAAGTAGTCTTGGAGTTGTTTCATTTTATTTAAGGATTAGGTTAATTGCCTGTCCTAGAACAGGAATGAAATTTAAGAACTATTCTTAAAAATGTGGATGAGCACTTTGAAAGAAGGTTTGAACTTAAAAATACAAAAATGTTTAAAAAGTCAGGATGCCATCTCAAGTTTTGAACTCATGAACTATTGTTTGGCAGCCAGGACACACACTAAGACAAATAATTGCCTGACTAATTTGAAAGTCCATAATTTATTGGCAGTCACCCAGCAGCTTAAAAATGTACTTTTGCAAATTTGATCATTGCAGCAATCTTCTTTTACAATACAGTAAAAGAAATTTTTAGATTTGCTACATTGACCTGGCCTTGTACTTTTGAATATGAGCAGGCAACTTTAAATTAACATTTAATATTTGATTGGTTATAATATGCATCCAAATGCAAACAGCATAGACCCACACCTGCTATCACATACTCCACTGATTGATCAGGTTCTACACTGATACTGTACCTTTTGAAAACTAGTTTGGTTGATTGATTGGTGTCTTATGGTAGATCAGCACATGAAAGATTACATTGTGCTGAGACATTTGGAGTAAAGTATCACCCAGAATGCCTCACACCATGATGACAGACCTGGCATGTCTTGGGCAGGATTTGAATCCACACCATCATGGTTGCATGTCTGGCATGCTAAACGACATGCTGCTGCCATTACTTCCTGTCAGAAAAATCAGTTTAAATTTTTGTGGGTTGTTATGCGTTGATTTTTTGACATAAACTATTCCCATTGAAATTGATGGCTGTTATACCACTTGAATAATTTAAAGTTCTGTTATATGTTTGTGGGACATACATGTGGTTATGATATATATTAATTCAGATGAAATAAATTTAGATAAATTAGATTCAACTATACCTGCAATAAATGGTATGGTATCAAAGCAATAATAACATAAATACAAAATGGGTCAGATAGGATAGACTGTATGTGAAGTTTCGTCTAGTAGGGGTGGGGTTCTTCCTATAGACTTTACAGAATTATGAGGAAGTTCCCCTGGTCCGCTTTCAGAATGTTTACTTCTGGACAATATATTATATATGGCTACGAGCCCCCAGTCAGCAGTGCCGACAGTTAAATTAAAAGAAATACAAAGATGAAATTTAAACAACAATTTAATAAATGAAAATTTTAAAGATATTAAGCAATCAATGTCACTCTTGACCCAATGATCCCTAGATCATCATTTGAGTTCAGTGTGAGGAATATTTTCCCTTCTTGAGTGTTACTCATCTAAATAAGTCTCCTTTCGTCTTTCTCTCCTTCCGATTCCTCTACTTCCGTTTCCTCTCCTATCTCTACTTCCGTTTCCTCTTCTATCTCTACTTCCGTTTCCTCTTCTACGGTATCTCTTGAGGTCATCCGAAATTCACTCGGTATGGAATCACATCACAATTAATACTTCCAGTTCAGTACACGAATGTAGTTCCAATCTATTTTTAGAACATTTTTTCCTCTCTCATTTTGGTGGTGATAGAAGAGTTATATTGATGCATATTTGGTAGGGATTTAAAGGTAATTGTTTATTCTTGAGAATATGAGCAAAGAGAGTGGTTGTCAGTGTGTAATTTGGCGACAGTGCACATGGAGTAATAAGGCCTTGGTAATGATCCGGAAGTGAAATATGTGGTCTGTGTACATGCTGTTATGTTTACAGTGTAGCAGCTCAAAAAAATGCCGGTCAACCCTTGACAAGAATTTCACTGTGAAGTCATCTTTGGGGGTAGTTTAGATTTTCATATGATTTGTATTGATTGTCACACTGTGGAAAGGTCAGTGCTGAGAAATATATGTAGAGAACATATAGTAAAATTAATTGTGGTGTATGGCCGTATCTCTCAAATTCACTCGGAATTCTTTCCACGTCATCCGGAATTTCCCCGGAATTCTCTTCAACGTCACCCGAAATTTCCCCGGAACTCTCTTCAACGTCACCCGAAAGCTTCCTGTTGAAAGGTATAATGCATTAGCATAGGGTGATGAATATTACCTCACACTAAGTCACTGAATTGAACCATCAGTTTAAGGCGGGACATTTTTGGTCACGCATGCGCACACATCGAAATTCCCATACGCTTCCGCCGCTTACAAAATGGCGCCACAACACAATCTCACAAAGAATTCAAACATCTACATACTGAGCCCTATCAGTATATACATACAAATATTTCAAATATCATTGTATTATAATATTACTACTATTAGTAATATGACTATCTATATATTTATATATATGTCCTACACAAGCGTACCGAATCCACAATATTCACATTCAAATTGCAATAACGGAAATCCGTTAACTCAATGGCAAAATATCATTACGTAAACAAAGTGCTAGTCTTCCATAATATACCTACACAAAGAATTATAATATTAATTCTTATAGCGGCTAGCAAACAATACAATTCTTCGCGAAATAATATGCACACCTATTACTAACAAAAGAAGAGCAACATTTTACCTCACAAAATAAGGGGGTAATATAATATCATGAAGAAGATGCAACGAATTTACATCATAATCAATTGCAAGCAAAGGTACTAACGAACATCACGAAAGATGCAAAAATATTAATATCATAATTAACTATTCATACTACAATACAAGTAAAATGAATATACATACGAGAACCTTCAATTCCGCAGACGTGTCAAGCAGAAATCAAACAAAATCACACTGACCTTTGAAGCTATCTTAAGATTCCCTTGATTTCCAAAATCTGAGTCTGCCACCAATTTTCGTCTGGCCGTACGGAGTTCTACTCTCTTCTCAATTCTTGTAGCAACTGACGAATTCTTACTTACTTACTTACAATTTGCTTTAAGTGACTCGTCCCGAAGGCTCTTGTCACTGTTTTATCCGTCAAAGGACGGTTATTTAATTTATCCTGAGGGTGGGAATGGAGCCACCATCCTGCAGGCGTTTATGTGTTCATGGAACACTATTTAATTAGGCCGTCACATCTGAGTAACTATTGAGCTACTGCGGTGTGATTGTAGGGCCTGTATATATATATATATATATATATATATATATATATATATATATATATATATATATATATATATATATATATATATATATATATATGAGTGGGAATAGTTCCAGCACACACTCATATTTAGCCACCCGTTGTTGGTTATTGCTGGACGTGCTAAGCACGTGAAGTTACTGTAGCAGGCGCGGTGTGCGAGGCGGAGTGCCAGGCAAGGAAGGTATCCGTCCCTAATCCCTATTTGTATACCCTGTGCTGTTTTTGAGATATAAGACAACTTTTGTAATACAGTGCTCTTGTGATGTTTTTTTAATAAGTGATGCTCTGTGTGTTTTAATTGCTTGTTGTTTCCTAGTTGTATATTTCTTGCAACATTGTGTTGCTGTTTCTGATGACCTTGGGTTTTGGGTCACCTTATAGTCACTATTTGGGGCCCTATT
Source organism: Unio pictorum (assembly GCA_030141615.1). NCBI lineage: Eukaryota > Metazoa > Mollusca > Bivalvia > Unionida > Unionidae > Unio > Unio pictorum. The sequence goes on from JARLTB010000242.1 coordinate 1,785,742, forward strand.
GTAGTCCTATTATCAGTAGTTTTAGTTATATTTGCAGCCTTGTGCCGCTGGACCTGATAGTCTTGGTCTTGGACTACCTTATATGTTCTAATTTATGGGTCTTCTATTTTCTACTGTCTTGTGTTATTTAGTTTTGCGACCTTGTGTCGCTGGGCCTGATAGTCTTTGGGTTTTTAGACTACCTTATATGTACTGAGTTTTGGGTCCTATCTTAATTTACTATCTGATTTTTGTGCATTGTTCTCAGTGCACTGGTTGGTTCTATTTGGTTTATTTTCGTTTTGATCTAAATGTACAATTTTGCACTGTATACTTGGTAATGTTTCTTATAGAAAGAGATACAGAAGAAGGAGGAAGTGGGGGTGGAGAGGAGAGTGTTAGTCCTATTTCCTATGAATGACACCTTATTACTGATGTTTTGGATGTTATTTTTGAGTTGTTTTTTATTTCAGTATTAGTATGCAGTAGGTTATTTTTGTTCCTGCTACTACTTTTATATTGCTATTAATATAGTTCTCTATTTATGACCTTATTTGCGGTAATGGTTTGTTTCCCCTGTTTGTGAGCCCCGGTGAGTGTGGCCGGATTTATATAATAATTTTCCCTTGTTTTGGGTCAGGTATGTGGGTTGGCGACAGAGTGATAGCAGTGGGTCCTTGCCGAAAATACACGGGGCCGTTAAGCGACACGTCAAGGATTTTCCACTGTCACACCCAGACACCGCCCCATGGTCCGGTCCGTGAGGCGCAGCGACCAGGCGACAACAAACGGGCCTTTGCCGTAAATACACGGGGCCGTTAAGCGACACGTCAAAGGTATCCTATTGATGCGCCCAATTTCCATACCCCGGGCCTTAACCGTTTCTTAGCTTTCCTGCCCTCAAAGGTTAAATTTTTGTTTTATTTATCCTAGGGGCTTACGCTACCTGACTCTTTTGGTTTTTTAGGATGTTTTGCGGGGTTATTTTTAGATATTTTCTATTTTCCCTATGCTTTTTAGATATTCTAACATATTTTTGTATGTGCCTAAAATGTTTGTGTTGGTATTTTGGATAATTTCTGGGTATGTATAAGGGGCCTTTATTTCTTGCTGTTGTGATCTAAATTTGTCCCTTTCTTTTTTGGTTTTAATACAATTGTTGAAGACATGGTGGAGATCTTCAGGGGTGTTACAATTGTAGCAGTTAATATTATGAGGAAAGGGTCCTATGTATTTTCCGTGGCTGTTTGCCAGCCTGGTTTTTCCTATGATGATTCTATTTATAATTGTTTGTTCTTTAGGTGATTCCTTGGGCGGTTTTCTATTCCTATTTACTTCCCTAACAGTAGTGTACAACACTCTCCCTTTTGTACTTGTATCCCAATCATTTTGCCATATTTTGTCTATTTGGGTGTTAATTATGCTATATAGTTCGGGGGTACTATACTGCAGTGGCTCATGATTTGGTTCATTTAGTTTCTCTTTGGCTAGTTTATCCGCCATTTCATTGCCATAAATTTCTATGTGGGAAGGTATCCACATGAATTCCACTAGCATATTTTCATTATGTAGTTGTTTTAGTTTGGCATTTATTTGATTGAGAAATTCTTCCCTACTTTTGGTGGTGTTATTTTGGATTGAAGATAGGACACTTAGCGAGTCACTAATAATCACTGCCTTATTGGGTTTGAATTCTTCAATCCATTTTAATGATTTTAGGATGGCCCAGAATTCAGCTGTGTAAATAGAGCAGTGGTCTGGAAGACGTCTGCCTATTTGAATTTTATGCTCTGGTATGACCATTGCAGCAGCTGTTTTGTATGGATTTGTAGTTTTGGATCCATCCGTGTAAATTTTTGTATATTGGTGGTACTGAGAGTTGATGATTTCTAAGGCTTCTATTTTGAGGGTGTTTTCCTGATTTTGTTTATTGCCTTTTTGAGTTAGGGAGGTGTTGACTTTGGGTTGTACGTTGTTCCAAGGTTCATGTTCGTACACTACGTTATGTTCTAATGGGAATAGGTCCACAGGTAATATTGTTTTTAATTGATGTACTTGCTTTCCCATAGGTAATTTTAGTTTTAAATTTTTCCTATATGGGACATTTGCTTTATTTATGGCCAGGAGCGTGGGGTGCGTGTTTGGGTGGGCTGACAGTCGCGCTGCATATTTTAACATGAGTTCTTGTCGCCTAAGATGTAAGGGCAATTCCCCTGTTACTACATGCAGCTCGGCTGTTGAGGTTGATTTAAGAGCTCCAGTGCTGTTTACTACGGCTATTCGCTGTATACTATCTAATTTTTTAAGTTGTGTTTTCGAGGCTGATGAGTATATTTGGCAGCCGTAATCTATTTTTGATCTTATTAAAGCCCTATACAGTGTTATTATGGTTTCCTGGTTAGCACCCCACTGTGTACCTTTAAGACTAGTGATTAGATTTAGATCCTGGTTACATCTTTTTACAAGGTCATCAATGTGGTGAGCCCATGTTAGGTGTTGGTCATAATACATACCCAGAAATTTGACTACTTTTACGAATGTTATTTCTCTATCCTGGATGGTTAGTTTTGGGTATTTGATGTTTTTTCTATGTGGGGTGAACAGTACAGCTACCGTTTTTTGGTGCGATAGTTTAAACCCCCATTTGTTGGCCCATTTTCCAATATTGTTTAGACTGGTTTGAATTTCAGAGAAGTTTTTGTGGTAGGAGGGGTTTCCTGGTCTCCATAGGCCACCGTCATCCGCGAATTGGGATAATTCTACTTTGGTAGTTGCCAAGTTTTTATCAAGGTCATTTATCATGATGTTAAAGAGAGTGGGGCTGAGTACACTTCCTTGTGGAGTTCCGTTTTCCAGGGAGTGTTTCTCAGAGTAAGTTGCCCCTACTCTAGTTGTAATCGTGCGGTTTGTTAAGAAGTCTTCTATAAAGTTAAACATTCGACCAGTAATGCCATAATCATTTAATTTGGCTATAAGGCCTTTGGTCCATACCAGGTCGAATGCTTTCTCGAGATCGAGAAATACCGCAGTTAAGTATCTGGCCGCTTTTTTTTTGGAGTTGAAAGCTAGTTTGATAGCGGTCTCAAGTCTTACTAATTGGTCTGTAGTGGAGCGCTTGTTTCTGAATCCACATTGGTTTTCTGAGAGTAAGTTGTTTTTAGTAAGATGTGACTTGAGCCTATTATTGAGGATGGTTTCCATTATTTTGCATATATTGTTTGTTAGGGAGATAGGTCTATAGGAGTTTATATCATGTCTGTCTTTATTGGGTTTTTGGATGGGTATTACTATCGCATGTTTCCATTTTTTAGGTAGCTTTCCTGTGTCCCATATTTTATTTAGGAACTTTATTATTTCACTAACTATGGGGGGTGGTAATTGCTTGTATATGATGTAACCTATTTTATCTTCCCCAGGTGAAGTTTCTTTTTTAGTTTTTAGTGCCTGGTCCCATTCATATTTTGTTATTTTGTTATTTAAGGGAGATTCTTTAGGTCCCAGGTCTTTAAATTTTTGGTTATTTGTAGTTTCTTCGTTATTTCTGTGGGTTTGGAATTCTATTGTATGGTTGTTGTTTTTGCTCATGCTGGAGAAATGCTGAGCTAACAGATCTGCTTGCTCTTTATCGTTTGAGGTGTTGCTTAATTTAGGGTTATTGTTGGTCTTTTTGCCCCTAATCCTTCTAATTTTTTCACATACTTGTTTATTGGTTGTTTTGTAATTTAGGGTCCCACAGTATTCTTTCCAAGTATCAATTTTTGCTTGTTTTATTAGTTGTTTCAGTTTTTGGGCAAGGTGTTTGTATTCTAAAAAGTGGGTGGTGACATTGGATCTTTTGAATTTAGTTAGAGCTTTATTTTTCGCTTTTTTGGTTGTCTTAATTTCGTCATTCCACCATGGAACACTTAGTTTGCCTGCTTTAAAAGTACTGGTTGGAATGCTATTTGTTGCTGCGTTTGCGTTGGTACTGGATCAAAGAATGTAGCAGTCTTTTCTTATACTGATATTCTTTCCTTTTGGCTACATTGCGTTTAACAGCATGCATTCCATCTCTCTTCAGCTGCCCACAAATCATGTGCAAAATTATCTGACACATCTTTCAATGCTATTATTGTGTTATCAACATTACTCTTCAATTACTTCACGTACGCACGGTGCACTCGTAGATAAAGACATTCCATATACATCCAAAATTGCAAATAGCTCTACAATTTATTTTCTACCTTTTTTCATATAGTTTTATGGAGGCAGGAAGGGCACCATTACAAGTTAACGTGATTGCATCTACGTCATCGATCAATCAAGCAGCATTTTAGTGTCTGGACATTGGTGTTTAATGCTGTTTTATGATGATAAAACATGTGCAAGGGGCTACACACACACACGCTTCTATCGTAATAAACTATCAAATGCAACCAAATTCTCGCATAATCACTATTTTACCTATTATTTGCACAGACTTCTTTATCTATATCACATATTATTTCGCAGACTTCTTCATCTAATGGATGTACGAACGTGCCTTCTTACAGTCATGTAGTAGTAGTTTTTGCCATCCATAGTGGTTTCTTCTGTATTAGGTCACAATAAACCATCTTCAGTAGATACATAATCTAAACTAGCACTTTTGAACATGTTGGTCCATCGCTTTCAGAAAGGCAAAGCAGACATGTAACCAATATACGGAATATAATATTGCCACATTTATTTTGTGTGAGCCCACACCAACTCCTTACCCCGGATGCAAAGCGGTTGGTCTGCTGTAATACAAGAATACGTTTGCCCAGCAGTCTTCTTATTGACTCAAAGCTGTTAGTTACTGTGGAAAATGCAGCATAATCATCTGTAAGAGGTTGGGGAATTAGTAACGTTCTGGGCAGTTGTCATAAACAGAGTAACCGAGTTAATTATCTCACTGTATGTATCCCACAAAGATTGACCCAGTTATTGCCTCATTATATGTACCCCAGAATGATTAACCGAGTTAATTGCCTCATATGTACCCCATAAGGTACTTTATGGTTAGGCGTTTGTTTATAGCCCGAGGAGACACCTAAATGACCCAGGAATGACATTGCAACGTGAACGTTGTTAGAGTTCAGCATCAGGGAAGAAATAATAATAAACTACATAATTGTTGCTGCAGGCCACTTTCAGTGACTTCATTATATATTATATATAGAAATAAAACATAATTATAGTCAAAAGATATACAAATGCATACTTTACATACATAATGAAGCTCAAGTGCTTGAACTTTTGGGCTCCAACCGCTACCACACAGAGAAAACCCGCCACATCAAGCGCTCTCTGTGTAGCCCAAAAGAAGAAAACAACAAAGATGGAAGGAAATTTAAGCATAATATTATAAGAAAAGAAATCTGCAAAAAATCAGCCAACATAGTCAAACCTTTAAATATAGATATAAAGTAGGAACATTGTTGTTTCTTTTTTTAAAAATTACAAGAAACAAAAGAAAAACAAAAACATGTATCAGTATACAGTTTAAAGTAAAACATTTAAGCATAACAACCATATATGTCATATGTACAAGTATACATTAAAGTCCAATTTGTGTAGCCCCAATGTGAAGTGCAGTGCTCTTCAATGAACCCATATGAAGAGCAGCAACTTGTCACATAAGGACCACGGAAAGTGAAATGCTCTCCAATGAACCCATATAAAGAGCAGTAACCGTAAGATGTGGACAGCTGTATTCATTGTTCTGTGCACCCACGAGACCTGATTGGAAGAACAACAATCAGAAAACAGAACCCGAGGGAAGTGATTAAAGTCTATATTCCTAAATTAGAATATAAAGTAAAAACAAAGTAAACATAAAACAACCTAACCATCCTATAGACAAATAAACAGATAACGCCGAATTGTGCACCCCACACTGTGAAAAGAAGATATTACATATCGGATGGGGCATTGGTCTTGCAACTTTTGGGGCACGATCCTTAAGCGAAATATTTGACCATGGGAGTGTTTGCAATTTGCAAAGTAAACCACTAAACCGCTGTCATTGATAAGAACCTGAGAGAATTGAAGCCAGTTGGGATTTCCGCAACCCGTCTGTCTAACAGTAATTTCCCCCACCCGCAGAAAAGCATGAACTGCCAGAAGAAACATAGATTTAAATAAAGCCGCACGAAAAGCATTGTGGATAAATGTCGGCAGGACGAGCACGAGTTTGTGTAATATACATTTATCAAGTGATAGTCTAGCATCTGTTTGTGGTAAATGTTTATGAATCGTTTGTAGTAGTTTTTGAATAAGAAAGGAATTGGTTGGGTCAGGAATATTTCTTAGTTTGTGCACATAACCAATAGCCGATACATATGTAGATATGGTTGATGGCATTATCTCTGAATCCAATTCATAACTCAAGAAAGTCAACGCAGGGGCAGGGAGGAAGGTTTTTTCCTCTGCCATAGGAATGCCAATGTCTTTACAGAGTCGTAAGAAGTCGTTGAGTTTCTGTAAACATCCATCGTATGTACTATCTAATACGAGAAAATCATCCAAAATATGAACCATATGATGTATCCCCAATTTATTGTTGGCTATCCAGTGCAAAACCCTGCTAAAAGTTTCAAAAATACTACAGCTCGGACTGCACCCCATTGGTAAACATTTATCAAAATACAACTTGTTTTTCCATTGAAAGCCAAGCAGGTGATATTGGGAAGGCATGACCGGTATGATTTGAAAAGCACTGGCTATATCAGTTTTGGCCATATGACACCCTTTTCCTAATAAAAGATATAGCATCTTCAACCGTAGCATACTGGAGTGACAACTGTTATGAAGGAATATTATCGTTGACCGAGTGTCCTAGCGGATGTGACAAGTGATGAATGAGACGGTAAGTGCCACTAGTCTTTTTCTCAATCAGTCCTAAGTGAAACAGATCCCCCTGGGATATCTAACTCCTGAGGAATTTTGATGTTGAGATTGCTGTTGAGATTGTGCAATTCCTTGCACATCTACAGCCGACTGCAGGTACAACTCTAAGTGTGTTGTGCCCCATTCTGCTTCATGGCGACTGACCAGTTGTCGAAACTGTTCGTCATAGTAACGCCAGGTAGCCTTTTGTTGTGAAGAGTCATGACTGTCTCCATATGTTGAGACAAACCTGCAATAGATGCAGAGTTAGTCCCGGCGAGAATTGCCAAAGCTATTCCAAGCGAATAGCCATTGATGTAGAGAAAGAGGGGTTTTCTTCTGACTAGGGACCAATCTAATTTTGGGGGCATCGTGATTGATGTCAATCTGCATTTTGAATGTCTCCTCACTCCTGTCAGGGAGAAGCAGGGACAAATCAATGTATTGACCTTCTAAAATGAGCTCCTTGACCTTAACAGGGATAGCAGATGTTATTTGGGTGGAGGCACTAACAAATTTAGACTGGTTAATACACAGCTGTGCTGACTGAATGTGATTATTGATAGGGGTGCACAAAGCATCATTACCTAACCCTGTATTCCCCACCAATGCAGATGTTGCGATATCGACGGCCTGGTTGACCACCTCGTGATTCCCCAGCTGTGACGCAGATGCCGCCGGTGATAGATTCCCAAGTTGTGACGTCGATAGATTGGCGACCTCCCGGGTCCTCTGCTGGGATGTAGATGACACCGGTGCTGGATCAGCAGTAGCAGCCGCTTGGTGTATCGGTTGCATGCAGTTTAAAATGTTGGCCAGTCCGTCGTCCACGTGTGCTTTGATGGTTTTGGTGACTTCTCTCGTTATATTTATTATCGTCTCCGTGTCGAAGTTGAAAGCGCCCGGAGATGTGGTCGTAGACGTTCTCTGCCTGATCTTACTGGTGTTCCCCACCTGCTGCACCCCTTTTTCACGCTTTCCGTTGCGGAGGCGCTCTTTTTCGTGCAGTAGTCATCGATTCCACTACCCTCTGCACCCCCTTTGATGCTTTTCTCTGTGGAGCCATTCTAAAACAAAAAGAATCAGAACAGTATTGCCGTTCTGTGAGAATATGAGCGAAATTGTTACCTGGTGACAGCAGCACCCACTAGGTCAGAGTATGAACTTCAGAAATTGAAATAATACAGTCAGTTAACTATGATCCATTTACAGGTCTGTAAGAATAGTTATTGTCGAGTGGAATTACTCATGTGCTAATTAATACTAATAGAGTCAAGTATGAGGTAGAGTAATGTGTAAGTATACACTTGATAACTTGAAACAAAACGTAGAGTCAAGTGCAAGTATACACTTGATAACTTGTAACAATATGTAGAGACAATTGTATGTAAACACTTGATAACTTGTAACAATAAGTAGAGTCAAGTGTAAGTATACACTTGATAACTTGTAACAAAAAGTAGAGTCATGTGTAAGTGTACACTTGATAACGTGTAACAATAAGTAGAGTCAAGTGTAAGTATACACTTGATAACTTGTAACAATAAGTAGAGTCAAGTGTAAGTATACACTTGATAACTTGTAACAATAAGTAGAGTCAAGTGTAAGTATACGCTTGATAACTTGTAACAATAAGTAGAGTCAAGTGCACGTATACGCTTGATAACTTGTAATAATATGTAGAGACAATTGTATGTAAACACTTGATAACTTGTAACAATAAGTAGAGTCAAGTGTAATTATCCACTTGATAACGTGTAACAATATGTAGTAAAATGTAAGTAAAACATGACAAGTTGTGTAATAGTAAAGTGATATGATGAATCTATAATACGAGGAAAACATTATATACAATGACAAACGGCACGCGAAATTGTAGCATCATTTAAAGCGAAATTGTTACCTGGTGACAGCAGCACCCACTAGGTCAGAGTATGAACTTCAGAAATTGAAATAATACAGTCAGTTAACTATGATCCATTTACAAGCATGTAAGAATAGTTATTGTCGAGTGGAATTACTCATGTGCTAACTAATACTAATAGAGTCAAGTATGAGGTAGAGTAATGTGTAAGTATACACTTGAGAACTTGTAACAATAGGTATATTAGATTGTAATTAAACCTTCATAAATTGAGATAAGTGGAGTCAAGTGCAAGTATACACTCGATAACTTGTAATAATATGTAGAGAAAATTGTATGTAAACACTTGATAACTTGTAACAATAAGTAGAGCCAAGTGCAAGTATACACTAGATAATTTGTAATAATATATGGTCAATTGTAAGTATCCACTTGATAACGTGTAACAATATGTAGTAAAATGTAAGTAAAAACATGACAAGTTGTGTAATAGTAAAGTGATATGATGAATCTATAATACGAGGAAGACATTATATACAATGACAAACGGCACGCGAAATTGTAGCATCATTTAATAGTTGAATAATCTTGTGAACTTGTAATTTCAGAATGCAGATTCCAACTAAAGTAGGGCTCGTTATTCAACTAAAGGAATGACGCTACGACATTTTTACCTGAATCAGGCGCTAATCCATGACAAGCTGGAAAACGTACCATAAAGACGCAAAATTTAGGCGCCCATATCGAGTAAATTAATGTTGGAAATGGAATGACAATGCAAAGATATGTAAAGAGAACCAAATACCGACATTAAATATATAAATATATAATGTAGTGAGAACCCATGATTTCAATCGTGTAATATACTTTCGCAAATACCATTGCCCTTTGTTCGACAAATGCACGCCGTCTGCCCGGAATATATCCCTGCAATTCCCGCCGTCGACGGGAAAAGGAAATTTACCATTGTGTTCCCAGAATGTAATGTATGGATAAGAATTTGACTTCTGTCCGCTAAATTTCATTCACTGATCGTGCAACATCGCAATAGCTATAAGGTGTATAACTGCTAATTATGAAACGTGGAAGCATCTGACATAAATAACTTGGTGGACGTGGTACTCACGATGTAATTGAGAGGCGAGTGAAATAAGTTTGAAGGCTAGTGCGTGTGGGTTAGTATCAACCCGTATATCATTTTCTCCCAGAAGGAAAACAATAATATCGGGATAAAGAAAATAAAGTGAGAACATGTCGAAATTCCTCCATTTCTCCACCGTTCTACCTTCAACTCCGCTTAACCTCACAGAAACGACGTTTCCCAAATTAAAATCCAATGCAAGACGATAGTCAGTGCCCGAGGCAAGATAATGAGATAGCCATTTACAAATAGAATGGCCCGTAATTAAAGCAAGAGGCATATTACAAATAAGATAAAATTAAATGACCAAAGAATAAATAAATTTGTACTCACATATAGAAAAGCACAAAAAGCTGCAAAGCAAAAATTGGTTGGTTGTATAGGGGCGGAAGTGGGACTTAAAATTATTTCCCTGGAACCAGGATAGCGTCTCTACAGCTTTGCAGTTAAGTTGAAAAGGACGCTGATTACAATTCAAGTAACTGTGCGCGGTTGCAGGCCCTGACCCCTGATTGGCCAATGAACCCATATGTGACCAACAGGGGGCAATTCGATTGAACCTTCTCTGCCCAGCTCTTTGTTCCCACATAATACTGTAAAATCTAGACCCAACCTCATCACGCCACCCATAAATGTACTTACGCAGGCGTAAGTAGTTTTCTGTAGATCTGTATCGTACTGCATTGTAGCTGTCCCAAGATATGTTTCTGCATGCTTAATAACGTTAGTTCAAAAGACCAGTCGTCCATTCCAGTCACCGTACATTTTTGATAAACAGAGATGGGTGGTCAGTTTGAGGGTAAATTAGTTTTGTTGGGTATGTAGAGACTTTCTAAAATATTACTATCGAAAAAGGTTTCCACTGCAGGTCAGATGTGCTCTGATCTGTGATCCATCTTTCAGTTTCTTGTTTCTTGGCCTTCATCCGTGTACAGTGAAAATTGTTTGTTCCATCCACAGTGCACAGTGGCTTCAAAAGACGTCAGCGTTGTTGCATGAGATTATTGCACCAGCTACAATATTATAAAGAACACTGACAGCAATGCAGTTTTCGAATGAATATGTTACATAGGTTCCAATTACATAGATGCAGAATGGAAAAGTATTTTCTAATCATGTTGCTTGACGAAAGGTGGGTTAAAGAACATTGTATTTTGGTATTAACTTTATATTATTTTCAACCATACTCCCAGTATTACTGTTTTACATGATGAAATTGAAAAACAAACATATAAAGCAAGCAGTCAGGTTTGTTACATCAGTTAAAATATCACCCGGAATTATTACCTCATTATTTAATAGGTTGTCTTGGAAGCCATTAAACCATCAAAGACTAGAAAACGGTTTAATGAAGTTATAAAGGGTATACAAAAAGGCAAAAACAACCTGCTAAAATCAAATGAAGCCAAAGAATAAATGGAACGCAGAGTGAATATACTTGTCTTATACCATGTAGACGAAACTGATAGTAACAAATTCATCCTCCCCATTCCACAAAATAAATCAAAGATTGGAATTGATAACCACAAATGTTTGAAAATAAGTTTTAGTTGTAAGGGTGGACTCTACGTGGTGCATACATGTCATTATAGTTTAGGACCACATTAATCAAGGTAGAAATCAAGACACGATGCCTTTCTGCAGTACCAAAGATCTGTTGCTTTACGTTCACGTTTTCATGTCCTTCCTGGGTTTCATAAATTATTGAGAAACCGCCTTACGTAACATACCAGCAGTTCGTGATAACTCTTTCATAATAGCTTTTGATTTGTTTCTTATCACTCGCCTCTATGACCCGATGTATTCCAGACATCTGCAAGAATATTTATTTATTTTGATATGCTATACAAGGCCATACACATACCAGGAGTGTGGATATATACATATATTTGTGCATACATCTAGTTCTCCATGTCTTAAGCATATTTTAATAGATTACAATCAAGAATTGAGATTTGTTTTTCATGTTAGGAAGACGTTTGATATGACAGTGATACATTTGAGGGTCAAAATACCGAGGCACACATTAATATAATACAAACTTGTGAGTTTTGCTCAGCATGAGAAATCGTTTCCTATGCTAAGTTTCTTATAAAACTTCATAAATGAAAGACATCTAGTTCAGGGCTGTACTCTATTGACTATACGGTTGAAAGGTCGAAGGTTAAGGTCTCGGAAGTTAAAATTGAAATGTGGTATTCATATGATTTCTTGCATGTGTTTCTTATCAAACTAATCAGGTAAGACGTAGCGGTAACATGCTATTAATTTCAGGACTGAAGGAAAGGTCATGGTAAAAGGAGTTACATTGTTTTCAACCTGCGCCCAGTTATCATTAAACCTCGCATATGCAGTGTATTTGGGCAGATGAAAAATGCATATTGAAAATATTGTATATCTTTGCTTCTTCGGAGTACATTGTAATACTGAGATCGGCTTTGCAGATAAATATTTATTATGCTATTTAGTTTGTGTAGAATTTTAATAATCCTAATCTGACATCCAATATCGCGCCATCTTGAAAATCTTGCTATTGCTACTCATCTTGAATGTTTTTTTATGATAACAAAAAAGGTGCAGTTTGAAAATTGTGCCTCAGACTTTTCCTATGGCCGTCACAGTGGAGGCATACAATCTTGTCATTACCTTTACTGAACAGAGGCGCATATTAGATACGTTTTTATTCACGTAAAGACTTCTTTTTAATGCCCATCTTTATAAGGGAGTAGTCATTACATATTGGGAGAGGGTACGGAATAAACAGTTCCTACTGCCCAGTACTCAAGACCTCGTCCTATATCCACTTCGTCACGAACTTTATTGTCGAATGTAGAACCAATATTAATATAAAGTCGTCGACTGTTTGTGAGGATTTTGCTTAAAGATGTTTATTCGCATATAATTTTCTAAACTGTAGATGCTTTTCAAAGCATTTTACATTAAGTAATATGAAATTGGGCCAATAGAATATTTGCATTAGGCGTTTGATTAGAGTGTATCGATTTCATTTTCTACAGTCTTTGATTGATTCTATTCACATTTGAAATGAATCAGTTAAAATACTTGACAATTCACTCTGCAACATACTCTCTCAATCTTTTGTTCTTGACTTTGGGGTCAGACGTTTAAGTAATGCTTCGAACATGGGTTTGAGATGTAGGCCCTGGTCTTTTTGCTATCAAATGGACCACTCGCTGACTAAACTAGGTAAATGTACACTAGCTTGTAATTGAATTAGTTATTTTATACACGACCTTTATATACAGGTAACCGCGAGACAGAAGTGCCCGCAGAAGAAGGTTTGAAATATCTCTTATATATCGTACGTCGCTCACAGAAACAATCGAATCCCATTATAAATTAAATTTTCATGTGGTAAATATTTTCTTTCGTTCTCATAATGATCTGTCACACAAAAACTGATTGCCATTAATCCAATGAAAATATTTGCAATTGCAAGTCTAAAGTTTAGAGTCAGCTTCATGTTATAGTAAGTAGGTGAACTCAAAGACTTAATAACGCCGTACATCTTTTTGTTTTTTGCAAGAGCAAAACAACAACAACAATGAAATCCAAACGGATTTATCCGACACTGGTCACGCACCCTGGCTTATTTGGGTTTCACTTGCAACTTGCATGTCAAGTGATTATGAATCTGTTCATATACTAGTTAATATCCGGGTGCTCCCGTTTCCTGTTTATTAGCAATCAGTTAGAATAAATGTAACACAGTCAGAAGTATATGTCTCATTCGGATACCTCGCACAAAGGATATCGATAATATCTAGCAGGAAAATAAAAGGCAGATGCCTCGGTATTGTGTTTTGACTTACAGAAATGGATATATCGTTTCGATTTCCAAAAATGCTAGGTAAGTCTTTCTCTTAGACTCATGGTCAAAATTGAAAAATGGAGGTGATGTTGCATATCAGTGGAAAATGTGTAGTACAAATTGCAATATTTTTTGTTGTTGGTGGCACAATAATACAATTCTGGTTGTTTATGTGAGTCCTGACACCAACTCTATGGTAATGGTTGAGCTGACATACTCCGCGCGCGCGCGCGTGTGTGTATGTGTGTGTGTTTGGGAGGACGGTTGTTTTTTTTTAATTAAAGGATTAGGAATCAACAACGTATCTCACGGTATGAGACTTTCAATTAGCCGTGCTATTCACCACTTTTTCACTTTATTCCCAACTTTAATATACTTTTCTTCAAATCAAATCCACTACCGTTTATAAATACCTAATTGCTTTTGACATATCAATTCGACTTTTTTCGGAAATAGCCTTGAGTGTGCATCGCCTACCGAATCACTTGAGATGACAAAACTACTAGCCTCCGACAAGCATTCAGTATTTGCCCAAGAGAATTATTTCAGTTTCAATGATATGTTGTTTAGACAATATTTATATTCTATTTCAATTTCGTATAGTAATAACCTACGTGTTTTATTTCAGTAAATCATGACAATCAGTTTTAAAGCGGCTTGAGAACATATTGATGCTAAAGGAAATTCAGTCTAGAAAATGTTAATGAATTTAGCTTACAGTCTTATATTATTATTATTATTATTATTATTATTATTATTATTATTATTATTATTATTATTATTTGAAGTGAAAAAATATTTAACAAAACAGAAAACATTTACTGTTTAGAAGTATACTGTTGTACATAATAATTTTACAGTTCTAATCTGTTGGTGAGATAGAATTTTGATTAGTGAGATTTGTTGACATGTATATACATACTTAATATATCAAACTATTTATATCTGAAACCGTTGTTTGTATTTCTTTATTATAAATTATGGTTTTCATCCTCCACCTTTTCTCAATGGCCGATAAAAGAAACACTCAAGTGTCTGTAAAATCGAGACAATAAAGCATTAATTTTGAGACACCAGCGTTAAAGAGTTCAAGTTCAAAATGTCAAATATTTTAGCCTGACAACTACACACAGCAAATCCCCAAATTAGGTGCTTGTCGACCCATAGTCTATACACGTTCATATTTTAAATATTTTTTCAATTTCTATCTTCTTGTTGTTTCCTTCAAAATATCGAGGATACATGCTTTTCTATCTACTTTTCTGCCCAAATCCACGTGTAATTGTTACCAGTTGTGATTTTATACCACTGATCGTACCGGTTATCACAAGCTTTATCCATCTAAGGATTAAATCTAACTCATTCATTTATACAATCTGGATTAAAACCTTTAGAATTACAAAAACCCCACTCACTCTTCTGCACCATTATCGATATAAAAAAAACGAACCTTTGCAAATTTTACTTACGATAAACAATTTATTATCGCGACAGTCTGCTTGTTGGAGGAAATTGTCTGACGTACACGATGACTGGTGTGTGTCTAATTTACAGTTTCTGATTAGGTAACCAAACAGCTTAACTGACGCGTGGTGATTGGTCATTTATGTTCGGCCCTGTCATTTGATTTCACATACAAGTTTCACAATGTAATCTCGAGTGCAGAATTTTACTTCTAATCCTGCCCAGGAAAGGATATATTCTTTAAAGAAGGATCAGTTGCTGGAACTTGCCAAGCATGATTCTATTTCAGACGTAAAAACAGCGTTGTTAAAACAGGAAATAAAACATATTTTGTACAATAATTTCTAGAGAAGAAACGTTTTTAAAACACGTGCTTTGAGTTAAGTTATTAAGTCTCTTTCTTTGGCATTAAAATAAAATTAAAGAATTACAGTGAAGAAATGTTTTATATAGAAAAATTGGATTTAGAAAATATCAGCTTGAGAAAAGAAGTGACCAAAATCCAAAATCTGAAACAGGAACGAAAAAGAGAAATCCAAGTTAAGAGAGAGAGAGAGAGAGAGAGAGAGAGAGAGAGAGAGTTGTCTTTGTTTTGAGCAAATTGTTGAAGATATGGAATAAGCAAGAGGGCATTGGACTTTATTATTACATAATGTACATTTTTGCAAATCTCGTGAAAAGCCTCTACTGTACCGTCAGTATAACAAAGTGCTAATTATGACGTAGGTAAGGAATGTGTCTTGAATGGCAATGGGTTGGTGCCCAAGGCATATCGACCAAGGTTTATGAATTGTAATAAAGAAACTGGGGAAACTCCTCTGGATTTGCTAAGGAAAAAGAACAACTAATTAGTATGTGGTGTTTGGCCAAGAACGTTGATACAGATTATAATGGCTTTTAATAACTTTAGTCGCAGTTTAAGAATTACAACCATGGTGATATCAAGACATATCTTGATGAGGAAAAGGTAAAACTATTCGAAGATGCTTCTCGCACAGCTGAGGACTATTTCTTGACTCATAAAGTTTCATTTTCAACAAGTTTCCTCTAAGCAGGATTTGGTAAGAAACCATCTTAGTCTCATGCAATACAAATAAGTTATAGAAGTATGCTGATATACATAGCCAGGTTAATCATGCAATACATTTAGTTGTACCAGTCACGCACATTTAAACGCCATTGCGATTGGACTGTAGTGACTTTGGTTTAACCAGTCTTTGAACATCGGAAATAATTAAGAATTTTGTCCGTTAACTTTCACAGAGAATTAAAATATTTGTTTTAGTTTTATACACGTTGTTGATTTCGCTTCTTTCTGTTACTTAGTTCAAGACCGTGGAGTTGTAACATTATGTTCTAGTCATCATATAGTTTGTTTTGACCTCTCGGTGTTTTCTTTTATATATTTTAAGCAATTGTTAGGAAACAACTTATTATCTATAGTTATACATTTTGTAGTTTTGTTCATCTATTCCCTTCATTATTTGTAAAGTGTGTAAATTTTCTGTTAACTGCCGTTTCAGGTAAGTGTTGGCTAATGAAATGAGGAACTTGTGTATACTTGGACAATAAGTCTTGTTGGATTGGAGTGAAATATATTTGAAGAGAGAAGAGAGTAGAGCTATGATTGGTTGAGTTACTTAAGATAAATTAATCGCATGATTTTTTAAAAATATTCTGCTTTGTCTTTTTCTTTTTGTTTTATCTCCTAATTTTTCCCAACTGTTACGCAATCGACCTCATCAGCAGCACGGTTGGTGGGGGTGGGTGGGTGGGGCACCCTAGGCTACTATATTGTTTACTCTCTTTGGGCGTGGCAGACGACATTAGATATGTG
The DNA here is from genome assembly GCA_030141615.1 of Unio pictorum. Taxonomy (NCBI): domain Eukaryota; kingdom Metazoa; phylum Mollusca; class Bivalvia; order Unionida; family Unionidae; genus Unio; species Unio pictorum. The sequence goes on from JARLTB010000242.1 coordinate 1,802,750, forward strand.
GGGTTGGCCGCGAAAACGTTTTTATACCGGGCATGTCCCCAGGACTTACTGGGAATCTGACTCCCGCATGCCCAAGCGAAACAAAACAAAAAGGGCTTCGTAAACAATTGAATTGAAATTAATCAGAAACTTACAATCTAAATAACTGTGATTGGAATAAAATGTGTAAGCGACCTCATATGGGGAAGTTAATCACAATACAGTAACAAAGTGTAAGAAAGTACTGTTGGATAAAGGCGGACATAATCATAAAGTGTGGAGTTCCTGTTGTGTTATTGTGTTAAAACATAATATAAGACGTCGTGTTCTAACTATCAATAACTTTAATATGTACAAACGACTACTGTGAGGTCTTAACACAGAGTGCTATCAAAGAGGCAGACCTGATGATAGTACCAGTGGAACCAATGACTCATGCACAGAGGGCTCCGATTGGTCAGCTACACATGTATAATGTTACATCTCTCTTCTTACAAAGAAGGTTTTAATACACTTTATTAAAATGTCTAAATTAATCATTAGCCATTATAACTAACATATCAAAATCAAAAGCGTCTTTGATAGCAAATATTACAATGATTAACTAATAAATTTCTGCAACATACTGAGAATGAATTTTACAGTTTTTACAATTCTTGTTGCATGCTTGATTGCTATTTAATGTACACAACTGGTCCTTATATATTTAATGTACACAACTGGTCCTTATCTTGAATCACTGTCTGTGTTTATCAACAAAACGATACACCGTGACACTAATGACGGATCTCTGGGCTCAGCCTCTCTATCTGAGAGTATCTGATTACAATGACTCGATTATCTTTGGTTTTACTAACCTTCCAGAACGTGTGTAATATCCACTTTGCTGACAATCCTGTGGGAATGTTGCGTCAGGCTCAGGTGTATTTTTACTGAAACATCGAGATTCTATTGACTGTGAAATTGGCATACTGGCATTTGCGGGAAATGTTACAGCTGTACACAGTGTGTTTTCATTCTGAGAGAAGGGGGCATTTATACTACATTGCAGGGGGTGTAGTTCATTAGTTGTTATGAGCTGACGTCTATTTCGACGATAAATGGTACCATCTTTGGTGCGAACTGAGTATGACCTTTCGTTATGTCTTCTTATTATAACGGCAGGTTCCCAGTTTTGACCTTTGAATTGAACTCTAACTGATTCCCCTTCCTTAAGTGTTTTTAGTGGTTTTGCACTTTTATCATAATAATTCTTTGTTTTATTCTTGCGAAGCGTAATTTTCCTTTTGACCTCAGCGGTGTTGGGTATTTTGGGCATTAATTTCTCGCGGGTTGTTGGGAGAATAGATCTAAGTTGTCTGCCCATCAACAATTGTGCTGGTGAGAACCCGATATCAAGCACAGTGGCTCGATACTCTAATATGCCTATAAGCGGTTCTCTGCCATCGGCTTTTGCTTTTGAGAGAATTTTCTTTACAGTTTGAACTGTTTTCTCCGCTAGGCCGTTCGACTGAGGGTATGTGGGACTCGATGTAACATGTTGAAAATCCCATTCTTTCGCGAAGCTTGCGAACTCTCGGGAAGAATAGCATGTTTGATTGTCGCTGACAACGATTTCTGGTATTCCGAAGCGCGCGAATATACTTTTCATGTGATTGATAACAGTACAACTTTTTGAGCTTGCGAGTGTCTTAACTTCAAAGTAGCGACTGAAATAATCTACTACAACAATGTACTCTTTATTATCCCATGTGAATAGGTCTGTGGCGACTTTTTGCCATGGATATTCAGGGACGTCATGGGGAATGAGAGGTTCCTTTTGGTTAGAACTTCTGCGCTCCAATCAGATAGAGCATTTTGACACTAAATCGGAAATGTCAACTGAGATTCTTGGCCAAAACAAAACATCTCTAGCTCTTTTCAGACACTTCTCAATACCTAAATGTCCTGAATGTACAGTGTCTAGCATTTTCTGTCTGAGGGCTTGTGGTATGACTATTTTTTGACCTTTCAAGATTAACCCATCTACAACTGAAAGCGTTTCTCTATAATTCCAATAGTCAATTATCTCTGATTTACAGCTTGACCTCTTTTCAGGCCAGCCTTCAATTATGACCTGTTTCAGTATGACCAGCTGGGGGTCTTGTTCAGTGAGAGATTTTATTTCTTCTATCTTACGATCAGATACAGGTAATGCTGATAACACCATATGCACATGCATATCTATACCTTCAGATAAGGTGGGGTGTGTATCATATAAGAACTTACGAGAGAGTGTGTCTGCTACGGGTATGTTCTTACCTTGATAATGTTTTACCTCTAGGTCATAACGCTGCAGTTGCAAAAGCATGCGTTGTAGTCGCGGTGGGGCTGCATAGAGGGGCTTTTTCATTATAGAGACAAGTGGAAGGTGGTCAGTTTGAACATGTACCTTTCTCGCGTATACATATTGATGAAAACGTTTGCATCCGAACAGTATAGCGAACATTTCTTTCTCTATCTGAGCATAATTAATTTCCGTTGTGGTCAATGATTTTGATGCATAAGCCACGGGCTTATCATCTTGCAATAGGGCGGCACCGAGCCCATATTTTGACGCATCAACTTGCAAAATCAGTGGTTTCTTAGGGTCAAAATAGGACAGAACAGGTCCCGGACTTGTTGTAATTATGTCTTTGACCTTTATAAATGCGTCTATTTGCGGAGAGTCCCATTCAAACTCTACGTCTTTCGCTAACAGTTGTCTTAACGGACTGGTGACCGCTGCCAAATTTGGGGCAAATTTGGACAAGTAGTTAACCATGCCAAGAATGGTTTCTAACTCCGCGCGGTTACGAGGGGGTTCCATTTCCCTGACAGCTGCTACTTTGGCAGGGTCCGGTTTGAGACCTTCTGCTGATAGAATGTGCCCGAAGTACTGTACTTCTGTGACACCTACTTCTAGTTTTTCCTCATTTAACCAGATTCCTTTTTCAAGGGAACGTTTGAGAACATTTCTCAAATTTGTATCATGTTCGTCGCGTGTGCGTCCGAAAACTAGTATATCGTCGCAAATCGAAACTATACCATTTAAACCTTCAAAACTCTCATCGATCTGCCTTTGGAATTCATCTTGAGATGATTTCAAACCAAATGGGAGACGCAAGAAACGGTAACGACCGTATGGGGTGTTGAAAGTTGTAAGGTAAGAAGAGTCTGTTGACAGTTTTATTGCCCAATATCCTGACCGTGCATCCAATTTGGTGAAATATTTTGCACCTGATAATTGGGGTAGGATATCGTCTAATGCGCGCATAGGGTAATGGGGACGCAAAATTGCTCTATTAAGATCTTGTGGGTCGAGGCATACCCTTAGTTTACCCGACTGTTTTTCTACGACTACCATAGAATTCACCCATGCTGTAGGTGATGTAACCTGGGCAATAATATTTTCATTTTCCATGCGATCGAGTTCAGTTTTGAGTCTGTCTTGAAGTGCGACAGGTACTCGCCGCGGAGGGTGCACTACAGGTGTTGCCTTGGGGTCGATGTGTATGGTACATTCCCCTGGGAAAAGACCTATGCCGTTGAAGACTTCGGCATATTCCTCGAGTACAACTGCCTTAGTGAGGGGCGTACTCTTGTTGCATTGTAAATTTGACATCTGTGTCTGAACAGAGTATGTAAATTTAACTAAGCCTAACTCAATACAAGATTGTAAACCAAGTATAGGTGGTGCTTTCGTTTTAACAATGTAGAACTCGAGTTCATGTGTACGTTCAGTGCGTTTACATGTGAGATTGACTGTACCCATTGTACTTAATAATTTGCCGTCATATGCGGATAATGTATTTGATGTAGGTTGTAGGGGATGCTTTATGCCTAGCTTTTTGAATATATGCAAGGGTATGATGTTAACTTGAGAGCCAGTATCCAATTTAAAATCAATAGAAACTAAATGTGGTCCTACCTCAATCGCTGCATACGCCTGGCCATTGGCAATTATATCCCTTTTTACACTGTCAATATACAAATCCTCGTTTTGATGTTCATTGTTAATCACACTGACTGTTTTTGATCTACATACTTTTTCAAAGTGATTGGGTTTATGACACTTATTGCAAGTCTTTCCTTTTGCGGGGCACTTATCCTGGCTTGAATGCGACTTGTATCCGCAGTGTCCACATGTCAAGTTCACGCTCCGTCTGGAAGACGTGGTCCATTTCTTTTTCGGCTGCAGTTCTTTTGTCTTGACCTGTCGTTGAATTGTCGCATGCACTTCTGGTCTGGCTGATGCAGACATGGTCTGGAGTTGCTCCTGTGCATATTCATGGCTTTGACTGATATTGATAGCCCTTTCCAAGGTCAACTTTTCGCCTTCGTTGATAAGTTTTTCTCGTATCCTTGATGATGATACCCCGAAAACAATCCTATCTCGAATCATGTCGTCTTCGTCTTTGAAGAGACAGTCTTTAGCCAATAGTTTCAACGAGGTCACATATTGATCTATTGTCTTGGAGCCTTGCATTTCGTTATTGAACTTGAATTTTGCAAAGACCGGATTTAATTTTGGTTGCACATGATGTTTGAATTTTGTAAAGATAATTGTTGGGTCCTTTTTATCTTCTTCTGTCAGAGTCCATGTATTGAAAATGTCTCTACCTTTGTCTCCTACCCAAAGTAAAATGTAGTTGGCTTTAACCGCATCACTTCTTCTACTCATCGGTCCGTTAAATATCAATTCACAATGTTGTTGGAATTTAGCCCATGATGTGGTAAGGTTGGAATTTTCCTAGTCCATGGTGGGTGTTGGCACGCCGGAAAGATCCATTTCGAAGGTATTAAGTTCGTATCCAGAATTTTGAACGTTTTAAAGGTTTTAAATTCGTCTTAAATCTTCCGTGGATTGTTAGGTTATTGTTTCAAAATATCCATTTACGATCCATGTGCTATTTCCATTGCGATCACTTCTGACACCATGTTGTGTTATTGTGTTAAAACATAATATAAGACGTCGTGTTCTAACTATCAATAACTTTAATATGTACAAACGACTACTGTGAGGTCTTAACACAGAGTGCTATCAAAGAGGCAGACCTGATGATAGTACCAGTGGAACCAATGACTCATGCACAGAGGGCTCCGATTGATCAGCTACACATGTATAATGTTACAGTTCCTATTCCACTTGAGTTGTGTCACGTTGGTGTTCGTGGAACAATACAGTAATGTACACTTTGTGTAGGCCGAAGACGACAATCGTCCCTCTGGTATGAGCATTCGAAGCAAAACGCGGCTAATAAATGTTCAATAAAGTATGCTAGAGATATCAGACCATATGTATATAATACCTCTATCATTACTCTGTGAGTAAATACTCAATGAACTACAACGAAAATACATCTGGGCAGTATTCGACGATATCAATAAGAAGAAAACTTGGAAATAACTGACGATGTGGCGCAACGTCGAAATGCTTTGGGATTACCCTCTGTTGATTCCAGACAGCTAACTATTAATGGCATTAATAATCAACATCGTCGTAGTAACCTCATCCTGACATGTCTTGAGTGTTACGCACGACCCAAAACTAAACCAGGATGTGGGGACCCCCCCCCCCCATAAAAAACAACAACATACAAACAACAAAAACACGTTAACGTTCAAACTGCTATACATACATATATATGAACATGTAAATGCATTTAATCCTTTACTTTAAAATGTCCAGGACGTCTCTAACACCATCCATTATGGTTTATAAAGCCCATTGCTGTTGCAGATAAACTTGCCGATGTTGATGAGACTCTAACAGGCTGGATACCGGTAATATTAAAAAGTTACATTCGTAACAAGAATATGTCAAGATCGGTATCAACACACTCATTCAGTTTTTATATCTCGCAGAGTCTACAATATATTATCTAAACGTATATATTTGTATAAAATTTATTTATTAAAATGATTTTTGAAAAGGAGATAGCAAAACGCCGATGCTTTATTAAGGACAAGCCATGATTACAGACACACAGGTCATATTAAGCTGTTGTACAATTCCGGTATAGAAACGCTTTAAACACACGCGTCACGTTTTGTTGCAGTCCTCTGCACCCAAGGAGATTAAAAATTGTAAATCAAGGTGTACCCTCCCTGCTGCTTCTTTAAAAAATGCGGCGTTAATCTATAGATGTTTGTTTATTGACAGTAGTGCCCTTTGACCTATCAGCATGATATTGCAATAGGACAAAACGAAGATCAAATTTCTGATATATTTTCTCGTTCCAATGTTAAATTGCTTAACAAAATTGAATATTACTTTCTAAAGTTTTAGTTTATATCTATTAAGAGTGTTTAATAAAATTGCGTGTAGCATAGGATATGAGGCAGTAATGCTATATTTCACATGAAAAATGTCAACTTTTTCAAGTATTGATTATTTTTCGTGGGGTAGTCAAATAGTTTCACACACTTGGTGAAACATATTCGTTATTTTGTATCAAAATCATCAGTTGCATTGTTTTAACTGATCTGTAAGATATAGCACATCTCATAGATATGCAATATCCTTTAGAACCAATATGGTTTTCTAGATCACTGGTCATAGATTGAACCATTCCATTCACGAAAGGTTAAGAACATTTATCCTAAATTGTTTAAATGATCAGATTGGTATTTTCTGTTCCGCATATCTCTCGTTTGTTGCGGACAAAGCGAATATCAAGGGTATTTGTTTCATCATTAATTGTTTCATGTCTACTTCCAGATGGATGAAACAGCTTGTTTTGTTCATCTACTAACTAAGCTAATAAACACAAGGTCAAACGCCTACTGCATAAGAGTTCATTGTTTGTTTACAAAGTAGTTCTATTTTTAGAAACACGTATCGTAAAGCCGATTATAGTATGAAAAAATCCCTGCATGACTTGGACTATACAAAGTTAACTGAGAAAATGTTAGCATACAATAAAAAATGAAAACATCAATTGATAAACTTTTATATGTTTTGCTCCGAATATCAAAATGTCATGGTGTTTCTTCTTCATATTTTTCATCATCAATTCTTTTCAAATTATAATTTTCTAATCATTTAAAGTTTACAAGTTATTTCTATGCAGGTTCTATTTGCTGTTATAATTATATTATTGATTGTACTCAGCACCTCATGTATTTCGTGACTGCTGTTACTTTTTTTTCCTTTGGAAATTCAATTTGTTTCAAGTTGTTGATCTGTCATTTAAATAATGTCTAATGGCGAGAGGTAACATAAGCCATTTTATTATTGTATGTGAACATTCTGCATATATATATATATATATATATATATATATATATATATATATTGCATACATACTTATTATTAAGTGTGCTTTCGTTTGTATCATGTTTATTTGTCTCTTTAATCATCTGCATATGAAGATATAATAATATTACCATTTTTTTTATTCACATGGAGTGTACTCGTATTTTTTCAATAGTGTAATTACCATTCTTGGCAAAGAATTTCTGCAAAAAATGTATCAATGACTGTAATAAACGTTTACAACACCTAGATTTACAGTTGAGCAAAACCGGTCAAAGTTTTATTATATCAAACAAGGCTAAAATTTTTGAATAGCTAAACATGTTATATTGATTTTACTACCCGATTATACTGTTAAATAAAAATACGATATCTCAGAATCTGGCTATAGCATCCACACCACACAACATGCCTGACATAATTCCAAAATTGAACACTTCACTGTCTGCCATACTTATTCGCCGATTTTTCGCAATCAAATTGTAAAGCCTATATACCAAACACATTATTGGTATGTGTGCAAAATAATTGCTTTTGATGTAGAAATGTTATTTAATTAAACAATTTGTTTAGTGGTTTTATTAATTAAAGTTGTAAACTGACGGAATGCACAGGAATAAGGTGTTGTACTTTTTTTTAAAAACAAATCAGCTGTCAATTTAATTATTATTTGTAATCTTCTTCCCAACACGATCATCAACATTAATAACACTTAAAGCCATACATTAAAAAAGACTGATTATGTTTAATATTGGAAAATATTGTGACTTTGAATGTTTATCCTGAGTCTGCATTGTTTAACATAATATAAAATCTAGTAGAGAAGATAGGATATACTGTTCAATTTTACTAATTTTTACTTTTAAGTTTATTTAAGTAAACACAAAATTGCCTGGGTATTAAGCTTAAGTCGTGGACGACCAACCAAGCGAACAAATTGTTTAGGAGGTCACTTCTATCTACACGACTGGTAAAGGTTTAGAATCGTGCGCGGGTTCGATTCCCACAATTATAGCGTTCCAGATCGGCAGTACTTGTGTATGCATGGGGCCTAGTCACTTTTCTTGATACATCACGATATAACCTTCAAAGAGTTGTGTGCCTAGAATATTGATGAAGTTTATATGCAGCAGGACTTTTGATAATTAGTATTTCATTAGATTTGATAATAAAACTTAAAAGAATCATTGGTCTGATAATGTTACAGACTATATTCGCGTACAATGCGAGTCAGCTACAAACAAAATAGTCTGTGACCTTCTGTCTGTATAATGTGCCCGGAGATCTATGTTGTTTGTAGTGCTGATTACTCCTAACATACTGTGTAGACCGAAATATGTCGGTACATTATGATACGGTATATGTTGGTCCATACAGTTTGCAGTTAGACTCGATTGGGCTTGGCTTATAAGCGAGTACATGCAATAACGCAATATTATGGTATCTTCTTTAACTTTCAGTGTTCATCGTGATTTCAAGCCTTATGATGCATTTAGGACTCTTAACAAGATCGTACGTGTTTTATTCTTTAATTGTATGTATGTATGTATGTATGTATGTATGTATGTATGTATGTATGTATGTATGTATGTATGTATGTATGTATGTATGTATGTATGTGTGTGTGTGTGTGTGTGTGTGTGTGTGTGTGTGTGTGTGTGTGTGTGTGTGTGTGTGTGTGTGTGTGTGTATGTATGTATGTATGTATGTACTTCGCCTGGGGCGATGCCATTTAGATTTGTTGACATGGATGAAAGGTATGGATGTAAAATGTGTACTGTTAAATGACTTGTAAAATCTTAATCTTCCCGTAAATAAACATATATTAAAATTATATTAAAAACAATACATTTCTTTATTGATACTCAAAATAGTCGTTAGTTTGGTTTAATAAGATTTTTAAAACAAAGTAGCTATGATCTCTCTATGTGATTTCTCAATTGCAGTAATGAAGTCCTGATGGGGAAACAACATCCTTCTGTGCCTAAGAGTGAGTCCTTTTATCTAACTGGACCTTGGTTCGATCCTGAACCAAGATCTCGTTGATCCTAACATATTATTCAGACTCGAAGCAAGTACTTCGAATCATCGTTTTTGAACATTTCTTCGGAAGTTGTAACTCTCAAATCTTTAAATACCACAAAATGTGTTTGGATATTAGATTTTATTTATTCACGTGTTAGTTATTTTTTGTGTGTGGGAAAAGCACTATTGTAAAATGAAATTGTAGCAAATACATTATATATCCTCACATTTGTCTATATATTATGATAAGTCAGGCTAGTTCCTTCTTCCAGGCGTACATCACTAATAACTGTAATCATTAGAACCAGGAACTTCATCTACACAGACTGTGTTAGAGTTATGATATTTATTTAGTGTGCTGTTTATGGAAGATTAGTAGATCGCAACACATATTTATTATTCTGGATGCATACTACTACACTACCATTAGAAGAAGAGAGGGTGATAGTAAAAGGTCATATTTTCATAAGTAATATGGACTGTTACATAAGAGGAGCTTAATGTTCACTGATTGTTAGAAAGGGAATCATATTTGATATGCTTCCGGAACCTTCAAAGAGTTGTGTGCACATCTTGCATCCGAGGCCGACTCCAATCAGCCCATCTCTGGATCCCCCTCTTCCTCCCCAACCCCAGGTTTGCTTTCAGGATACAAAACGTGTTACCTGCCCAACCTACTCATTTGCCTAACATGATCCCTCTCTTTGAAACTGTGTAGATGAAGTTTATGTTACAAGTGACGGACGGTCGTTTTGATGAGATTTATGGACTGACAGAAGTACGGATGGACATTTTCAAACTATATCCGATAAGTGTGGATCTTAAAAGTGTATGTATATTTATGATGGCTTCCATCTCTAGTCGTTTTGATTTTGTCTTTGGATGCCAGTGAAATAAAAAAAAGTGACTAACTTCAAAATTAAATCTCGCCGATATCGTTTCAGATCTGGACGCGCTCTTTATTTATTTTGAGAAACTAGTGTACTCAAATAGATTTCTTTTCCTCTTTAAAGATTTTATATTGTGCAATTTAGGGTCAATATCTCAAAGTCGTCTTTTATTAATTTCTTCTTTATTTACATAAGAGTAATAACATAAGAATTGGAACACACACGAGTATGACAAGAACGATACAATCAATTGCATATATAAATTACAAAATCTTATATATAATCAGACAATCATACGTAGAAATTACGTAGTGATAAAATATATACACATATTCTGTATTTACGGACTGACATGTACGGAAGGACTTGATCTTAATATATCCGCAAAGTGTGGATCTAAAAATGTATTTAAAATGACTTCCATGTCTTTTCTCCATTCTTTGGCTGCTAATGCGATGAGATAAACTAAGAGGAAACATTTTCAACATAAAACTATTTAGTTTTTATTTTCGGAAATTTAGGGCCAATGTCAAGACTGAAAGCTAGTTTGTTACAAAATGTAGGTATAATCCAGTTATTTTACCGTTGTTTACAAATAATCAGTGTGCCATATTAGAATGTTTTACTTAGGGACAAAATATGTTGTGTAATGGAAACATGGAAAGGCGAAATTTAAAAGTTTCATAGAAAGAAGTTTAATAACACATCACACTATGTGTCTAGACTGATATGTCCGCAGTACGATAACCCAAAGGAGTCACCTTTCTTTTATTCTGTCTCTGATCGTTGATTTGATTGATAATTAATGTGTTTGACGGTCCAGTCCACCATTCCTTCCTAATTAAGAATCTATATTGCCTTAATTTTGTAAATGGGAATCAGACCTCCTAGGTTATGAATAACTCTTAATTAAGATTCAAACATAGATAATATTTTAAAAAAAATATAAAACAACAATAAATATTTCATTCCAAGGAAATAAGATAAAAGTATAAGAGTTGTTACTCTAGGTATCGAAGATAAGAGTGAGGAAGAAGAACAAGGTAAGAAACGAGATACATTTAATTTTTTCTTTTTCTTTTAAATTTGTCTGCATGCTGTTATATAGTACAAGTGTTACATAAATGGCTGTTTTTAATTCAAGTGAATAGGGATGTCGTCATCATCCTATCATTCCTTCTTTTTCTTCTAAATTTGTCTGCATGTTGTTATAGAACAAGTGTTACAAAAATGGCTGTTTTTAATTCAAGTGAATAGAGTTGTCGTCATCAACCTCTCATTTCTTTTTTTTCTTCTAAATTTGTCTGCATACTGTTGTAGTACAAGTGTTATATAAATGGCTGTTTTTAATTCAAGTGAACCAGAGAAGTAGTGTTAAGCTATGCATATGGTATCGTCGACATCGTGGTTGTTGTCATTGGTCGGACAAAAATGTATAACCTTGCACCAGGTTCGGAATATAGTCATTGTCAGATGCAGTTTTATTTAGTTGTCTATTTAGATGATTAAATCGGTTCTCAAAACTATCTTGATTAATATTTCTCAGAAAGAAAACAATTCACGAAGAGATCTTTATTACAGTTTGTATCATACAAAGGATTAAAGCATGGTAAAATTTGTTTTCGAAGGTACTAGACACAATGCCTTAGATTATTAGGCCATGGTTATATTATCAATGACACAAAGTTGACAACAGCTTATCGATACTATACAGTAAATTTCTTTGGTTGTGAGGCACACATACCATAATGTATTTGTTGCTCTATTGTTGTTGATTCTCTCTCTCTCTCTCTCTCTCTCTCTCTCTCTCTCTCTCTCTCTCTCTCTCTCTCTCTCTCTCTCTCTCTCTCTCTCTCTCCTACCTTAGCAAGATACGAGCAAGAATCCATGAAAAACAAGGGTTGAGAATTTTTCCTTGTATCATACGAAGATATCTCAGAACCTATGAATGATGCTAAAAGTTGTCAAATCGGCAAAATAAACAGGAGAGAGAGAGAGAGAGAGAGAGAGAGAGAGAGAGAGAGAGAGAGAGAGAGAGAGAGAGAGAGAGAGAGAAGTTTAATAACACATCACACTATGTGTCTAGACTGATATGTCCGCAGTACGATAACCCAAAGGAGTCACCTTTCTTTTATTCTGTCTCTGATCGTTGATTTGATTGATAATTAATGTGCTTGACCGTCCGGTCCACCATTCCTTCCCAAATAAGAATCTATATTGCCTTAATTTTGTAAATGGGAATCAGACCTCCTAGGTTATGAATAACTCTGAATTAATATTCAAACATAGATAATATTTTAAAAAAAATATAAAAACAACAATAATTATTTCATTCCAAGGAAATACGATAAAAGTATAAGTGTTGTTACTCTAGGTAACGAAGAGAAGAGTGACAAAGACGTAGAAGGTAAGAAAGGAGATACCTTTCATTTCTATTTTTTCTTCTAATATTGTCTGCATGCTGTTATATAGTACAAATTTTACATAAATGGCTGTTTTTAATTCAAGTGAATAGGGTTGTCGTCATCATCCTCTCATTTCTTTTTTACTTTCTAAATTTGTCTGCATGCTGTTGTAGTACAAGTGTTACATAAATGGCTGTTTTTAATTCAAGTAAATAGGGTTGTCGTCATCAACCTCTCATTCCTTTTTTTTTCTTCTAAATTTGTCTGCATGCTGTTGTAGTACAAGTGTTATATAATTGGTTGTTTTTAATTCAAGTGAACCAGAGAAGTAGTGTTAAGCTATGGATATGGCATCGTCGACATCGTGGTTGTTGTCATTGGTCGGACAAAAATGTATAACCTTGCACCAGGTTCGGGATATAGTCTTTGTCAGATGCAGTTTTATTTAGTTATCTATATAGATGATTAAATCGGTTCTCAAAACTATCTTGATTGATATTTCTCAGAAAGAAAACAATTCACGAAGAGATCTTTATTACAGTTTGTATCATACAAAGGATTAAAACATGGTAAAATTTGTTTTCGAAGGTACTAGACACAATGCCTTAGATTATATGGCCCTGGTTCTATTATCAATGACACAAAGTTGACAACAACTTATCGTTACTATACAGTAAATTTCTTTGGTTGTGAGGCACACACACCATAATGTATTTATTGCTCTATTGTTGTTGATTCTCTCTCTCTCTCTCTCTCTCTCTCTCTCTCTCTCTCTCTCTCTCTCTCTCTCTCTCTCTCTCTCTCTCATACCTTAGCAAGATACGGGCGAGAATCCATGAAAAACAAGGGTTGAGAATTTTCGCTTGTATCATACGAAGATATCTCTGAACCTATGAATGATGCTAAAAGTTGTCAAATCGACAAAATTAACGAGAGAGAGAGAGAGAGAGAGAGAGAGAGAGAGAGAGAGAGAGAGAGAGAGAGAGAGAGAGAGAGAAAGTGTGGGGGACAGATAGAAATAATGTTATGGTCCGTAGTATTGTCAATTAAAGCATAATAACGAGTTAAGATCAACTGTAAATACAATGCAATATTTTAATTACCTCTTGTTGGTTCGTCCTTTCGCTTAGTTTATTTTCCACACTATTTGCAGCGGACACATTCGGCAGTGATTTAAGGAGTTCATTCACTCGGTCAATACAAATTCTCAAAAGGGCAAATATATGTATTTGAATGTAATATAAATAGAATAGCTGCACAGTATGTACGCTATCAATGAAATACCACTCGTTGATTCAAGAATATACCACTCGCATAAATGTTTAATTTAAAGGCCACTCTGCAAGCCTAGTTTCTTTTAGATGAGAAAAGTATATATCTTGTGGTATAGCATTGATACAGTATACATTCGATGCACACACACAGACATAAACACATACACAATATATATATATATATATATATATATATATATATATATATATATTGTAGCTGATGAAGTATCGACGATTCAAGACGAGTTCAGTAACTTCCCAGCGGTTGGGCTAGATCATATGATTAGGCAATTTTGATGCAAACTGAGCAGTAAGAGATGTCAGTTGGGGTATATTTTAAAATATAGTTGTGAAAATTGTTGTTTTAAGGAGGAAACTGAGTAATTAGATGCATTCCGATTTCTTTTGTTCCCGTTCTAAGAGTGCAGACATTCTTTATATTGTACTTAGATATTGTTCGAAAGATATGGCATTGATTTGGACGTTTCAGTGGTAATAGAAAGTGCTCATTCTATTGGACGATACAATTATTCCGGAACTGTTGTGACTTATTCAAAGGAATTCTGGACAACGTCATCTTTAGAACCTTAAGATTATTTGCTGACATGCACATTTCCTCTTTCTAAATTTATTCGGAACCTTTCATTCTTTCGGACTTTCGTAGAAATTTATAAAGATTATTTTAGATTCACTTTATCATGCTGAAAGATCCTTTCACATTTGCATTTATTTCTTCAATAATAAGATTATTTGTTAAGTGTAACAAAACTTTTGCTTCTTTATGTCTTTTAGTTTGTGACTATAAATTCGTAAGAACAAAGTAAGTCATTATTGCTAAGCCAATATAATTTTATCCTCATTGAAATCATGTAAGTTATAAATACTTGCATTAATGTATAATTTTATTCATTAGTATCAGGCATAATATAATTGTATGCATCAATTAATTCTTTTCTGGAATTTTATCAATGCTTGCATTAACGTATTATTTTGTTCACCAGTATCAGGCATAATATAACTGCATGCATCAATTAATTATTTTCTTGTATTTTATCAATGCTTCATTAACGTATTATTTTGTTCACCAGTATCAGGCATAATATAACTGCATGTATCAATTAATTATTTTCTTGTATTTTATAAATGCCTTCATTAACGTATTTTTTTTTGATCCACCAGTATCAGGCATGCATGCCTCAATTCTTTTCTGGTATTTTATCAATGCCTCTAAGTATCTGTAATATGTGTCGATACGTTATAAGGTATGTTATAACTGTCTTCAGCAATTTTCTCTTTTTCTGATAAATATCAGTTATGTTATAAATGCATACACCAATGTATTTATTTGGTCCATCGATATCAGATATATTTTGCATACATACACCAATGTATTTTTGGTTCGTCTATATCAGATTTGTTATACAGTCAACTCCGGTTAACTGCACACCATTGGGCCCGTCACGATACCGTGCAGTTAACCGGAGTGTGCAGTTAACCTGAGTACGGTACAGTACATTTTTAAGCATTGGGAAAAAAAACGGGACCGGCTTGATTACGTGCAGATATCTGGAGTGTGCAGTTAACCAATGTGCAGTTAAGTGGAGTCGACTGTAAATGCTACATAAATCTGTAATTTTGCCTGTTGACAAAACGTATGATATTAATTCCTACAACACAATGTACTATTTTATCCATCAATATACGGTTTGTTTTAAATAACTACACCAGTGTATTCGTTTGCCCAATGATATATGATATGTTATATAAGTATACACCAGTGTACTCTTTTGCCCATTGATATATGGAATGATACAAATGCAAACACCAGTGTACTCTTTTGCACATTGATATCTGGTATGTTACAAATGCATACACCATTGTATTCTTTTGCCCATTGATATTGGGTATCTTACAAATGCATACACCAGTGTACTCTTTTGCCCATTGATATCTGGTATGTTACAAATGCATACACCAGTGTACTCTTTTGCCGATTGATAAATCGTGAACGGTTTCTGTTGTTTTTATTCTAACATGAAACATCTTTTTAAGATTTAAAGACTCTAAATATTGTGATTTACAGAAAGCATAATAATTAAGTTGTTGCTGTTCTTAATAATAATAGTATTATTACAATTATTATTATTATTATTATTATTATTATTATTATTATTATTATTATTATTATTATTATTATTAGTATTATTATATAGATCATAGCTGTACGGAAACCTGCAAAATCGGTTTAACTCAGGCCGTTGCCTTGATCCTAGTAGCATTTTGTGTCGGTGCGGCTGTGATGACAGTAATTCTTTGTTGTACTCAAGAAAAATGGAGGAGGTAAAAACTATCTAAACTTGTGTTCAACTTTATATATTTCTATATAATAATCAGTTCAAAGTAGATTGAACAAATGTATGTATGTATGTATGTATGTATGTATGTATGTATGTATGTATGTATGTATGTATGTATGTATGTGTGTGTGTGTGTGTGTGTGTGTGTGTGTGTGTGTGTGTGTGTGTGTGTGTGTGTGTGTGTGTGTGTGTGTGTGTGTGTACCTGATTTTGTATTCTAATTTTAGTTTGTAACCTTGTAGGTATACTATTTTGCGTTAGGTAATATTTTTAAGTGCCAATTGTGATATGAGGTCAAATATAGTCTATATGATATCGAATTCTAGAAATTATTCATTCGTACTTTAAGATCTAAGCAGAATTAATTGTATTATTGTTGTGTCCAGCAGTTGATTTTTGCTCAAAATTGTATTTATTCAAATTATTTATTCACTGGAAATAAAAGTTCTCATAATTGTGAAATATCAGTAGGAACAATGAAGCGCGCGCAGAGAGAGAGAGAGAGAGAGAGAGAGAGAGAGAGAGAGAGAGAGAGAGAGAGAGAGAGAGAGAGCAGTCTAAGTCAGGCATTTATACAAACAAATAGACAAACGAGTATAGATGCTGATTTCCACATTATACATGGTATACTTTTCTGCAGTAATAACTTGTGTTAGGTTGTATTTTTAGCCATATTTCAAGTCAATGTGCACACCACGCCAGTAAATCACCTGCTGAAAGATCAGACGATGTTATTGTGACATCAGGCGTACATGTTCAGACGGTAAGATTGTCACATACACACACAGGCTCGCTCACTCAGTCACACACGCACGCATTCACACACGCATCAATTTATCTTATTATATATATATATATATATATATATATATATATATATATATATATATATATATATATATATATATATATATAGACACACACACACACACACACACACACACACACACACACACACTTATCGATATATGGATAGATATACTTTTGGTTATTTGTCTTGTGTATTCATATATTCAGATCCTAATATTATTTTCCTGTCTAATAATAGGTACTTACCTCGTTACACTTATTTTACCTGTCAAATTAATGGTCACCATCGATCTCTCAAGTACAAAATACAAATATATATCCACTCACTCAACCATCCAACCTTTCTTCTTTATTACAGAGTGATTCAGTTTATGTGGATCCCGGTGATAACGAGAACCTCTCAGCAAATAATGTTCCTGTCAATCGAGGTGACGAACACCTTGAGCTAAGAGTTCTGTTGGAGCCAAACGATTACGAGACTGTGTTTGAACATAATAATCGAAGAAGCACCTTGGAACATCCATATGGTTGTGTGCTCGCAGGAAGTGACGTAAATCCGATTGCACATAATCAAATGGAGCACAATGAGGCTATAAGCATAGTGGGAGAACATGGATACTTTGTTCTTTCATTAAATGAAGCTGACGGGAAAAATGATACAGAGGGAAGCGAAATGAATACAGTCGATGCAAATCACGACTATTTTGTTCTCGCATCTGTTGAAGGTGATGGGGAAAATCTTACTGAAGGAAACAAAATAGGAAAGCGAGATAAAAATCACGACTATTTTGTTCTGACATCACATGAACGTGATGGAGAAATGTCACTGAAAAAAGTAAATTAGAAACGATGGAGCCAAATCACGACTGTTTTGTTCTCTGATTTCCTGAATATGATGGGACAATGAAATACAAAAGATGGAGATAAATGACCACCACGTCCTGTTTGAAGAAGAAAAGCACTAGCTGTACTAATAGAGAGCAGTTGAATCTTATGGACGAATGAGATAAACCTGCTGAGTCAGCTAATCTTGGCTAAACACGACATACAATAAGTGATGTAGACGGTTACTACCGCAACTATTACTGCTATTTTTTTTATTTGTATCTTGGCTAAATTGGTAGACCTTGAGAATCCTAATGCCATCCATATTATAAATCCATATTATAACCTATATTAAGGACATTATAAACCTCTGAAATCAATAAAAAGACAATGCAAGCTGGAATAAATAGAAATATACAACCATTATTATATGCCATTGATTTGGGGACATTGAATATCGCTGAGTAATTAGAACAATTAAGTACAGTCTGTATTTCATCTCCTTCAAATTATTGTGACAAAGAACAGAGCGGATTCATTTTTAATTTTTTTAAAAAAATATTTCTGAGACATCCTACTTATGTGCACATGTATGTTATTCTGAATTAATAATAACATTATGCACAACTAAGATTTTTTCCCTTTTAACTGTTTTCAATTATTGTTTAAAATTTCACTGCCATATAATCGTAAATATTTTTTTAAATGCAAGTAGGTCTTTTGGCAATGTCGTAATTTACTATCTTTTAGGTCTCATATTGCAAGACAGAGTTCACGGTATTGAACTCGGACTTTGCTTTACAACTTAGAAATTTGGAAAAATGTTCATTAATGCCATCATTAATAATGTCCAAAAATGTCATCATTAATAATGTCCATTAATGTCATCATTAATTATACTAATACTGTCATTAATACTAATGTCCAGTCATGCTATCATTAACAATATCCAATAATGTCACCATTAATAACGCCCAATAATGTCATCATTAATAATACCCAACAATGTCATTAATAATAATGCCCAATCATGTCATCATTAATAACGGCCAATAATGTCATCATTAATAACGGCCAATAATGTCATAATTAATCATGCCCAATAATGTCATTATTAATAATGCCCTATCATGTCATCATTAATAATACCCAATAATGTCATCATTAATAACGCCCAATAATGTCATCATTAATAATACCCAATAATGTCATTAAGAATAATGCCCAATAATGACACCATTAATAATACCCAATAATGTCATCATTAATAACGCCCAATAATGTCATCATTAATAATACCCAATAATGTCATTATTAATAATGCCCAATAATGTCACCATTAATAATGCGCAATAATGTCATCATTAATTACGCCCAATAATGTCATCATTAATAATAGCCAATAATGTCATTAGTAATGCCCAATTATGACATAAAAATAATGGCATCATTAATAATGACAGAAATGTAATCATTAATTATGCTCTATAATGTGTTATCATTAGTCATGCCCAATAATATCATTAATAATAATACCAGCAGCAGAGGGGGTGAATCGGACAGCGTTTATAGGCGTCGATTCGGCAAACCGAGGCTTCCTCGTAAATCGTAAAATTTCTAGCAATTCATCCCAAAAAAAAGACGCCAACGTCGTTGGCACTCACCCCCTCTGCTGCTATGGGTTACCCGAATATTTTATCAAGTACGATACGATATCGCGTCCGAGGATCTGATAAATCTATCGTCACAAATCCGTGTGGGATTGACAGAGCGTGACTAAAGAAATTTCTAAATCGATTATGATCCATATCACCGCCGCACCAAGTTTGGCAAATATTTCGTAGCGTATGAGTATCAACTCCGTTAAATACACACAATAAATTGCAGTTATCTCTGATCACCTTCGGAATTTGTGTGTAACGTTGAGTAACATATATTACATCAGTGTTTTTATGTCTGCCTCGGGAAAATTACCTAGCGGGATTCTTTTGATTGTCTAACATCACATCATCATATACAACTAAGTTGTTAATACTTCCATCGATATCATCAATACTCGGTGCTTCTTCGATATCGGTTATAAATTCAATAATACCTTCACCGTTGATTTCTATTGCTCTCTCGTTAGCATCCTTTAACACGTTTTAACATCTCTGATCGTCTACAGTCGGGGCGGCCAAATACAACTTCTTCCATTTCATCCATCTCGTTATCAAATTAAATAGCAGTTTTGTCTTGCCGCTTCCAGATGGTCCTATTATAATCGCGCGAATAGAATTCGGCAACATTGCATTGTGTTTAATAGGTTCCCGTCGTCGGGTAGCTGAATAATCAATTACATTCATGTTATTATCAATATATTATGGATCTATATTGTGTGAAATGTAAGAGGCGTACTGGCACAGATGACTTGACGACGATTACAACTAAAAATAACCGATCAGCACTTTCTGGTAAATGCGTACAATGTAGTACAAAAAAAATTAGATTTGTTTCTAAGGATGCAAAAAAACGAGGAAGTGATATTGCAGCCAAGTTAGTAATGCTCCCAGGAACACCATGGGCAAAATATCCAGGAGAAAAACACATTCCAGGAAATAGTTATTGTGGACCCGGGACAAGAGTGGATATCAGACTAGATGATCAAAACCAACCTCGACGTGGTGAATATCCAATAAACGCCATTGATAAGGCGTGTCATGCTCATGATGTTGCTTATAAAAACAGCAATCTGCAACACAGACATCTCACAGATGTAAAATTAATTCATGCGTTGGATTCTATCATTGATAAATTCTTCAAAGAAAAGTTGGCTTCATGGTTAGTAAAATCGGCTATGAAAGATAAATTGAAATTAGGTGGCGGTAATTAATAATAGCATGGAATCTATTTATTATTCTCCAAATGGATACTGGAGGGGTAAGGCAGCAATCAGTAAACTCGCTAGCGCCGCAAAGGTGAAAAATACCACTGCAGCGGATTGGTTATCCAAACAGGCGATATGGCAAATTTATCTACCGCCGCCTAAACAAATTAACTACTCGCATTTTGATGTGACCATTCCTAATGAAGTTCATCAAGCTGATATATTATTTCTGCCACATGATGGTGGTTACAAATACGCGTTAACTGTAGTTGATGTTGCGAGTCGATACAAACAAGCAGAACCATTAAAATCAAAATCATCAACTGAAGTGGCTTCTGCGTTTGAAAGGATTTATCGACGGGGTCCTCTGCGCTGGCCAAATCTATTACAAGTTGATCCTGGCAAGGAATTTCAGGGTGCGGTTTTATCAACGATGAAGAATCATAATACCGCGTTACGACGTGGACATACTGCACTAAATCGCGATCAGACAATTGTTGAACGATTTAATCGGACACTTGCTGAGCGGTTATTTGGATATCAATACGCGAAGGAATTTATCCAGGATAAACGATCTCATGAATGGGTCAAGAGATTACCAGGTGTAATTACCGCGCTAAATAATGAGATTACTAGAACAATCAAGATGAAACCTAACAACGCGATTAAAAGGAAGTCTATACCTGAAAAACCGCAAAAAGATTTTTCAAAACAACCAATTCTTGGCAATGTCACTGTTAGGTATTTATATGAACAAGGAGAGCTCGAAGGTGGTACAAAAAGAGCTACTGATCCTATTTGGAGTGTCACCGCGCATAAAATATCTAATATAACACGATCTACGGGTAGACCAGCAATCTATAGACTGGATTCAACTGCTCCTCAGCGAGGATTTACTCGTGAACAACTACAAGTGATACCCGAGGATACTCAATTACCGCCACGTGGTCTTAACTAGCACCTCTTCGTCTGTTGCACTCAAGACAAGTCAGCATCACATTATCTCTGGTATGACTAATGCTGCTATTTTTTTCTGTCTACGGTAAATTGTCGAGAGTCCTTATCTGACCAATTCCGACTCATTATACAATTGCAACTCGCGCAGTGATTATTCTGTTGTTGTTTCAGTGTAATTATTAATTCAGCATCAATATCAAATTCTCTGTTATTTTGTTTATCCTGTTGTTTATAACCAGATAGTTTTTTTTCTGATTATATCATCGCTGACAATATCATTGATTGTAGTGTTATTATCATCTAAAACATCTCTTCGAAGCTGATTTATTCTTCGTACTCTGGATACTGCGAGATAAACTAAATTCGACCATTCGATGTGATTATCTATAATCCAAACAATCGTATCTGATATAGTTAATCCCTGTGAAGAATGTATTGTTGCTGCGTAACCTAGCGTCCAAGGTGATTTATCATCGCGCAATGCATCTTCGACGACGTTGATATTAACCAGCACAATATCATTTAACACTAAATTCTGCTTCTCACTTTGTCCTGGAATATCAGCTTCAATATTCTGTTTTCGTATATCTTTGGGTCTATCACACAGCGGCGTTGGAAGTGTTGCAAAGCTTCTTTATTCAATTCAAATAACTTTCTACTTGTTATAACCAAATCGTTTGGTCTCCACGTTGCCCAGAAATTATTTAATGATGTTTCTGAAATTATTTCACGCGCTATTTCACATTGGATTCTATCCGGTTGTAATGTAATTAGTTTCTTGAATTCGCGTAATTGTTCATCAATTGCTCTATGATCGATGTTAATTTCTTCATAAATAGTCTACAAAATTCTTTAGCCAATCATGTGGGGATAAACCGACAAATGGTTGTGGCTGGTCATGGTCGCCGCACATTATTACTTTTGTATTCGATAGCAATAACCACTCGATAAACTTTTGTAATACATCTAACGACACCGCGCATATCTCATCCCAAATTACGACTTCAGGAATAAATTTCTCACCCATTCGTTCAGGAGTCCATTCATCGCCTTTCCATCGAAAGAAACTGGGATAAGTGCTTGCATTAATTCCTCGTTGTTTAATCTCTCTGGCAAGTCTGTGGGTTGGTGTTAGCACGATCATGTTTGATTTCCCACGAAATAACTCAATCGCACGAGTCGTCTTTCCTGACCCGCCACAACCCTTTAAATAAACGGTTTTATATCGACATATTGGATCAGATATCTGCGGTGCATTAAATTGTTCTGATATCTGATTATTTTTCAAATATTTATCTTCAATCGTAATATCTGCTGATTTGGAATAATCACGCAATATTTCGCGTTTAATTCTCCATGATCCCCAACTCTCGTCAGAATTAGTGAATTCAGCCACTGCGCTGCTGTGTTTCATGTCTATGTAAAATGAATCAGTGGCTACTCTAACTGCGGTGTCAGGAAATCTATTTATCATCGAAAATAAATTAATAGAAGCATAAGCCAACATAGACGCCCTCAAATCTGTATACTGAAGACTGTATCCATCGTTGTAAGTAACAATTGTACCCAATTTGGTTCCATCGGACAAGAAAGCGTCTTTACGATTTACATATATACCCATAGATGTTACATCCGCGATTATAAAATCGTATTCGACGTTATCTTTAAAAAACCGTGAAGAATATCTTCTATTGTCGTACTTTCCACCCTCTGTGAATTTACCGATTATTCTACCGAGTTCTTTTGCGTCTTGTTTTCTAATTTCAAATACCTGTTTGGACCATTTCATGATATATTCTTCGTCGAGATCGGGAAATTGTTTTCTATTTTCGCTGATTATACTATCTAGACGTTCAGGTTGTGGTAACCAGACTTCGTTCTGCGCGTGATATGATATAATTGCTTCACTGACAATCAACGATATCAGCATTTTAGAATCAATCATATACCGTAATAGCAATATTGGCATCCAGTGTTTTTTCAGATAATATGTCTACCAATCCAAACATAACAGCACGGATGAAGTCCTGTAGCCAATTCAAATGATACTACACGAGCGAATCCAGTTAAATCATAACCAGGCAGTGGTCCATTAATCGCAACACGGGTCATCTCATGTGTGGGGTGTCCAAATCGTTTGAAGTACTCAGCGCATTCTCCGTACCCGAGAAGACTCCCGGGCTAACACGCGACCATATCAACCGAAATAATATTTTTGGGGTTATATTTTGTATTCCATAATCCAGCATGACCATATTCGATGCATCTTGATTTGATGTCTGTGAGAAATTCAGCTTTTGTTGGTTTCCACATGTTACTCTTTATCGCAAAATGAGCTGCAACCGATGGAATTGTAAAGCAGTTTGTTAGTAATTGTTCGTCATGTTCTGTTGAAAAACTACTAGCTCCTTTTTTCATCGCGTCATGGAGGGCTTCAGTGCGGTATAATTCTCCATTGGGTCTTACAAATTGATTGAATTTGTCTTCTTCGTGCTCAAAACTGTGAAGTAACCACACTGACACAGGATTGTTTTACTCAGCTTTGTGAATAAAATCAAATAATTTTTCCTCAGAGAAATCCCCCACCGAGAACTCCACGTGTATATATTTTATTGTTCTATTCCGCGGAAATATTGTTACTGCAGGTGTCCACGCGTGTTCATTATGATCAATAATTTTGATTGGGGCTCCTTTTGATTTATATTTCGAATTGTGCAATACTTCTCCCGTTATCGTCGTTACTGATATCAGGAATCTTAATGATGTTTCTAATTTGGTTATATCCTGAATTGTTGCTCCGCGCTCCTTCACTGTTAGTTCCCATTCGTTTATTTTTTTGCGTCTTAGATCGGTCAATTTATTTCCACGCAGCGCATTTGTGAAATGTTCTATTATTCGTTCTGCTACAGAATTCAACGATGATAATTTCATGGGTTTTAGTTTTTCAATACTCGGTTTATCATTTAACGGATATATCCCATAAACAACTGCTGTTACGGGATAAGATCTCTCGTAGTATGGTTTGTCAATTCCAGTCAGAATTCCTGGTTTGGAATCTCGACTCACAACGACGGTTCTTTTATCCTTCAAGATGGGGTCAAATTTATCTCTTATAATCCAATCTCCTGTGTCTGAACGGATAATGAATTTAAAAAAAAATCACAAAATTCAATCTCGATAGAGTCTCCATAGCACCAAAGAATCTAATAAGTGATAGATTTATGTTGGGCAAAATCCGTGATTGTTTTAATGAATTCAAAAGTGATGGAGCATCTCACTGTTAGTCAAAATTTCGAAATGATGGTAGCGTTGATGCTACCATGAATGATATATAGTTCATTTATTATACAACCGCCATATACACTCGATTTGGGGTTGTTTTGTATATATGTATATATAATTGTCCTGTACTGTCCATTCGCCAAACATATCCTCTTGTAAGTCTAACCCGTTATTCGACGAATTAGACACACTCGCGGGGAATATCTTTCGTGATAGCTCTGGGCCTGGTTAGATGTGAAGACCGGACCCTATGAGATGTATTGTCGTATATATGTAACCTCTGGGCCTGGTTAGATGTGAAGACACATGACCGGACCCTATGAGATGTGTTGTCGTATACATGTAACCTCTGGGCGTCTCCGATGCGGATGGCACCTGAGGTACCCAAATGGGGTTCATCATATATAATTGTATAATATCTCTGATCGTTTCATATATATCATATATATAATCGCAAAATATCTCTGGACGTGTGTAAGATGTATTATTACAACTTACCACGGACAGAGTTTATTTTTTTTGTATTAGAAATATGTAATGATTATATAAAATGTACTCTGAAAATATCAATGAAATCATAACTGAAATTTCAAATTTGAAGTCAAAAGAGATACAATTATCAAATAATTTAAACCGTGATCAAATTATTTCAGATTTCCAGGATACTGAATTCGGTTCTTTGAATAATAAATATGTCCTCCCAAAAAAGTATGCATTGATAAAAAGAATCCAGAATTCTATTCGCGACTCTCTTGTATTCTGTAATGACGTTAGTGTGTTTGTCCCGTTATTTACCATAGTGGAAAAACTAAGAAAGGAACTGGGGGGTTGGATATGAATTGGAACGTACACTTAATTCGAAACTTAGAAATATAAAGATGTTAATTCAACGAAACCAAAATTCCCTTTCGGATACCTCAGTTGTATAACATGGATACAGCGTTAGTAAAATTCTCGCTATAGATACTTCAATACATAGATGTTGCAAATACAATGGATAGGTATGTGCGCTCAACTGTAAACGGTTTAATCAATACCAGCCTTGAAATTTTATTACTTGTGTTTATCAATAAACACGTTGCTACAAGGAAGTATATTGCCTATAGTGAAACTGAAAATAGTTGTTGTTGTTTTTGTTTTGTTTTAGGTGATTTTTCATTAATGTTTATCTAGTATTTTAGTAGGGTACTGATAATGATGCAATCTGGCGTAGTGCTGATGTTGCAGCCGGTAGTCATTTTAACAAAACTATCACTGTGGATGCCAGTAATGACTCCATCAATCACAATAGAAGAGCGATTACTATCATTTATGGATCATGGAGGAAAATCATTGCTAAGTTGGTTACCATTGACCACAGATAGCATGGATTCTAATATTGATGGTACATTTACATGGCACCTGGCATCAAAACAAGGTGTTTCAGCTCCACGTCATATATTTATTGCGCTGCAGACTACTGCGCGATTAAACAATCAAGAACAAAGTCATATGATATTTGATCAGATAGGTGTTAATGAAGTATCGCTGAGAATAAACGCACAACAGAAACCATCCGAGGATATACAACTTGATTACAATACCAACCAAATAGCACGTGTATATCATCGTCTGTTGTCATATATGGCACTCGATCAAAACGTTGATACCGGTCTCCAAATATCCCAGTTGGATTTTAAAAATCTATATCCGATTTATTACTTTTCACTGGAACATCTCGACTTAACAAGACAATCCGTTGTTGATATACACTTTAGAGCTCGTGTAGCCCGTCCTGGAAGAATGAGAGTGATAGATGCACCAGTGGAAAATCTATGATTGTAACAATTAGTTCAATCTGCTATTATATAATGAAATACAGTCATATTAGTGTTACATTGACTCCCGGTCAACTCAAAAAATTGCAATCAGAATCGGCTAAAAAATGCGGAAAAACGATCACGCTGAACATAATCAGGTGACTGGTGGTCAGAATAAATTGTCACTGACAACTTGTCAGGTAAAACCCTTCTATGATGCTTTCAAAGATAAAAAAGGTATTCAGATCACTCTCTCTGCAGCCGCGATTAGCGACATGAAAAAATCAGGTGGTATATTCCCGTTGTTAGCTGCGATTCCAGCGTTGATTGCGGCAGCGGCCCCAGCGGTGGATAAAGCGGCAGCGTTAGAAGCCGTTGGTACCGCGGCAGGAATGGCACTAAAGAAAGCAACCGGGCCGGGGGTATAAAAAAAGGGAAAGGGTCTAAGACTACCAGGAACCCCGCATTCATAGTACAGCGGAAAAGGCGTAAGACTAGGACCGGTTTATTAACTCGGGAACCTTCTGTTGTGGAATCTTCGATTCCTATGTCAAATTTTGATTTACTTGATGCTGCTAAAAAACTAGCAATTAAAAACTTCAGAGGCGTCTTTATGAAAGATCAGTTGCCGACACAACCAGATAATGCTGAAACCGGTATCATTAATCTCGATAACAGCACCGGACCCGGAACCCACTGGGTTGCATACGCGATTGATCCACGTGTAATCGCTTATTTTGATTCATATGGATTAGCGCCGCCTAAAGAATTCATGCGTTATATAAACCGCTTAAAAACTCCTAGCTGGTATTCTACGCTACCAACACAACAAATGAATGACCCACCAATATGTGGCAGCGAAGTATTAAATGTCCTTGATGCTATTTCAACATCTGGAAAACCACCTCATCAGACCGTAAATGAATACACGACTTATCGCTGGAAATCAAAGATTTCATCGAGGATTTAGAAAGGAATTATATAGAATAACATGATTGATATTTGGGGGGAGATCTTTATCAGCGCTGAAGAAAACCGAACCTGATGGCACTGTAACCGGTGATATAAAAAAATAATCGAAGATGAAATAGCTGAGATGTTGAACTTAGCAAGTGTTGATCCCAATGAAATAGTTGTATTTCAAGATCGTCGGGGTAAATTGAAAACGAGTAATGTTTCCATAGATGATATTTTAGTTAAACGACGAGACGCAGTAGAGGATACTATCGCTTTGTTTTCTAATCAGGGTAAACTAAAACCAGGTGTACTTGTTTCAACGCTCACAGATAAATTAGCAGCACTCGATAACAATTATATATCCTCGGCGAATTCATTAAAATCGCTCAATGATAAGTATGATGATCATATAAATACATTTAATAAATTAAAAAAATCCATCATGGACAATATTGATAAACCCGTATTAAAATTTTTTGGTAATCCTCCAGTGACCACACCGAAGTTCACCGAATAATGATATTTCGCTGTTGTTAATATCTCTTAAATCCGGCACTCTCACCCGAGATGAAGTTATCAGCGTCGTACAAACATGTAACAAAATCATCAATGACATGGAAACATTTCATTCGCAAATTATTCAAGAGGTATTAGGTGACAGTAATCCTAAAATGACGAAGGTTTCAAAAAAATCAACGATACATGAAAAAAACAGCACCACAACAAACAACTATCCTGACATATAATAATGACCCAGACGGAGGAGGGCGGCATATCGCGCCTCTAAACGTAAATATATCATCGTTAATAGCGCAGAATTTAGTATGTGATGTTATCGAAGGAAGCTATCAAATCAATCTCGAACGATCAAATCAAGCTCAGCAGGGATATATTCTATATTCGTTTGCACCAACAGCTCCTCCAGGGATTTTAATTATTGAGGATCCAACTAATCCAGTCTATATGAGATGTCATAATGATTCGTTAACGAGAATCAATTTCAAACTCGTTGACCAGTCCAGTAATCTGATTGATTTATGAGGTGAGGTCCTACAAATTAGTCTGTTTGTGAAATCCTAAATGATTTTCATTGTTAACCCATAGCAGCAGAGGGGGTGAGTGACAACGACGTTGGCGTCTTCGAGGAAGCGTTGGTTAGCCGAATCGACGCTTTCTTTTACGCTTTTCGAGGAAGCCTCAATTTGCCAAATCGACGCCTCTACAAGGTTGTCAAATTCACCCCCTCTGCTGCTCCCTCCATAAAAATGAAAGTTGGCAGAAGGCGAAAACTTACAGATTCAGAAAGGAAACATAATAAGAAAAAACTATCTGGGCAAACTTGTGGCAACACGCAATACGTAGTGGTGACCAGCATGAACGATGGAAAGAAACTGAAGTCCACATTAAGCCTAAAAACTAATACAGAGGTCGCCAAATTCTTGCTGGATAGGTGAGTCACAATTTTGCAATGTAAAGCCAATTCGTGATGCCGCCATTTATTTCTGTATAGTTAATTTTTTAAAAATCTGATCTTTCAAATTAACATATTTTATATAAACTGACATTTTTCCATTTATCTTGCAATACAATGTTACATCAATATAGCCTGTACAGGGCATATCGATGTACACACGTGTGTACTGCTGCTGTTTTTGAGGCTTCCAAAGGGGCGTTATTAATCATCATTTTCTCAGCAACCGTAAAACGTTATTTAGAGACAAACATTCACTGATGATTTTTATAATATAAGTTAAATGTTGATGATTGTAAAAGAACGTATTGCAATACAACTGAGAACATTTCATTTATCACGTTATTCGTAAAGTATATAAAATTATTGCGTCTAACGAAACATTTATTTTTCCTATGAGGATATGGTGGGACTTACCCAAGAAGAGATTAGGAATGAAGGGACACTTTCTTATTTGCAGGTTGGAACTGAAGAACTTCTACAGGTTTTACTGATAATATATTTTGAAAATATTTGCTTTAGTTATAAGTCATTAGCAAAGTGATTATTTGCTTTGAAGATTATAAGAACGCATTAGTATGAAATTATTTGGTTTGAAATGGATGGTCGATGTGAGTTGCAAACAAATTTATCTGCATTAATTGCAATGTTTTCTGTGATAGGAATCTTCAAACAACAACCTATCAATGGAAGTTTTGGTGTTGATTTATATAGGTAATATATTATAATTTTTAAAATGGCGGTCAGGGACACCTTGCTCCCTGCGTAGGCTACATGATCGAATTTCTCAGTGAACTATACTACTAGGATATGGGTGAATGATGTTGGAGTGGGGGTTCTGGCTCACATTGTGTGTCGAATGGGTTTCTCACATTGTTTAGGAGATATGTGTGTGGTGTAGCGAAGATGTTTTTTTCATGTTATCATGGAAGCCTCGTTCAATTGAAATCTAGCAATAACGTTTGCAGTCAAAAAGTGTAAGTAAATGAAGAGGAGTCGAAGGAGTGGTTTAAGCGTGTGGACGAGGCTATAGGGTATACGGATAAGTATTTAAATCATGCGCATGACATGATCTATTGGGAAAGAGCGATGAAAATGGGAACTTAGTCTGTGAGGCGTAGTTACAGTCCGGTGCAACGGAATAATTAAGAATACTACATTAATAAGCTGAAATGTTTACATTTGTCAGCAACGCAGCGAGTCACGTTTATTACTGGCTGAACTGGGTGACTCGAGGTCAGTTTATGGATCCTGTGAATTGAAATTTATACAATTTGCGTTTATGTTCATACGTATATGTGAGAAGATTGGTCTTCACTAGTAAGCAGCAAACTGTACGATCTCTGAAAAAGCAAAGGATCTCGTTGAAATCCACGGGTTTAATTGTTTATACTATCTGAACCAGCTGACGAGATAATTATTTTACCTTGGGTAGAGATGACGTTTTCGATTCTGAAAACGTCCTGGCTGTTTTGTTTTAAATTCCTGTTCGGAAACAAAGAACCCTAGTTGGATTATCCCAAGTAATCTTTTAGCGTGTACGTGACTGGAAAGATAGTTTTTCTCTTTTAATCCTTACGTAGTCACCCATTTTGGATTTGGCTCTGAAATTAAAAACGTCTGTAACTTGTTGTTTTTTGTCCTGAAAACCCTGTGGAATTTCTATGCTGTCACCGGTAATTTGTCGATGTAAACATCAAGTGCAGGAACCAACCCACATATATATTTCTCACGCAAAAGTCCTTGTAGCTCGTGTCGAGATCGCAATGCAGTGATACATTTGTTATGTAGAGTCATTTCGCTAAGTCGTTACCTTTCAATGGTTGCCGCTGGTGGCAACGTAAATGATGGTTTTGCCTTTCCGGTGATGCTATGATTTTTAACCACTCACGGCATACATCGATATGAGGTGATTATTTTTTCTAACCACCTCAACGGGGTATATGATCTCTATTTTAGTTTTACACTTAGACTCAAACGACTTTTTCTCAGGAAACTTTGTTTTCCGAATCACGAACTGATAGTTATGTTTTAGCAATCCCTGTTATCAGTGGTCCGATGTGTCCTCCATTTTTGGCCAACTGCGATGCGGACAATCTAAGACCAATGTCATTTCTTGCAGAAGCGTGTTTAGCAACCGAGGTGGCTTGACGTTGGGTTAGTATGACTGTTTACTGTCCTGTGAGCAATGACGCTTAAATCCCGATTGATACAGGCTTTTTGTGCGTGGTTGCCACATCAACACCTTTATTTGGCTGCGGTGACAGTGTTAAATCTACTGGAACATACGACATGGTGTTATAATAAACGATATTATTCGTTTGATTTTCTTCGTTTAGCATAACGGCGATGGGCATAGCCACGGACGGAATAACTGCGATTGGCATAGCTTATGTACTAGGTGATAATGGCTCATCTTTCGCGGATACCGCACCGAGCAATGAGCATGTCACTCTGTTGCCATTCACCGCATTTTATTTATCTCCATTAATGGCTTTTGTCGCTGCGGCACGTCCCAATGGTGCAAAAACCGACGCAAACAACTTTGGAGTCTGTAATTTTAGTCCAAGTTCTATGCACGAACATGGTTGACTGTACTTGAGCATATTGTCTGAACTATGGTACATGTTTTAAAAGAAAGTGACATTGAAGCGGTCATGACTACTGAGTATCCATTTTCATTTCTTTTTTTTTTTATAAAGATAGATGCTTATAAGATCTCATAGACTTTAATAAATTTACTGATGATCATATTTTTTAGTGTGTGAAATATTGTTTCACACTTAATAATATGCAAGGCTGTAGTTTGTGTTCTTAGTACCCAGTAGTTTTGTCTTGGACACACCTGTTGCAAAGGTCGTGTCTTTGTTATCCAATATGTTTGTCTTGGGTTCAACTTTCTTGCTTAGCTCAAGCTTTTTTTGGTGTTGATATGATCTAGTATGTCTTTTTTGTTTTGCGAACAACTGATGCTAATCTCTATGGTATCATTATGTAATTATATTATCCATGTGTTTTGTCTTTGAGCACAACAATTGCTAAGCTCAAACGTATTTTGTTTGCATATTATCCAGTATATTTCTTTGTTCTTTGTGTAGAACAGATAATACTTTTGACCATAGTTTTCTGTATAAATTTATGTGTGTGTTTACTTTGAGCAGAACTAATGATAAACATTGTAGTAGTTGTTTTGGTGTATATTATGCAGTATGTCTTCTTTATATACAACTGATGCCAATCTCAGACATATTTTTTGTGTGAATTTTAATTACATAGTCTTCAACCTGAGCAGAACCAATGCTCAGGTTCCTAGTAGTTTTGGTACATGTTATTCAGGACATCCTCCTTTATATCACAAAAATGGTATTTCATATATGTTGTATGTAGATTTAATATCTGTGATAATAACGTGGTTTGATACATTGTGCCCAAACTGCAATTACTTTTGGCATGGTCATTTTTCACAAGAACAGAAAAACAAACTGGTTTCTGCCAATATATTGAGGGTAAATCGCCTTTGTCTTAATAAAGACCTCAATCGGGATTAAAGAGTCGGACATAAATCGTAAAACATTACATTATTGTGGTGTATAGAGAAGCAGACGTTATGATCAAACCGACATATTAGATCTACATTTGAAGGCTCAAACAAACTGAACTAAAAAAAACTTTTATTTTCAACGTTTCTTTGAGTACAACCTGACTAATCGCAAACAAAAATGAATGTAATTAATACTTCAGATGAAGATATCAAGCACGAGGATTAAAGCTGAAAGGTAAGATTAATTTCGTGTTGAAATAAGTATTAGACATGTTATAAGCAGCTTCGATGTTAAATATCAGTAAATAATGTTGAATACAAATGCACTGTAGCGTTTGCAAAGGTTGCGGTGGGGTGCTTCCAATATATTAATTAAAATATTATGGAAGTTCCACCCTGGCTCGTGAATTTATAAAGTTAAATTAATGACGAAATAGATGTACAGCTCTGAGCCCCCAGTCAGCACTGCCGACAGTTAAATTATATAGAACACGAAGATGAAATTCAAAATAATAACAATTTAATAAAGACGATAATTTTAAATGATAAACACAATCACTCGTCCTCCAAGTGACAGCCTACTTCATCTCGTGATTTCAGTGTGAGTTCGATTTTCCCCTGGTCTTTGGTTCTACTCATCTCTTTATTTCGTTCCTCCCACTCTTCCTGGACTTCACCTCTCACGACTTCTTTCCTTTCTTCCCTTTTCTTCCATTTCTCTATCGGAGACACTGGGACCACTATCACTGGTCTGTCCCTCGAAGCTTCCTCTCCCGACTTCTCTCCTTTCTTATCTTTTCTTCCATTTCTCTATCGGAGACACTGGGACCATTGTCACTAGTCTGTCCCTCGAAGCTTTCTGTGAAAACCACAAGGCGTTCACATATGGTTTATCGAATCTCACCTCACACAAAATCATCAATTAACCATCAGATAACGCTATTACTTTTTAGGTCACGCATACATACACATCGAAATTCCCACACACTCTTACAGGGTAAACAATGGCGTAATAACATGATATCATACATATATCAATACATTGTGTCACATCAGTATATCCAAATATATATTTAATCTAATTGTACTTACAATATTACAACACCAGACGTATGTCTGTACACTAAACTCCCACACTTCAAATATTCATATTACTAATTTCTCACAGTGCAACCATTTGAAAGATACCATTCAATTCAGCAATGGCAAAATCTATATTGCATGGACAAATGTGCTAGTCTACTATAAAATAACCACATAGCGAATTATAATAATATTAACTCTTACGACGGCTAGCAAGCAATATGATTCTTTACAAATATGAACTCATTTTTCAAAATATACAAACATATTAACACCACAAAATAATTATTCCTACTACGATTCTAGTAATAATAATAAGTATATATACTATATACAATTAAATGCAGTCGCATTCAGCAAAGATCGAACAACTAGCTCACTGACCTTTTAGAAGCTACACTTAGAATACTTTTCTAAGGTCTTTCCCGCCAATAACGTATGGCTGACCGGATTTGCTATCTTCTGGCAATCTGTCTAACGAATTATAGCGATCTAAATCTTGCTGGCAGGTTGAAGGATATTATACTGAGCCCAAATCAGGGTAGCGCTGTGGCCCTGTCCAGTCGACTAAGCGACCAATTCAACCTGGCTGTCAGTTTGCGTATCAAGAAGATAAGACACGCCCACTCCTTCTGGCAACTTCTTTGATCTGCACAAGCGCCTTCCACACCAAGGTGATAATTGCACTTCTGACTACCTTGGTCGTGCTTCCCACCCTAGGCACGGCAAACTTACGTAAGGGATGGTGTTAGTCTGCGGTCATGTTTAACATTAAACAGTGGCTTGTCCGAATTACTTTGATTATACATATTTTTAATTTAATTTAGGGTCGGGCAAAATGCCGCATGCACGTATAATTTATACATATAATTAATCTTGATGATAACACTGGACCTGGAACTCATTGGGTCGCGTATGCGATACATCCTAAGTCAATTATATATTTTGACTCGTATGGGTTGTCACCTCCAAAAGAATTTCTTAAATATGTATCCCCGTTAAAACCTCTTGTTTGGTATTCAACGTTGCCCACGCAGACATTAACTGATCCTCCGATCTCAAAATCTCCCGCTCCACCTCATAAAACCGTGCACGAATACACCAGCAATAACTTTTTAAAGAGATCTTAAACGTATAATGGTAGATATTTGGGGAAGATCGCTCTCACTTCTAGGAAAATCCAATGGAGTTTCCCTCGAAGAAGTAAAGAAACTTATAGCGGCGGCGCTATCAGACATATTAAATCTCGTAGGTGCAGAACAAGATGAAATACTTGTATTTCAAGATCGTCAAGGTAAATTAAAAACGAGTAATATTTCCCTGGATGATATTTTAGTTAAACAACGCTGGGTAGCTGAAAATACTATCGCGGTGTTTTCCAACCAGCGTAAACTTAAACCGGGGGTTCTCATTTCAACTATCTCAGATAAATTAACATCCCTCGATAACAATTATATATCATCAGTGAATTCACTAAAAACGTTGAATGATAACTATGACGCCCACGTAAACCAATTTGCCGGATTACAAAGCGGTATTACAGATGTTCAACTTCCTATTTTCATGTTTTTGGGAATAGCAGATTAAATATCACAACGACGGTTAAAGGAATTTATCGACTAACATTGGTATCACCGATACAGTTTAATATTTCATCGACGAGTTCCTCTGGTGTCAACAATATGATATCAACGATCATCGACAAGCATTCAAATGAACGATTCACGATAAGATCCACCAATGACAGATTAGCGAGTATATCCATAGCATGGTACGTATAATTTGTAGCCGATTTCAGTAAACAGCTTAATTGAAATCAATGGTTTTAATTAACAATAATGTCGCAGACAATGTCGCAACAGTATCGATATGACCAGGTCATACAACCACAGGCTAAACTCAAATTTCTCAGCGATGAATACCAAACAAGATAACAAAATATCGGAGAAGGATTACCGCCGTTGACGTTATCGTGTATTCGATTTCAGGTGTAATCACCGTGGCTGGTATAATACTTTCCTCTGTAATAATAATTGCCCCGGTAGCTATTCCAATTTGTATAGCCGCGGCGACAACCATCGCGGGGACAATCTCCACAATAACAAAAAAATATCATCGTGTAGTCAGCGTAAACTGCAAGACTACATTATTAAGTTTCATACGGTATCAACCGTATACTCTCAATTATCCGCCATATCATCGTCGCTAGACGACACAACAATATCCGATAGCGAGTTCTCCGCGATGGTCCATGTTTACGACTCCGCGAAGTCAAAATTAGAAAAACAAATAGAGGATAATGGCATCAATAATCTCGCAGACATCCACACAGGAATTACTTCTACGAATAGCAGAATATACCGCCCCGATGAAAACAACGTTAATATTAACCACGTCAAAGAAACCAGAATTTAGTATCGAATTTCCAACTCCGATCTCGGATAAAAAATAGCGCTAACTCGTTTAGTTGTTTATCACCGTTGGCCCAATATCAGATCAGACTCTTTCGTGGGTAAATCGCCTAATAACAGCTTTGTATTCGCGTATGAAAATAAACAAGATGGTTCTCCCCATTGGCAGACAGTATATATTCCAAAGGGCAGTTACCGGATCGAGAATATCAATGAGGAGATTCAGCGCAGAGTAAAATCTCTCACTGGAACAGAGTCTAAGTCGAGTTAACTGTTCACACACCATTATTATCAACCGCCATCGAGATAAACTCGCCTGAATACGCCGTAGATATATATAACAGTTCGATAAGAACCATATTAGGATGGCCTGAGAAATCACCGACCGAAAAAGAATTATATGAAATATTCCCCCCCCCACACACACACACAACACTAGAAAAACAACCAGCGAAGAAGAAACCACCCGAGCCTATAAAATATGATTTTTTTCTCTACTGCAATATCATATACTGAAGTTACTGATTATCTTAATACGTTTATCGCACGTAGAATAATTGATACATCGGCTGCAATTATTGGGGGGGGGAGGGTATTTGCGACCAACAGACACCAAAGAAACATTTACTTGGCATTTTTATGATCACTGTGGAACAAATCCTTCGATTGATCCTATAACGAATAGACCCCCTAAATTATGTCTGGGATTTTAAAACTCCCCGTATTGATTTTGATAAAATTACAAGCGAATACAAAAAACAGTTAGACCAATTACGGAAATATTTTCAGGAATATATCCTTGATATAACAGCTCCACGTGATAAAATCATTAAGAAGATTGGGAGGTCAAATCCGCTTGTATTCGAGATGAAACATCTCAATTTAAGTTTTGTTTTACCTATACAAAATAAAAACGATATTAATTCAGATACTAGACAAAGATTTATTACTGCGTAGCTGTGTTTAGCTGTGTTTGATTTTCTTTTGGCGGTTTCCAGAAAGTATTTTACAGGATTATACTTTTGTTGTAATTGTTCCGGGGACATAATCTTGAAACGTTTTTAACGTTGGTGAATAATTTCGAGTTGATCGTCGATCGTCGATATAATTTCATCGTGCATTATATATATATATATATATATATATATATATATATATATATATATATATATATATATATATATATATGTTTAAATTATAATATTTGTGTAATAAAACTTTGCGCAAATGTAAATGAAACGCTGTTGTTGTATCTTTCCGAGTATACAGTTAAAAATATACCAGACGCAGCTCTAAACACAATTCCAGAGTTAATACCGAAATATTTGGCCGCAGCACCCATCGAGGAAGTTTCGACAATTAAACTGTCCATAAAAGCCAACACAGATCTCGGTTTACGGTTTCTATTTTTTTTAGGATCTCAATTTAATAAATTTTTCACTCGGAGTAACTGCCCACAAATTATCTATACGATTGTCAAATCGATGGGCGAGATATTGTTTCCATTGTTTTTCTTTATAGATAGTAATTGCCATATAACCATATTATTAACTCGGCTAAATGGTACTTTTCGTTTTTTATGTCGGATGGTTCCATCACGTGACGACTCGTAGTTAACGTAGATAGTGGGCGAAACGAACTCGGACACACACACACACACACACACACACACACACACACACACACACACATATATTTATTTTGTCAAAATCAATTAAACTCAAAATCCCTTTTTTTTACCCGTGATGTACATGTGTAACTTATTGAGTGTAGGTGCTTATAATTATAAAATTCAAACCCAATAGACACTTACATTTTTCTCATTGGTCTATTCTGGTACAAAATTGTACAATCCAATATCACAACAGAACACTTTAAAAAGTTTATAAATTTCTTCTG
The DNA here is from genome assembly GCA_030141615.1 of Unio pictorum. Taxonomy (NCBI): domain Eukaryota; kingdom Metazoa; phylum Mollusca; class Bivalvia; order Unionida; family Unionidae; genus Unio; species Unio pictorum. The sequence goes on from JARLTB010000242.1 coordinate 1,840,860, forward strand.
TGTTTTTGGTCATTCTCTGTTTTTTGAATTTCTTCCCTGTTCCTTCCTTTAGTCCTAACTATCTCTTATTATTTTAGTATATTTTGTCTCCTTGTGTACGTGTCTCATTTCTGCACCCCTTTCTTCCTCTTGTTCCTGTTGTTTCTCAGGGCATATTGGTCTAACATGGATATATAGGAGACCATGTGTTGTAAATGTACTCATTTGACTTTTTGCAGTCAACATGAAACAATCGCATCATGCCGCGAATAAAGGAGTAGAAATGTATAAGACGAAACATGATTTATAGCCACACAAAGAAGCCAAGTCATGGCTCAAATTCATGCCATCAATTTTGAAGATGAAATGAGTGAACCAGACTCCAGACCCAGATAATCTGTACCCAAACAAAGTCCACCACCGTTAACCCCTCAATATTACTACCACATTCGAGAGACGGAAAAGCCCTCCTCTAGAAAATATAGAGCTACGGCTTAAACTTACACAGTGAAATGTAAGGATTTCAAGTACGAAGGACCGTTGGATACAGCAAAGGTGTTCATCACCGGGGTATGTGATTCCTTGTCATCCACACCGAAACGGCAATGTGATAATAAAAGACCTCTTCAATGAGGAAATTAATTATGAAGGCGTCTCATGGATGAGATGTCTATGGAGGCGATCCAGAATAGAAGCAGAAGACAAGGAGAAAAACAAAGAAACAGAAGGAAGAACGTATTTTGTCTCACCCCATGCCGGGACCGTTGTTCGAGGTCAAGCCTGACGTGAGGATATCTCCACATGCAATAGCAGCACGACCACAACCACGTCAGCTACAGCCAGCAGTGCCAGTGCATCAGATGAGGAAGCCACAACATCCCAGACTACAACGTAGACAGAGGGCAGTCTTCACTGATCCCCAATGTGAAGCCTGGAATGATGAGACAACTCGTCTTCTTCTGCGCTCCCAAGAACAACTGTGAAATGGAAGCAATATTGTAGTAAATTCTGCTTGCCTGTGGTCCGGCGTGCGAGATGTCACTATTAACCGCATGCATACGAAATTATAAAGAAACCCAGCCCTTCTCCGAGCTAACCGAATCTCTAGATAATAAAATAGTCAAGTTGCTAATTTGTTTGCGTTTGGAGTATTATGAATATAAACACTCACTCCTTTCCTAATTTATAGTGTGTGAGTGTGTGTGCGTTCGCGTACTTTTGTGTGGATAGTAGAAATTGGGGTTTGTTTTCCCTCCCTTCTGTGTTGATAGTATATTTCGGGATTTATTTTTTCTCCTCACAACTGTATTGATAGTTTAATTTTGGTCTGTTTTCACTCTTTACCTCTGTTTATAGTATACATGCTCTTTCTTTATTCCTTCCATTGTGTGGTTAGCATATTTTGGTTTTGTAGATGGTATATGTAAGTTTTGTTGTTACCCTTTCCCGTGTATGGATAGTATCTTCTGGTTTTGTTGATAGTATATACTAGTGATTTTGTCTCCTCCATGTGTAGATAGTAGATAATATATGACGTTATTTTAATGGAAGTTTTCCTTCAAGTCCGTGCATGACACATATAAAGCCAAGCGTCCATATAAGAATATGGCAATCAATGTGTTCAGTAATATGAGACACAGCTGGTTTTGAATGATAGATGTAGGCTATGTTGTGGAAAGGCTTGAGAACCAATTGAAGTATCCAGGTAGTTTAGAATTTGTAACTAGTTTGAAATTAATGACAGTTATGCTAGTCTTAGAAGCTATGATAGAGGAGTAAGTGAAGAAATTAAAAAGGTTTATTACACCAAAATATGTGAGAGTAGGAAGCTTGCAGGAGGCACTTGATACTGTCATTGGGTCGGATGTTTTCTAGTAGACACTTTGTATTGGACAGAGTGGTCATTTGTGAAATCTTGACTAGACCAGCTAAAGAAAGCAGAAGAAATTACGAAAAGGGTGTAGAGGTGCAAAAGATTAAAAATATGGGAAAAAGATAGAAGGGAACAAAACAACGGAAAGAAACAAGAGAAGTCTGAAACACTGAATAACAACACGATAAAGATACAGTTGAAATTGAGATCCATGGGACATCATGACTGGATACCACAGACGAAAAGAAGAGGAAGAAAGAAATCATTAACATAATCAGGAAACGGTGTAAAAACTGGAGGAAAAAAAGAATAAAAACCCGATTGCCCTTTCCAGGGCCACTCATATGCCTCGAACATATTTGCTTTCTTGCCTAAACGTATGTTCAGTCGTTTGTAAATTGTTTGTGTCTAAATATTGTATGTTGTTTGTGTTATATAAGTCTACGTTTATGTACAACTCTTTGATCCCGACTAAGGTCAGCCCGGTGCACGCCTGTTTCTACAATTGTTGCAACATTGTTACCAATCTTCAGTACCGTTACGTCACCACACCTGTTCCATTCCTATTGTCCTATACAACAATCCAACTTTCCCTTGTTCGATTAGAGGCCCAATAGTCCCCATGTTAAATTCAAATTGTTTATATATCTCCCAGAGGGGATTGCAAAATCATGTACGTATACTTACCCAGTGTGTCCTGTAATGCTTATTCCCATTGTACGTATATCGCCTCTTCAACTATTGTTAGTTTTAACGATTGATAGGCATCAGATCTGGCTGGATTGCTCTAAAATATAGCATATACACCTTCAAGTTTTCTTCTTTACTTCATTTACAATAATGTATTTTCATTTCAGAAACTGTATTGGTCAGAATTTTGCAATGAACGAGATAAAGGTTATGATCGCGAGAATAATTCACAGCTGAGAATGAAATTTATTGAACGTATTTGTAGCATATTCTTAATAACATTTCCATTAAATTAAATTTTTTTTTTCGATACGTAACCTTTTTTCCATCAGTGAGACATGTTTCCCATCTTGTCTCAAATCTGATGTCACAAATTAAACGTTATGCGAGTCATTGACTTATTATTACAAAAGATGTTCAAGTTTACACAAATTAGTGATTAGGTGCATTAATGAGAGAGAGAGAGTTTTGTGTTTGTCACGCTCGGTATAAGATCCTTTGCGTGTAACAATGATAAGAAGTGAAGAGTATTTATAAACTGTACGGTACTTTTCACCACAAACTTGATGCCCTCAAGGTGTTAAGTGCCTTTTTTAAATTTTGGAAAGCTTATTGAGTAAAATGTAAGTGCAACCTTTTTAGGACATGAATCAATCCAAAACCACAAGAGGACTACAATATAAGATAACTAGAAATGATAATAAATTATTAAGGTTATGTTTCTAGCTTAATGTTTAACTGAACACGAAATATTCAAAGTTAGGGACTATACTATTCAGTAATACGTTGTTAATATACTATTTTAACCTGTACGCACATATACTACTGAGCGATTAAGCACTAATTTTGACAGTATTACTTTTTTATATAGTCAATACACAAAGTAATTGCCCAGTCTTTCTACATCTGATTATTATACTTATAAGAAGTAACACACATTACAATTCATTTAGGTTGTAGATTTAATGGAAAGTAAACTTAATTATGCAAATCAGTAACAAAATTGTAAAATCTGCTTGTGTAGATATAAAGTTGAGCTAGAACCGAATCATGTGCCGCGGAAGAAACTTGCCGTTGTGATGCGGGCGGACAACGGAATTATACAGAGGGTTACCGAGAGACGGACGATGGCAGGAAAATAACAATGTGGGAAAATGAGCACACGGTCTTCGCTAATGGTTTGAGTTCCGTATAGCTCAAAGTAATGTAATCTTTTATAATGAAATGCTTTTGTTGCAATATTTGCTTAATATGTTTCTTATATAGTATTTATCTTTTGTAGTAAATAAGAATTTATAATGCATTGCATTAACTTATTACGGTAGTCCTCATCACGAATGGCAAAGTAGAGATAATAAACCAATTTCAACATTATTTGTGTAATTGATTTTGTCTGTCCACTAATATAGATTTATTATGGATAGAGTCAAATTATCATAAGGCATTATTATCTAAATGGATGAGACACAGTTTGTGCAAAAGCTATAATTGTTTTGATATTTAAATGACATGTTTCCATAAGTAATGCAATTGTGTGTTGCCCCGAGTGTCCGAGTGGTCTAAAGCGCTCTCCGTTACGGATCACTACCGTTTCACCTCTGTCTGCGTGTGTTCAAGTCTCGGATTCGGCCAATGCAATGTTGGTATGTGAGAACGCTTTCCAGTAGCTAATCGTGGGCTGGTGGTTCTTTCAGGTCTTTCCCGGGTTCTTCATCCACCATTAATACTGACCGCCATGTATAGCCGTTTGTGTACTGGAAAATGGCGTTAAACCTTACAACAAAAACAACATCAACCATAGGAATTTGAATAGTATGTTGCTATAATTATTAAAAGAAAAAGTATTTCCAGTTTGCAGTTGGACTTCAATAATAATATTATTAATAATGAGGATTTCTTATAGCGCCTAATCTGTAGAAGAAGCGCTTTACAACATCTAAAATGGTATGACTACAGAAAAACAAAAAACTAAAACGAACACAATCCATGAAACTGGAAAACATAACAAAGGTTGAAAATATGTACGGTACGAATCATTATTATGTCTTTAAGTTTGTTTATGCAGTCGACAAGGGTGAGTTTTAAGAGCACTCTTGAAAGGGATCAAAGTAAGCTTTGTTTCTAACTTCAATGGGCAGTTTGTTTCTAATTGGTAGGTCCTGGTATGCAAAAGAACGTTGTACATATGAATTCGTTTTTATAGTGGGAAAAATGAGTATACGATTGTCAGAAGAGGTTTGTAAGTATCTTGCTGGTCTGTACACATGGGTGAGGCCGGATAGGTATGTTGGACTGGAGTCCGTAAGTGAAACATAGTACAGAGAACAAATGTTGTGTTTGATTCTGGATCGGATGGAAAGCCAGTGTATAGTACAGAGCAGCTGGGAGGTGTTCTCTAATATTGGTATTCTAAAGATGATCTAAGCAGCTGTGTTTTGAACTTTTGAAGTTTCTGGAGTAGATGTTAAGACGCGCCAGACAGAATTGAGTTACAATAGTTCAGTCATTAAAGTAGCAATGAACACACAATTGTTTTAGTGGCATCAACTGAAATATATTTGCATATGGAGCTGATGCGTCTTAGATCAAGATATACAGCCTTGCATATGTTCATGACATGTTGGTGCAATGTGATAGTACTGTCTAGAGTAACACCTAGGTTTCGTTTTGAATGTGTCAATTTAATGTTGGTATCGCTGATATGTATTGTTTGAGGAAAAGCATGTGAAAGAGAAAGTCTTTGTGTTGAGATCAGAATGGACTAAGTTTTATCATCATTCATTTGCGACTTTTTATATGTCATCCATGATTTCACTTCAGAAATGCACTTATCTACTCTTTGGATGGCAACATGAAATTCAGTTGGTTGGCTAGACTTGAATGTTTGTATGTCATCAGCGTACAATTGGTGAGACACTGGGTGATGATCTATGACACTTGAGAGCGGCAGAGTGTATAGAATAAAGGGAACAGGTCCAGGAATAGAGATCAACTTGGCTAGAGTTTATTTCATTTGCAGATACAATTTGTGTCCAGTTGATTAAGAAGGACTTGAACCACTGTAAGGTTTTTTATTGTGAATTCCAATTGCATGCTGGAGATTGTGAAGTAATATATCATAGTGTATTGTGTCAAAGGCTGCAGACAAATCAAGGAGGGTGAGGACTGTAATCTTTCTGCTATCCAAAGCAAAGGGAGAGAATGTTTATAAAATACTTTCAGAAGAGGAGTGCCAGTTCTGTGCAAAGGCGATTTACAGACTGTACATTGCTAAAATACTGTTTGAATTCAAATGAGATACAAGTTGGGTAGGAACTACTTTTTCTAAGATTTATTTTATGTGAACGGTAGATCAGAAACTGGGCGTTAGTTATTTTAATCATTGCGGCCAAGCGTTGGTTTCTTCAGCAGAGGCTTTACGATACCAGTTTTAATGATCGGAATTCCCTGGTTGATGTTGGAATTGCATTAATTTCACATGACTTTGGTGCACTCTCCATCATGATTTTCCGTACTAAATCCATAGAGACATTTCCAAAAGCTACTAAGGATTCTCACTGAAATTCTATATTGTAACTGTATGGTGACAACGGGTCGATTGAAATTGTGTTGTCAAGCGTATCTCTAACAGTTTGTTCTTTGTCACGGATGAAATTTGCAAATAGGTCCGGAAGGCCTACCGAAGAGAAGGTAGTTGGCAGCTATGTACATTTGTTATTTGACATTAGTTATCTCGAAAAGCTCTTTGCAGCTTGAACTCTTCGTGATCTTAGTACTGTAGTGGGATAATTTGGCTAAATGGGCTATGATTGTGAAGTTCTTCTAAGCTGCTTCATAGATTTGTTTATGAATAGTGAGTCTGGTAGAAAACCAAAAGCCTCTCTGTTTTACTGCGATGTCTTTCTAGCTCTGCGAAGAGGGTCCCTAACACTGCTATACCACGGAGAAGACTTTTGTATTGATATTCTTGGATGTCATGCATTAGTTTGATTCTATTTATCATGCGCAGGTTTGAATCCACACCATCATGGTTGCATGTCTGGCATGCTAAACGACATGCTGCTGCCATTACTTCCTGTCAGAAAAATCAGTTTAAATTTTTGTGGGTTGGTATGCGTTGATTTTCTGACATAAACTATTCCCATTGAAATTGATGGCTGTTATACCCCTTGAATAATTTAAAGTTTTGTTATATGTTTGTGGGACATACATGTGGTTATGATATCTATTAATTCAGATGAAATAAATTTAGATAAATTAGATTCAACTGTACCTGCAATAAATGGTATGGTATCAAAACAATAATAACATAAATACAAAATGGGTCAGATAGGATAGACTGTATACAGGACAATCCTGGTCTCTCATCCTTTAATGGATCACAAGCCAATAATTGTCAGTTTATTATTTCCATTTACAGCATATACTTTATAATCACATCATGTGTAGATTCTGTTTCCTCCACTTATGATTAAAGCAAACAAAGTATTTCATGATCTGTTGGTGCATTTTGTGATGGCAGATGAGTAGACTAAACAACGTAGATAGTAACATTAGTGTTAATTCGGTAGTTAGTGGTTTGAAATGTTCAAGGTAACTCCAAATCATGAATGCATCGTGACCGGCTGGTACATTGTGTGATGGCAGATGATGAACACAACCAAAATATTGCAAGGATAACAAGGCAACGGCCTTGGGCCCCCGCACTTTCAGGCAATATATTTTGTTTGCATAGGGCCCCATGCTCATCAATTGTTGCCTTATACTCCGCACATCCTAGGGCCAGGCCTGGACATTGGTATTTAATGCTGTAGTAAAACGATATTCAAGATATTTCAAGTGCATCCTGACTTACTGGTGGTATATGTGCTGGCAGATGAAGTAACACCCAAATTAGTGATGTATTTAATTCTACAGGTAGTTATTTCAAGTTCAAGAGCACTCTAGAATGATATATGATAACCAATATTAACCATAATGCTGGAATCTCTAATCAATCTATCTGTATATCAAGTAGAATATATCAGATGTCTTGCAGACTTTTTTCTTGTGAAAATCTTTGATTTCTTGTTGGTTTAGATAGTCAAAAGATGAGAGACAGTTGGAACAATGTGATAACAAGTAAAATTATGACTTCTCATTTCCTTGTAATATGTACCACAACCCATTAATAATCTAGCACTGGGAAGAAATAAACTATATTTTACTTGGTAAAATCATTGGAAATGTGTTATCGCTCTTTGTGGAGGAATTGCTTTTTTTGATTTAGTGTGGTCCCTTTAGATCTTAAGATCTCAAGGTTATTAGATCTCTACATTTTAATTTGCAGAATCATTGATGGATCATATTATCTTTTGCCTTTAGAAACCAAAGAAATATTTATTTAGATTTACTATATGTAAAAATCTTATTGACCAATCTTAAACTTGATGACACAGTAATGTATGTCGTACAATGTAAACTTTTGATTCCATTGTCTTTTCATATTGCTTCTGACTATGTAACTTTTAATATTGATTATGCAATTTAAAAATAAATACGTATTTAATGGAGATGTTAATCGTGTACATTAAAACGGGCATAAATGATTGTTTTTTATTTCACCCAGTACAGTAATAAATCTTACCTCAGAATTTAATTGGTTGTCTTAGAAGCCATTAAACCATCAAAGACTAGAAAACGGATTAATGAAGTTATACAGGGTATACAAAAAGGCAAAAACACCCAGCTAAAATCTAATGAAGCCAAAGAATAAATGGACCGCAGACTGAATACACTTGTCTTATACCATGTTATCGAAACTGATAGTTACAAATTCATCCTACCCATTCCACAAAAGAAATCAAAGATTGGAATTCAAAACCACAAACGTTTCAAAAATAAGAGCGGACACATTGTTTCGAAAATAAGTTTTGGTTGTAAGAGTGAACTCTACGTGGTGCATACATGTCATTATAGTTTAGGACCAAATTAATCAAGATAGAAATCAAGACATGATGCCTTCTACAGTACCAAAGATCTGTTGCTTTACATTCACGTTTTCATGTCCTTCCTGGGTTTCATAAATTAATGAGGATACGCCTTACGAAACATATCAGTTGTTACTGATAACTCTTTCATAATAGCTTTTGATTTGTTTCTTATCACGCGCCTCAATGAGCAGATGTATTCCAGACATCTGCAAGAATATTTATTTATTTTGATATGCTATACAAGGCCATACACATACCTGGAGTGTGGATATGTACATATATTTGTGCATATATCTAGTTCGACATGTCTTAAGTATATTTTAATAGATTACAATCAAGAATTGAGATTTGTTTTTCATGTTAGGAAGATGTTTGATATGACAGTAATACATTTGAGGTTCAAAATACCGAGGCACACATTAATAGAATGCAAACGTGTGAGTTTTGCTCAGCATGAGAAATCGTTTCCTATGCTAAGTTTCTCATAAAACTTCATAACTGAAAGACATCTAGTTCAGGGCTGTTCTCTATTGACTATACGGTTGAAAGGTCGAAGGTTAAGGTCTCGGTAGTTAAAATTGAAATGTGGTATTCATATGATTTCATGCATGTGTTTATTATCAAATTAATCAGGTAAGACGTAGCGGTAACATGCTATTAATTTCAGGGCCGAAGGAAAGGTCATGGTAAAAGGAGTAACATTGTTTTCAACCTGCGCCCAGTTATCATTAAACCTCGCATATGCAGTGTACATGGGCAGATGAAAAATGTCTGGTGATCTAAACGTCCAACGTTCAATTTCAGTCATTAAAAGAAATGATGCAGTTTTCACACTATAAGTCAGTTTCGTACACTAGTTCTTAATCATACATACATACATACATACATACATGTATGTATATATATATATATATATATATATATATATATATATATATATATATATATATATATATATATATATATATATATATATATATATATATATATATACATGCGCTTGGATATACAGAACATCATCATATTAATTTGGAATTCAAAAGGTCAGCCTGTTGACAGTGTATATTACACATCCTGTATCCGCGCAAGAGTGTTGTCGCATTAATCCTTCCGAACTGCTGGAAGAATAGTCATAGAAGTTGACACATTTGTCATAAGGTTTAGTTTGTCTTAGATGAAAATTGTGATCCTGTGACTTCTAATATGACTGCCACAGCAAATTATCATTTTAAACAAATTCTTATTGCTACTCCTCCTGCATGCATGGTCATATCCACAAGGGGCTTTGACTAAAGACCTCTAATCATGCCTACTTGAACACAAAGAATGATAGCGCATATTGGAAAACAAAATTGACGCCACGGCAGACATATTGAAAATATTGTATATCTTTGCTTCTTCGGAGTGCATAGTAATATTGAGATCGGCTTTGCAGTAAAATATGTATTATGCTGTTTAGTTTGTGTAGAATTATAATAATGCTGATCTGATATCCAATATCGCGCCATCTTGAAAATCATGCTATCGCTACTTATCTCGAATGTTTTGTATATGATAACAAAAAAGGTCCAATTTGAAAATTGTGCCTCAGACTTTTCCTATGGCCGTCACAGTGGAGGCATACAATCTTGTCATTACTTTTCCTGAACAGAGGCGCATATCGACGCGTTTTTATTCACGTAAAGACTTCTTTTTAATGCCCATCTTTATAAGGGAGTAGTCAGTACATATTGGGAGAGGGTACGGAATAAACAGTTCTTACTGCCCAGTACTCAAGACCTCGTCCTGTATCCACTTCGTCACGAACTTTATTGTCGAATGTTGAACCCATATTAATGTAAAGTCGTCGACTGTTTGTGTTGATTTTGCTTAAAGATGCTTATTCGCATATAATTTTCTAAATTTTAGATGCTTTTCAAAGCACTTCACATGAAGTAATATGAAAGTTATACAATTCATTAATGTTACACTCACTAGATCTTAGGGTTAATGTGACATTCATATAATTGTGACCTAAAGCTTGGGTTAATTTGCTTATATTTCTAAACCCCTTGTTGGATGTTATTCATACTTGCATTAAATCATCATGAAACTAGGGCAATTAATCCTGAGAATTGTGCGGTGCCCTTTTGACCATGGGGTAAAAGGTCAAAGCAGCGGCGTCGCTAGGGTTGGTGTCACCCATTGCGGTAAACTCATGGTGTCAACCCTCAAGATTAACACCATGGATTTTCTTCTTAAAATAAGTACACAGTATAAAATGACAAGAACAAAAACAAATTAATTAAAGGTCAGAAGGTGAAGGTATTTAAGAACTGTAACAACGTTAAGTTATAGTTATTTTACATTAAACTTACTTTATTTGCAGTCCGCACCCTCCGCACCCCCCTAGCGACGCCACTGGGCCAAAGTCAGTCATAGAATATTTGCATTAGGCTTTTGATTAGGGTGTATCGATTTCATTTTCTACAGTCTTTGATTGATTCTATTCACATTTGAAATGAATCAGTTAAAATACTTGACTATTCACTCTGCAACATACTCTCTCAATCTTTTGTTCCTGACTTCGGGGTCAGACGTTAAGTAATGCTTCGAACATGGGTTTGAGATGTAGGCCCTGGCCTTTTTATTATCAAATGGACCACTCGCTGAATAATCTAGGTAAATGTACACTAACTTGTAATTGAATTGGTTATTTTGTACACGACCTTTATATACAGGAAGTGTCCGCAGAAGATTTGAAATATCTCTTATATATCGTACGTCGCTCACAGAAACAATCGAATCCCATTGTAAATTAAATTTTCATGTGGCAAATATTTTATTTCGTTCTCATAATGATCTGTCACACGAAAACTGATTGACATTAATCCAATGAAAATATTTGCAATTGTAAGTCTAAAGTTTAGTGTCAGCTTCATGTTATAGTAAGTAAGTGAACTCAAAGACTTAATAACGCCGTACGTTTTTTTTTTTTTTTTTGCAAGAGCAAAACAACAACAACAATGAAATCCAAACGGATTTATCCGACACTGGTCACGCACCCTGGCTTATTTGGGTTTCACTTGCAACTTGCATGTGTAGTGATTATGAATTAATATCCCGGTGCTCCCATTTCCTGTTTATTAGCAATCAGTTTGAATAAATGTAACACAGTCATAAGTATATGTCTCATTCGGATCTAGCCGGAAAATAAAGAGCAGATGCCTCGGTATTGTGTTTTGACATACAGAAATGGATATATGGTTTCGATTTCCAACAATGCTAGGTAAGTCTGTCTCTTAGACTCAGTCTAATATTTTTGCAATATTTTTTGTTGTTGGTGGCACAATAATAAAATTCTGGTTGTTTATGTGAGTCCTGACACCAACTCTATGGTAATGGTTTAGCTGACAGACTCCACGCGCGCGCGCTTACGCGTGTGTGTGTGTGTGTGTGTGTTTGGGAGGACGGTTGTTTTTTTCAAATAAAAGGATTAGGAATCAACAACGTATCTCACGGTATGAGACTTTCAATTAGCCGTGCTATTCACCACTTTTGCACTTTATTCCCAACTTTAATATACTTTTCTTCAAATTAAATCCACTACCGTTTATAAATACCTAATTGCTTTTGAAATATCAATTCGACTTTTTTCGGAAATAGCCTTGAGTATGAATCGCCTACAGAATCACTTGAGATGACAAAACTACTAGCCTCCGACAAGCATTCAGTATTTGCCCAAGAAAATTATTTCAGTTTCAGGGATATGTTGTTTAGACAATATTTATATTCTATTTCAATTTTGTATAGTAATAACCTACGTGTTTTATTTCAGTAAATCATGACAATCAATTTTAAAGCGGCTTGAGAACATATTGATGCTAAATGAAATTCAGTCTTGGAAATGTTAATGCATTTAGCGTACAGTCTTATCTTCTTTTTCTTCTTCTTCTTCTTCTTCTTCTTCTTCTTCTTCTTCTTCTTCTTCTTCTTATTATTATTATTATTATTATTATTATTTAAAGTGAAAAAAATATTTAACAAAACAGTAAACATTTACTGTTTAGAAGTATACTGTTGTACATAATAATTTTACAGTTCTAATCTGTTGGTGAGATAGAATTTTGATTAGTGAGATTTGTTGACATGTATATACATACTTAATATATCAAACTATTTATATCTGAAACCATTGTTTTGTATTTCTTTATTACGACTTATGGTTTTCATCCTCCATCCTTTCTCAATGGCTGATAAAAGAAACACTCAAGTGTCTGTAAAATCGAGACAATAAAGCATTAATTTTGAGACACGAGCGTTAAACAGTTCAGTTTCAAAATGTCAAATATTTTAACCTGACAACTACACACAGCGACCCATAGTCTATACACGTTCATTTTTTACATAATTTTTCAATTTCTGTCTTCTTGTTGTTTCCTTCAAAATGTTGAGGAGACATGCTTTTCTATCTACTTTTGTTCCCAAATCCACGTGTAATTGCTACTACTTGTGTTTTTATACCGCTGATCGTACCGGTTATCACAAGCTTTATCCATCTAAGGATTAAATCTAACTCATTTATTTAGACAATCTGGATTAAAACCTTTAGAATTACAAAAACCCCACTCACTCTTCTGCACCATTATCGATATAAAACAAAGAACCTTTGCAGATTTTACTTACGATAAACAATTTATTATCGCGAAAGTCTGCTTGTTGGAGGAAATTGTCTGACGTACACGATGACTGGTTGCGTGTCTAATTTACATTTTCTGATTGGGTAACCAAACAGCTTAATTGACGAGTGGTGATTGGTCAATTATTTTCGGCCCTGTCATTTGATTTCACATACAAGTTTCACAATGTTATATCGAGTGCAGAATTTTACTTCTAATCCTGCCCAGGAAAGGATATTTTCATTAAAGAAGGATCAGTTGCTGGAACTTGCCAATCATGATTCTATTTCAGACGTAAAAACAGCGCTGTTAAAACAGGAAATAAAACATGTTTTGTACAATACTTTCTAGAGAAGAAATGTTTTTAAAACACGTGATTTGGGTTTAGTTAGTATGTCTCTTTCTTTGGCATTAAAATAAAATTAAAGAATTGCAGTTAAGACATTTTTATATAGAAAAATTGGATTTAGAAAATATCAGCTTGAGAAAAGAAGTGACCAAAATCAGAAACAGGAACGAGAGAGAGAGAGAGAGAGAGAGAGAGAGAGAGAGAGAGAGAGAGAGAGAGAGAGAGAGAGAGAACTTGCAGGCAGAAAGCACACCACCACCCCAAGTTTAGATTCTGATGTTACCAAAATATTAGGTTGGTACCCACTGTTAATTAATTATACTTGGAACAATATTGTCTTTATTTTTTTAAAACAAATTGTTGAAGATATGGAATAAGCAAGAGGGCATTGTACTTTATTATTACATAATGTACATTTTTGTAAATCTAATGAAAAGCCTCTACTGTACTGTCAGTACCAGAAAGTGCTAATTAATTTTACGTAGGTAAGGAACGTGTCTTGAAGAGCAATGGGTTGGAGCCCAAGGCGTATCGACCAAGGTTTATGAATTGTAATAAAGAAACTGGTGAAACTCCTCTGGATTTGCTAAGGAAAAAAAAACAACTGTTTAGTATGTGGTGTTTAGCCAAGAACGTTGATACAGATTATAATGGCTTTTGACAACTTTAGTCGCAGTTCAAGGATTGCAACCATGGTGATATCAAGACATATCTTGATGAGGACAAGGTAGAACTATTCGAAGATCCTTCTCGTACAGCTGAGGACTATTTCGTGACTCATAAAGTTTTATTTTTCAACAAGTTTCCTCTAAGCAGGGTTTGGTAAGAAACCATCTTAGTCTCATGCAATACAAATAAGTCATAGAAGTATGCTGATATACATATCCAGGTTAATCATGCAATACATTTAGTTGTACCAGTCACGCACATTTAAACGACATTGAAATTGGACTGTAGTGACTTTGTTTTAACCAGTCTTTGGACATTGGAAATAATAAAGATTTTTGTCTGTTAACTTTCACAGAGAATTAAAATATTTGTTTTAGTTTTATACACGTTGTTGATTTCGCTTCTTTCTGTTACTTAGTTCAAGACCGTGGAGTTGTAACATTATGTTCTAGTCATCATATAGTTTGTTTTGACCTCTCGGTGTTTTCTTTGATATATTTTAAGCAATTGTTAGGAAACAACTTATTATCTATAGTTATATATTTGGTAGTTTTGTTTATCTATTCCCTTCATTATTTGTAAAGTGTGTAAATTTTCCGTTAACTGCCGTCTCAGGTAAGTGTTGGCTAATGAAATGTGGAAGTTGTGTATATCTGGACAATACGTCTTGTTGGATTGGAGTGAAATATATTTGAGGAGAGAAGAGAGTAGATCTATGATTGGTTGAGTTACTTAAAATAAATTATTTTAAAAAATATTCTGCTTTGTCTTTTTGATTTTTTTTTTCCCCCGAATTTTTCCCAACTATTACGCAATCGACCTCATGAGCAGCACGGTTGGTGGGTGTGGGTGGATGGGGCACCCTGGGCTACTATATTGTTTACTCTCTTTCGGCGTGGCAGACGATATTAGATATGTGGGGTTTTCCGTGGAAACGTTTTTATACCGGGCATGTTCCCAGGACTTACTGGGAATCTGACTCCCGAATGCCCACCTCATATGGGGAAGACAATCACAATACAGTAACAAAGTGTCAGAAAGTACTGTTGGATAAAGGCTGACAGAATCATAAAGTGTGGAGTTCCTATTCCACTTGAGTTGTGTCGCGTTGGTGTTCGTGGAACAATACAGTAATGTATACATTGCGTAGGCCGATGACGACAATCGTCCCTTTGGTATGAGCATTCGAAGCTAAACGCGGTTAATAAATGTTCAGAAAAGTAATGCTAGAGATATCAGACCATTTGTATATAATACCACTATCATTACTCTATGAACTACGACGAGAATACATCCGGGCAGTATTTTACGATATCAATAAGAAGAAAACTTGGAAATAACTGACGTTGTGGCGCAACGTTGAAATGATAAGTGATTACCCTCTGTTGATTCCAGACAGCTATCTATTCATGGCAATAATAATCAACATCGTCGTAGTAACCTCATCCTGACGTGCCTTGAGTGTAACCGACGTCGAGACTCAAGTGCCTTGTGTGCTGACACTTAAAATTGTTGTTATGCACGACTCAAAACTAAACCAGGATGTGGGGACCCCCCCCCCACCATAAAAAACCACAACATACAAACAACAACAACACGTTAATGTTCAAACTGCTATACATACATATGAACATGTAAATGCATTTAATCCTTTACTTTAAAATGTCCAGGACTTCTCTAACAACATACATTATGGTTTATAAAGCCCATTGTTGTTGCAAATAAACTTGCCGATGTTGATGAGACTCTAACAGGCTGTATACCGGTAATATTAAAAAGTTACATTCGTAACAAGAATATGTCAAGATCGGTATCAACACACTCACTGAGTTTTTATATTTCGCAGAGCCTACAATATATTGTCTAAACGTATATGTTTGTATAAAATTTATTTATTAAAATGATTTTTGAAAAGGAGATAGTAAAGCGCCGATGCTTTATTAAAGACAAGCCATGATTAGAGACACACACGTCATATTAAGCTGTTGCACAATTCCGGTAGAAAAACCTTTTCACGACACGCGTCACATTTTGTTGCAGTCCTCTGCACCCAAGGAGATTAAAAATAGTACATCAAGGTGTACCCTCCCTGCTGCTTCTTTAAAAAATGCGGCGTTAATCTATAGAAGTTTGTTTATTGACAGTAGTGTCCTTTGACCTATCAGCATGATATTGCAATGGGACAAAACGAAGATCAAATTTCTGATATATTTTCTCGTTCCAATGTTAAATTGCTTAACAAAATTGAATATTACTTTACGCCGATTTTTCGCAATCAAATTGTAAAGCCTATATACAAAGCACAGTATTGGTATGTGTGCAAAATCACTGCTTTTGATGTAGAAATGTTAATTAAACAATTTGTTTAGTGGTTTTATTAATTAAAGTTGTAAACTGAGGGGATGAACAGGAATAAGGTGTTGTACTTATTTTTTAAAACAAATCAGCTGTCAGTTGAATTATTATTTGTAATCTTCTTCCCAACACAATCATCAACATTAATAACAATTAAAGCCATACATTAAAAAAGACTGATTATGTTTAATATTGGAAAATATTGTGACTTAGATTGTTTATCCTGAGTCTGCATTGTCTAACATAACATAAAAACTAGTAGACAAGATAGGATATACTGTCCAATATTACTAATTTTTACTTTTAAATTTATTTAAGTAAATACAAACTTACCTGGGTATTAAGCTTAAGTCTTGGACGACCAACCAAGCGAACAAAGGAGGTCATTTCTATCTACACGACTGGTAAAGGTTTGGAATCGTGTGCGGGTTCGATTCCCACAATTGTAGCATTCCAGATCGGCAGTGCTTGTGTATGCATGGGGCCTGGTCACTTTCCTTGATACATCACGATATAACCTTCAAAGATTTGTGTGCCTAGAATGTTGATGAAGTTTATATGCAGCAGGACTTTTGATAATTAGTCTTTCATTAGATTTGATAGTAAAGCTTAAAAGAATCATTGTTCTGATAATATTACAGACTATATTCGCGTACAATGCGAGTCAACTGCAAACAAAATAGTCCGTGACCTGCTGTCTGTATAATGTGCCTGGATATCTATGTTGTTTGTAGTACTGATTACTCCTAACAAACTGCGTAGACCGAAGTATGTCGGTACATTATGATACGGCATATGTTGATCCATACAGTTTGCAGTTAGACTCGATTGGGCTTGGCTTATAAGCGAGTACATGCAATAACGCAATATTATGGTATCTTCTTAATTTTCAGTGTTCATCGTGCTTTCAAGCCTTATGATGCATTTAGGACTCTTAAAAAAACCGTACGTGTTTTATTCTTTAATTGTATGTATGTATGTATGTATGTATGTATGTATGTATGTATGTATGTATGTATGTATGTATGTATGTATGTATGTATGTATGTATGTACTTCGCCCGGGGCGTCGACATTTAGATTTGTTGACATGGATAAAAGGTATGAATGTAAAATGTGTACTGTTTAATGACTTGAAAAACATTAATCTTCCCGTAAATAAACATATATTAAAATTATATTAAAAGCAATATATTTCTTTATTGATACTCAAAATAGTTTGGTTTAATAAGATTTTTAAAACAAAGTAGCTATTATCTCTCTATGTGATTTCTCAATTTCAGTAATGAAGACAAAATGGGAAAACGACCTCCTTCTGTGCCTGAGAGTGAGTCCTTTTATCTAACTGGACCATGGTTCGATCCTGAACCAAGATCTCGTTGATCCTAACATATTATTCAGACTGGAAGCAAGTACTTCGAATCATAGTTTTTGAACATTTCTTCGGAAATTGTAACTCTCAAATCTTTAAATACCATAAAATTGGTTTAGATATTAGACTTTATTTATTCACGTGTTAGTTATTTTTTGTGTGTGGGATAAGCACTATTGTAAAATGAAATTGTAGCAAATACATTATATATCCGCACGTTTGTCTATATATTATGATAAGTCAGGCTAGTTCCTTCTTCCAGGCGTACATCACTAATAACTGTAATCATTATAACCCGGAACTTCATCTACACAGACTGTTAGAGTTATGATAATTAGTGTGCTGTTTATGGACGATGAGTAGATCGCAACACATATTTATTATTCTGGATGCATACCACTACACTACCATTAGAAGAAAAGTGGGTGATAGTAAAAGGTCATTTTTTTATAAGTAATATGGACTGTTACATAAGAGGAGATTCATGTTCACTGATTGTTAGAAGGGGAATCATATTTGATATGCTTCCGCAAAATGAATACAAATGAACAATATTTCGAATTTACAATGCAGCTAATGGGATCGGTGGTTGTATTGGGGTATGCGTGGAGTTTTGCTATTGTTGTTGGGGCTGATATATGTGTGTATGTGATGTTTAGTAAATAAATAAATAAATATGCACATCTTGTATCCCAGGCCAACTCCAATCAGCCCATCTCTGGATCACCCTCTTCCTCCCCAATCCTAGGTTTGCTTCCAGGATACAAAACGTGTTACCTGCCCAACCTACTTATTTGCCTAACAGGATTCCTCTCTTTCAATCTGTGTAGATGAAGTTTATGTTACAAGTGACGGACGGTCGTTTTGAATGAGATTTATGGAATGACAGAAGTACGGATGGACATTTTCAAACTATATCCGATAAGTGTGGATCTAAAAAGTGTGTGTATATTTACGATGGCTTCCTTCTCTAGTCGTTTTGTTTTTGTCGTTGGATGCCAGTGAAATAAAAAAAGTGACTAACTTCAAAATTAAATCTCGCCGATATCATTTCAGATCTAGCTGCGCTCTTTATTTAGTTTGAGAAACAAGTGTACTCAAAATAGATTTCTTTTCCTCTTTAAAGATTTTATATTGTGCAATTTAAGGTCAATATCTCAAAGTCGTCTTGTATTCCTTTCTTCTGTACTTACAGCTTTTAAAGAGTAATAACATAAGAATTGGAACACACACGAGTATGGCAAGAACGATACAATCAATTTCATATATAAATCACAAACTCTTATATATAATCAGACAATCATTCATAAAAATTACATATTCATACATAGAAATTACATATTCATACATATATACACATATTCTGAATTTACGGACTGACATGTACCAGGCCCGCACCTGGGGGGGGGGGGCAACCATGGCACTTGTCAGGGGCCCGAGCTAGATAGGCACATATACGCACATATTAGAAACACGAAACACTCTGTTAGCTGCCTGGGGCCCAGAATTTCCTAGGTGTGGGCCTGCATGTACGGAAGGACTTGATCTTAATATATCCGCAAAGTGTGGATCTAAAAATGTATTTAAAATGACTTCCATGTCTTTTCTTCATTCTTTGGCTGCTAATGCGATGAGATAAACTACGAGGAAACATTTAAACATAAAATTATTTAGTTTTTATTTTCGGAAATTTATGGCCAATGTCAAGACTAAAAGCCAGTTTGTTACAAAATGTAGGTATAATCCAGTTATTTAATCAGTTGTTTACAAATAACCAGTGTGCCAAATTAGAATGTTTTACTTAGGGACAAAATGTGTTGTTTAATGGGAACATGGAAAGGCGAAATTTAAAAGTCTCATAGAAAGAAGTTTAATAACACATCACACTATGTGTCTAGACTGATATGTCCGCAGTACGATAACCCAAAGGAGTCACCTTTCTTTTATTCTGTCTCTGATCGTTGATTTGATTGATAATTAATGTGTTTGACGGTCCGGTCCACCATTCCTTCTGAAATTAGAATCTAGATTGCCTTAATTTTGTAAATGGAAATCAGACCTCCTAGGCTATGAATAACTCTTAATTAATATTCAAACATAGATAATATTTTTTTTTTAATAAAACAACAATAATTATTTCATTCCAGATGAAACAGCTACTGCTTTGCCAACTTCCACTGATACGATTACCACGGTAACGATTTTAAGTTCGAAGTCTACTAGACTTGATGGTAAGGACAATGGAAACCGAGAATGTAGCATTGTTGTAATATAAATTAAAATGAATGTTACATTTTGGAAATGAATGGGGTTGTCGTCATCCTCCTCTCATTTCTTCTTTTTCTTCTAAATTTGTCTGCATGCTGTTATATAGTACAAGTGTTACATAAATGGCTGTTTTTAATTCAAGTGAATAGGGTTGTCGTCATCATCCTCTCATTTCTTCTTTTTCTTCTAAATTTGTTTGCATGATGATATAGAACAAGGGTTACATAAATGGCTGTTTTCAATTCAAATGAATAGAGTTGTCGTCATCAACCTCTCATTTATTTTTTTGAATTCTAAATTTGTCTGCATGCTGTTATAGAACAAGTGTTACATAAATGGCTGTTTTTAATTCAAGTGAATAGAGTTGTCGTCGTCAACCTCTTATTTCTTTTTTTCTTCTAAATTTGTATGCATGCTGTTATATAGTACAAATGTTACATTAATGGCTGTTTTTAATTCAAGTAAATAGGGTTGTCGTCATCACCCTCTCATTTCTTCTTTTTCTTCTAAATTTGTTTGCATGCTGATATAGAACAAGGGTTACATAACTGGCTGTTTTTAATTAAAGTAAATAGAGTTGTCGTCATCAACCTCTCATTTATTTTTTTAATTCTAAATTTGTCTGCATGCTGTTGTAGTACTAGTGTTACATAAATGGCTGTTTTTAATTCAAGTGAACCAGACAGGTAGAGTTAAGCTATGCATATGGCATCGTCGACATCGTGGTTGTTGTCATTGGTCGGACAAAAATGTATAATCTTGCACCAGGTTCGGGTTAATGTCTTTGTCAGATGCAGTTTTATGGAGTTATCTATTTCGATGATTAAATCGGTTATCAAAACTATCTTGATTAATATTTCTCAGAAAAAAAACAATTCACGAAGAGATCTTTATTGCAGTTTGTATCATACAAAGGATAAAAGCATGGTAAAATTTGTTTTCGAAGGCACTAGACGCAATGACTTAGATTATATGGCCCTGGTTATATTATCAATGACACAAAGTTGACAACAGCTTATCGATACTATACAGTAAATTTCTTTGGTTGTGAGGCACACATACCATAATGTATTTATTGCTCTATTGTTGTTGTTTCTCTCTCTCTCTCTCTCTCTCTCTCTCTCTCTCTCTCTGTTTCTCTCTCTCTCTCTCTCTCTCTCTCTCTCTCTCTCTCTCTCTCTCTCTCTCTCTCTCCTACCTTAGCAAGATACGAGCAAGAATCCATGAAAAACAAGGGTTGAGAATTTTCGCTTGTATCATACGAATATATCTCAGAACCTATGAATGATGATAAAAGTTGTTAAATCGACAAAATGAACAAAAGAGAGAGAGAGAGAGAGAGAGAGAGAGAGAGAGAGAGAGAGAGAGAGAGAGAGAGAGAGAGAGAGAGAGAGAGAGAAAAGTGTGGGGGACAGATAGAAACAATGCTATTGTCCGTAGTAATGTCAATTAAAGGATAATAACGAGTTAAGATCAACTGTAAATACAATACAATATTTTAATTACCTCTTGTTGGTTCGTCCTTTCGCTTAGTTTCTATTCCACACTATTTTCCATGCGCCTGTACGTGAATTGCCAAGCGTTCAGTGAACAAAACACTAATCATTTATGCGTAGAGTACAACGTTATTCATTAAAAACATCTTTTATGTTTAAATCATCTATGTTATATTGATCTAATCAATATAAATAAAACATAAAAAATAAAAACAATCAACTTATCAATTTACAAAGGTGGTTATGAATAGCCACAAAAGGCATAGAACTACATTTTGCAGCGGACACACTCGGCTGTGATGTAAGGAGTTCATTCACTCGGTCAATACAAATTCGCCTTGTTGTCAATCTCAAAAGGGCAAATATGTGTATTTGAATGTAATATAAATATAATATATGCATAGTATGTACGCTATCAATGAAATACAACTCGTTGATCCAAGAATATACCACTCGTATAAATGTCCAATTAAAAGGCCACTCGGCAAGCCTAGTTTCTTTTACATGAGAAAAGTATATATCTTGTGGTATAGCATTGATACAGCATACATGCGATACACACACACACACACACACACATACACATACATATATACATATATACATATATATATATATATATATATATATATATATATATATATATATATATATATATATATATATATATATATATATATATATATATATATATATATATTGTAGCTGATGAAGTATCGGCGATTCGAGACGAATTCAGTAACTTACCAGCGGTTGGGCTAGGTCATATGATTAGGCAATTTTGAGGCAAAATGAGCAGTAAGATCTGTCAGTTGGGGTATATTTTAAAATATAGTTGTGAAGATTGTTCCCATTCTAAGAGTGCAGACGTGCTTTATATTGTACTTAGATATTCTTCGAAAGATATGGCATTTATTTGGACGTTTCAGTGGTAATAGAAATTTGCTCATTCTATTGGACGATACTATTATTCCGGAACTGTTGTGAATTATTCAAAGGAATTCTGGACAACGTCATCTTTATAACCTTACGATTATTTGCTGACAAGTACATTTCCTCTTTCTAAATTTATTCGGAACCTTTTATTCTTTCGGACTATCGTAGAAATTTGTAAAGATTGTTTTAGATCCATATTATCATGCTGTAAGTTCCTTTCACATTTGCATTTATTTCTTCAATAATAAGATTATTTGTTAAGTGTAACAATAGTTTTGCTTCTTTATGTTTTTTAGTTTGTGACTATAAATTCGTAAGAACAAAGTATGTCATTAATGTCTAAGCCAATATAATTTTATCCACATTGAAATCATGTAAGTTATAAATACACTCATTAATGTATAATTTTATCCATTAGTATTTGGCATAATATAATTGCATGCATCAATTAATTCTTTTCTGGAATTTTATCAATGCTTCATTAACGCATTATTTTATTCACAGTATCAGGCATGCATGCATCAATTAAATCTTTTCTGGTATGTTATCAATGCCTCTAGGTATCTGTTATATGTGCCGATACGTTATAAGGTATGTTATAACTGTCTTCAGCAATTTACTCTTTTTCTGATAAATATCAGTTATGTTATAAATGCATACACCAATGTATTATGTGGTCCATCGATATCAGGTATATTTTGCATACATACACCAAAGTATTCTTTAGCCCGTCTATATCAAATTTGTTATAAATGCTACATAAATCTTTAATTTTGCCTGTTGACAAAACGTATGATATAAATTCCTACAACAAAGTATTATTTTACCCATCAATATACGGTTTGTTTTCAATACCTTTACCAGTGTATTCGTTTGCCCAATGATATATGATATGTTATATAAGTTATATATCAGTGTACTCTTTTGCACATTGATATATGGTATGATACAAATACAAACACCAGTGTACTCTTTTGCCCCTTGATATCTGGTATGTTACAATGGCATACACCAGTGTACTCTTTTGCCCCTTGATACCTGGTATGTTACAAATGCATACATCAGTATACTTGTTTGCCGATTGATAAATCGCGATCGGTTTATGTTGCTTTTATTCTAACATGAAACATTTGTTAAAATTTGAAGACTTGTGATTTACAGAAGGCATAATAATTAAGTTGTTGCTGTTCTTAATAATAATAGTATTATTACAATTATTATTATTATTATTATTATTATTATTATTATTATTATTATTATTATTATTATTATTATTATTATAATATAGATCATAGCTATACGGAAACCGGTAAAATCGGTTTAACGCTAGCTGTTGCCTTGATCCTAGTAGCATTTTGTGTCGGTGCGGCTATGATGGCAGTAATTCTTTGTTGTACTCCAGAAAAATGGAGGAGGTAAAAAATATCAAAACTTGCGTTCAACTTGATATATTTCTATATAATAATCAGTTCACAGTAGATTTAACAAATGTATGAATGTGTGTGTGTGTGTGTGTGTGTGTGTGTTTACCTGATTTTGTATTCTATTATTAGTTTGTAACATTGTAGGTAGGCTATATTGCGTTAGGTAATATTTTAAGTGCCAATTGTGATATGGGGTCAAATATAGTCTATATGATATCGAATTCTACAAATATTCATTCGTACTATAAGATCTAAGCAGAATTAATTGTATTATTGTTGTGTCCAGTAGTTGATTTGGGCTCAAAATTGTATTTATTAAAATTATTTATTCACTGGAAATAAAAGTTCTCATAATTGTGAAATATTAGTAGGTACAAAGAAAGCGAGAGAGAGAGAGAGAGAGAGAGAGAGAGAGAGAGAGAGAGAGAGAGAGAGAGGGAGAGAGAGAGAGAGAGAGAGAGAGAGAGAGAGAGAGAGAGAGAGAGAGAGAGAGAGAGAGCAGTCTAAGTCAGACATTTATATAGACAAATAGACAAACGAGTACAAATGGTATACTTTTCTCCAGGAATAACTTGTGTTAGGTTGTATTTTTAGCCATATTTAAAGTCAATGTGCACTCCACTCCAGTAATGCACCTGCTGGAAGATCAGACCATGTTATTGTGACATCAGGCATACATGTTCAGACGGTAAGATTGTCACATACAAACACCGGCGCGCGCACTCAATCACACACGCACGCATCTATTTAACTTATCGATATATGGATATATATACGTTTGGTTATTTGTCTCGTGTATTCATATATTCAGATCCTAATATTATTTTCCAGTCTAATAATAGGTACTTACCTCGTTACACTTATTTTACATGGCAAATTTATGGTCACCATCGACCTCTCAAGTACAAAATACAAATATATATCCACTCACTCAACCATCCAACCTTTCTTCTTTATTACAGAGGGATTCAGTTTATGTGGATCCCGGTGATAACGAAAACCTCTCAACAAATAATGTTCCTGTCAATCGAGGTGACGAACACCTTGAGCTAAGAGTTCTGTTGGAGCCAAACGATTACGAGACTTTGTTTGAACACAATAATCGAAGAAGCACCTTGGAACATCCATATGGTTGTGTGTTCGCAGGAAGTGACGTAAATCCGATTGCACACAATCAAATGGAATCACCTCACAATTAATACTTCCAGTTTAGTATGTACGAATGTAGTTCTAGTCTATTTTTAGAACATTTTTTCCTCTCTCCTTTTGGTGGTGATAGAAGAGTTATATTTATGGATCTTTGGTGTGGATTTAAAGCTAATTGTTTATTCTTGAGAATAGGAGCTCTGAGAGTGGTTGTCTGTATGTATTTTCGCGACAGTGCACACGGTGTAATTAGGCCTTAGTGATGATCCGGAAGTGAAATCAGTATTCTGTGTACATGCTGCTCTGTTTACAGTGCAGCCACTCAAAACAATGCCGGACAACCCTTGACAAGAATTTCACCGTGAAGTCATCTTTGGGGGTATTTTAGATTAACATATGATTTGTATTGATTGTCACACTGTGGAAAGGTCAGTGCTCAGAAATATATGTAGAGAACATATAGTAAAATTAATTGTGGTGTATGGCCAAATGGAGCACAATGAGGCGATAAACATAGAGGGAGAAATGGATACTTTGTTCTTTCATTAATTGAAGCTGACGGGGAAAATCCTACAGAGGGAAGAGAAATGAATATGGTCGAAGCATATCTCGACTATTTTGTTCTTGCATCTGTTGAAGGTGATGGGGAAAATCTTAGTGAAGGAAACAAAATAGGAACGGAAGAGAAAAATCACGACTATTTTGTTCTCACATGACATGAACGTGATGGAGAAATGTCACTGAAGAAAGTAAACTAGAAACAATGGAGCTAAATCACAACTGTTTTGTTCTATGATTTCCTGAATATGATGGGACAATGAAATACAAAAGATGGAGATAAATGACCATCACGTCCTGTTTGAAGAAAAAAAAACACTAGCTGTACTAATAGAGAGCAGTTGAATGTTAAGGACGAATGAGATAAACCTGCTGAGTCAGCTAATCTTGGCCAAACATGACATACAATAAATGATGTAGACGGTTACTACCGCAACTATTACTGCTATTTTTTAATTTGTATCTTGGCTAAATTGGTATACCTTGAGAATCCTAATGCCATCCATATTATAAATCCATATTATAACCTATATTAAGGACATTATAAACCTCTGAAATCAATGAAAAGACAATGCAAGCTGGAAATAATAGAAATATACAAACATTATTATATGCCATTGATTTGGGAACATTGAATATCGCTGAGTAATTAGAACAATTATGTACAGTCTGTATTTCATCTCCTTCAAATTATTATGACAAAGGACAGAGCGGACTCATTTTTATTTTTTTTTTAAAATATTTCTGAGACCTCCTACTAATGTGCACATGTATGTTATTCTGAATTAATAATAACATTATGCACAACAAAGATTTGTTCCCATTTAACTATTTTCAATTATTGTTTAAAATTTAACTGCCACATAATCTTAACTATTTTTTTAAATACAAGTTGGTCTTTTGGGCAATGTCTTAATTTACAATCTTTTAGGTCTCATGTTGCAAGACAGAGTTCACGGTATTGAAGTCGGACTTTGCTTTACAACTTAGAAATTTGGAATAGGGACCAATAATGTCTTACTTAACAATGCCAAAAAAATGTCCATTAATGCCATCATTATTAATGTCCAAAAAATGTCATCATTAATAGTGTCCAATAATGTCACCATTAATGATGTCCATTAATGTCATCATTATTAATGTCCATTAATGTCGTCATTAATAATGTCCAAAAATGTCATCATTAATAATGTCCATTAATGTCATCATTAATAATATCCATTAATGTCATCATTAATAACGGCCAATAATGTCATCATTAATCATGCCCAATAATGTCATCATTAATAACTGCCAATAATGTCATCATAAATAACGGACAATAATGTCATCATTAATCATGTCCAATAATGGCATTAATAATAATGCCCAATAATGTCATCATTAATAATGCCCAATAACGTCACCATTAATAACTGCCAATAATGTCATCATTAATAACGGCCAGTAATCTCATCATTAATCATGCACAATAATGTCATTATTAAAAACGGCCAATAATATCATCATTAATCATGTCCAATAATGTCATTATTAATAACGGCCAATAATGTCATCATTAATCATGAACAATAATGTCATTAATAATAATGCCCAATAATGTCATCATTAATAACTGCCAATAGTGTCATCATTAATAACTGCCAATATTTTCATCATTAATCATGCCCAATAATGTCATTATTAATAACGCCCAATAATGTCAATAATAATAATGCCCAATAATGTCATCATTAATCATGCCCAATAATGTCACCATTAATAACTGCCAATAATGTCATCATTAATAACGTCCAATAATTTCCTCATTAATCATGCCCAATAATGTCATTATTAATAACGGTCAATAATGTCATCATTAATCATGCCCAATAATGTCATTATTAATAACGGCCAATAATGTCATCATTAATCATGCCCAATAATGTCATTAATAATAATGCCCAATAATGTCATCATTAATAACTGCCAATAGTGTCATCATTAATAACTGCCAATAATGTCATCATTAATAACGGGCAATAATTTCATCATTAATCATGCCCAATAATGTCATTATTAATAACGCCCAATAATGTCATTAATAATAATACCCAATAATGTCATCATTAATAACTGCCAATAATGTCATCATTAATAACGGCCAATAATGTCATCATTAATCATGCCCAATAATGTCATTATTAATAACGGCCAATAATGTCATCATTAATCATGCCCAATAATGTCATCATTAATAACTGTCAATAATGTCATCATTAATAACGGCCAATAATGTCATCATTAATCATGCCCAATAATGTCATTATTAATAACGCCCAATAATTTCATTGATAATAATACCCAATAATGTCATCATTAATAACTGCCAATAATTTCATCATTAATCATGCCCAATAATGTCATTATTAATAACGGCCAGTAATGTCATCATTAGTCATGCCCAATAATGTCATCATTAATAACTGCCAATAATATCATCATTAATCAAGCCCAATAATGTCATTAATAATAATGCTCAATAGTAGCAATATTGGGTGATTTGGGGACAATGGAAAATCCAGTCAAAAACAGCTTGGGCCTGTATGGGGACAAAAGGTCGTGGGCCCTTATGGGGACAAGGGAAATTGAACATGGGAATATTATTTGGGACCTTCTGGCGACAAGGGAAATTGAACATGGTAGGCCTGTATAGGGACAAGGGAAATTGAACATGGGAAATATTATTTGTATTTGTATTTGCACTCAAGTCAAACACCAGGGCCGTCTAAATTACTGACAGAGGAAGATTTGATATATCCCTCACAAAACACTAAAAAACAACCCTCCTCACTAACCAATAGGAAATCGAAGGCATGGAAAGGAATAGGTAAAGGTAAAGGACCGTTAAACCCTAAAAAACGGACCTCATTAAAAAATCCAATGAAACAACAAAATCGGCACAGGACAAATCAGGCATATACGGCAAACCCGCTATGGCTTCAACCTATATCAAAACGGTATCCAATAACTCAACCTCAGATGTGAAAACTAAAGACAAAACAAACTTTCACAGACTGGATCTGACGCTCTATCTCAAGAGTAAAACATCTAAATTTTACAACTTATCCAATAACAGCTTGGCCAGAGCCATACTTAAAATTCCCCCAGGACAGTGCCAAATAATTAGGCCGAATCAACAATATATCATCCTACATTGTTGTACAAGGGGCCAAGTAGCTAAATACCTTGAAATCAAAGAGCTCTGTGGTATCCCAGTTACCGTATAACTCCATAAACAGCTACAGAGCTCTATTAATGTTCATACTGACAACAAGAACCAAAAATCCAATAAGGCCACCACCACCACAAATGAAATCCCACAAAGGTGCACTTATAAATCAGTACAAAAACTAACAGGTACATTAGGTGTACTAAACAATCAGGAGATCGAGCACAAGTTAAAGGAAGGAGGAAACCAAATTTTGAAAAATAAACGCTTAGGAAACAAACAAACCAACACAAATATCACTGTACTGGAAACATCAACCCCACTGCCTACATTATTTAAATTAGGAAAAGTAGGTACCAGATATAGGATCGAACCATACTTGAATAAACCAAGATTCTGCCCTAAGTGCCAACATTGGAGCCATTACAAGGCTAAATGTAAATTTGAGGCCAAGTGTAATAAATGCGGGGGGCCCCATAAAGGAGAATGTAAAAGAGATGCACCATAATGTTCTAACTGTAGAGACCCGCACAAAATAATTAACTCTAGCTATAAACCTGACATCATTTGCATTCAAGAAACTAAACTTTCTGCAAATTCGAAAACATTGCCATCAATACAAGGATACTCTCCTGGCTATTTCCAACATCGAAAGGAAGGTGTGTGTGTGTGTGTGTGTGGGGGGGTAGCCATATTTACAAAAAACACTCTAACATTTGTTACGCTACTACTTATAACATCCCAAGAAATTAGTAACACACTAATAGAAATACAATCCCTATTAGTCAATACAAATCATAAACGTATATGACCCAGGAGGGGGTACTAAGCTTAATCATAAATTAGCGTTTAAAGAAATAACCAAAATCAATGGGACCGGCTTTGCAATCATCTGTGGAGACTTTAATGCCCATAATAAGCTATGGGGGAGGAGAGGTGACGGATAGGAGGGGTTCCTTGGTGGAAGAATGGATCAATGACTCCACCCTTATTATCCTTAATGATGGTGCTAAGACCAGACTTAGTCCGGTCGACGGCACCCTGTCCGCCATTGACCTCACACTAGGCACACCCAGACTGGCGCAAGTGGCTAAATGGGAGGTGGAGCAATCTGACCCCATGGGGAGCGACCACTTCCAAATAATCGCCACTCTACAGATGACTGTTCAGTGCGAAGTCAATGATAAAATACTCAGGTGGAACAACTCAAAAGCTGATTGGGAAACGTTTCAGGAAATACTCAATAATGTTAGCCCGTCAGATATAGAATCCAAAGATACTGACATCTACTATGATAACCTAATTAAGGCCATAACTCAAGCTGCCACCAACTCTATCCCCAAAACTAGTGGAAAACCAAGACAACTTAGTGTGCCATGGTGGACAGAAGAAATTAAACTAACTAGACAGGACAAAATTAGAGCTTTAAATAAATTTAAAAGATCAAATATTACTACTAACTTCCAAGAGTACAAAAATTTCGATTACAAGCTCAAATATCTAATAAAGCAGTCTAAAGAAAAAAATTGGCAAAAATACTGCAACACTATTCATTTTAGAACTAACTCTAAACAAGTGTAGCATAAAATCAGGGCCATAAAGGGAAAGAACATAAATGGCACCCCAAAAATCAATAATACCTGCAATCAGAAAGAACAAGCTGAATCATTAGCAAAACATTTTAAAAATATGAGCAGCAATACTAACCACACTACTGAATTCCAAAACCATAGCACTAAAACTGAAATTAAATTCTGCCATCTATTTCAAGACCAGGGACCCATAAATAAATCACTCAACAAAGATATTACCATATATGAATGGTCCCAGGCGCTCAAATCCAAACATGAAACTTCACCTGGGGAAGATCAAATAGGTTACATAATATATAAAAACCTACCTAGCAATCTGGTTATGATAATAATAAACAGGCTAAACATAATATGGCAAACAGGGAAGCTACCCCAAAAATGGAAATCGGCGATAGTTATCCCCATTTTGAAAAATAACAAAGATAGGAATAACAATAACTCATATAGACCAATTCCACTTACCAACAATATCTGCAAATTCATGGAAACAATTATCACTAACAGACTCAAACACCACCTGGAGAGCAATAACTTGATATCTCCAAACCAATGTGGTTTTAGAAATAAAAGATCTACTACGGATCAATTCATTAAATTGGAGTCCGCCATTAAATTAGCATTTAATAATAAACAGATGACTAATAGAAACTTAATTGCGGTTTTTCTAGATCTTGAAAAAGCGTTTGATCTGGTGTGGACCAAAGGCTTAATAGCCAAATTAAATCATTATGGCATTACTGCTCGCATATTTAATTTTATACAAAACTTTTTAACAGACCGAAAATTATAACTAGTGTTGGGGCTACTTATTCTGAAGAACACTCCCTTGAAAATGGGACTCCCCAAGGCAGAGTCCTCAGCCCCACCCTCTTCAACCTCATGATTAATGATCTTGACTCTAATCTCGCCTCACCCTCGATAGGATTATCACAATTTGCAGATGACAGTGGACTATGGAGAGCAGGAAACTCCTCCAACCACACTCATATGGCTGAAATGAAAACAAGTCTAAGTAACATTGGTAAATGGGCTGATAAATGGGGTTTTAAACTGTCGCACCAAAAAGCGGTAGCTGTACTGTTCTCACCTTATAGAGAAAACATATTATACCCCAACCTCCAAATTTAAAATAAACAAATTTAATTCGTTAAAATAGCCAAATATCTGGGTACGTATTATGATGAACACCTAACGTGGGTATCTCATATTGATGACCTAGTTAAAAGGTGCAATCTTGACTTAAACTTACTT
Source organism: Unio pictorum (assembly GCA_030141615.1). Classification (NCBI taxonomy): domain Eukaryota; kingdom Metazoa; phylum Mollusca; class Bivalvia; order Unionida; family Unionidae; genus Unio; species Unio pictorum. Next base: position 1,872,658 of record JARLTB010000242.1, read on the forward strand.
AAAACCTCAAAGGAATCCAGTGGAGTGCTAACCAAGAAACAATAATGACTCTATATAGGGCCTTAATTAGATCTAAACTCGACTATTGATGCAAAATTTACAAAACGGCCTCCATAACCCAACTTAATAGATTAGATAAAATACAGAGGAAGGCCCTTCTCATAGCAACTGGGGCAGTACCATATACATCTACAGCAGAGTTGCAGGTTTTAACAGGAGAACCGCCTTTACAGCTTCGAAGGCAGGAACTCATGTTGAGATACGCAACTCAACTGTCCACCCACAATAAAACACCCCCCACTCTAGTAGCTATCAACAAATGCAAAATTCCTTTTAGGAAAAGTCTTAAAAATAAGTCATCCTTTGGCAAAATAGTGCATGAATTAAATTTACAACTCCCAGTAGATATATTCCAAGTGGAAACTAACCAAATATTTGATAAAGAACCTTGGAATAATACATCAATTAAAGTAAACATCTCCTTTATAGACAAAGGTAAAAATAAAATCAACAACATTATTTAAAAACAGCTGCAATGGAACTAATCAACAACCAATATATAAAAACTATACTCATTTATTCACGGATGGTTCCAAAATTAACAACCGCTTTAAAACAGCTGCGTCTTGGGTCATTCCATCACTCAATATCAAAATGGGCAGCCGCCTACTTGATCACTGATCCATTTACACAGCTGAATTCTCCTAAAATCAATACAATGCAATAATACTAAATCAAGAGAAAACTTTCTTAATCAAATTAACCAAATAATTAAAATACTCGATACTCAGAACATAACAGTAGAGTTTCTATGGATACCATTTCACATCGACATAAAAGACAATGAATTAGCTGACCAATTAGCCAACAGTAAACTCAGTGTACCTAATTACATGCCACTATAGTATAGTCCAGCAGAAATTAACAATTTAATCTATACACTGATAAATCAAAAGTGGCAAAGGGATTGGAACCATAATAAACAAGGGAGATTTTTACATAGCATTGTGAAAGAAGTCAATAGAAAATATCCTGATACCCAGGTGCAGCAGTTATGAACAATCTAAAATAAATAGGATAATTCTTGGAAAAACAAAATTAGCTAATAGTTTTGGAAAATATATAGGACCTTTTCCGCACAACATCAACTGCTTCCACTGTAACGTACCGGAAGATCTGTACCATATATTCAATATCTGTAACAATACTCAAAAAGAAAGATAACTATTTATAACTAAACAATTAGATCTTGCCGCACCAAGTACATATCCAGAAATAATTCAATTATGCAACAAAAACCCTCAAAGAACATACTATAATATAATTGAATTTCTTAGAACTACAGGGCTAATAGATAGAATATAAGTATAACACCAAATCATCCATAATTGAAATGAATGTTTTACTGGTACCTAAATATGCATATAAAATAATATTGTTCTAAGGGGAGGGAGGCGTACGGGGCCAAAAGGGATTCGTTACCCTTAAGGGAGCCCACCTACACTACGCTGGGTATAACGTTCCCATGGCGGCTCCAGAGCAACCAAACCTAATGGAATGGTAAAATATCAACAATTAAAAACCTAAAATATAAGAAATACATAAAGGTATAAACATCAAGAGTTATATTACCTACCAGTTATACAATCAATAGGGAAAGCGTCTTACCTCTCTTTTTTCTCTTATGCTTCTAAATTCTTCCTTCTATATAACCCCATTGACAACATCTCATAACTGAGTTTAATATTACGAAGGTATTATAAGCCCCTAAAAAACGCGATACCGCTGTGGTTAAAGTATAACCACTAACACGCGACCCTAACTATGGTCCCAACTAGAGTGTATGAGGTAGTCTCAAAACCAAGACTATCAGGTCCAGCGACACAATGTTGCAACTAAACACCTGATCATACGTGCATAGGTTATGACCCCAAATTAGATCTAATAAGGTAGTCTCAAACCCAAGACTATCAGGCCTAGCAACACAAGGTTGCAACCAAAAGTATGCTAATTTAGTAAATGACCTCAAATTTATACACTATGGAGATAGTTAACCCCCAAACTATCAGGCCTTGCAGTAACTTAATAACATCATGCATTAACTAACAATGCAAAAAGTTGTCATATGGGGTTATATATTCTACACAAAACAGCACAAAGAATTCCAAATTGATAGGGAAAAATACGGAAGCAAATTGACGAGGGAGCAAGGATGTTTAGAGTGAGAATCCAAAACAGGACACCCAAGATGTATACAGGGAATCATCGAGTGAGTACAGGGTCAAACAAGACACTCAAGAAGTATACAGGGACCAACCACAGGAGCAGAGGGATAATCGGTCACTAACAAGTGATCATGGGATTCTCCAAAAAAAGTCCTTTTTAGGGCTATTGTCTTTCATTGCCTTAATAGGGTCTTCCATTTGGTTACGGAAACCCTCCTTGACAAGCTCTATCCAAAAAGCCTAACTTGATCATTTTCGGACTCACCGCTCAAAATTAACAATCTAATCCTCTCTGACAGTGGCTACCCTTCAAATGACGTTTAGTCATATCAGCAAAAGAAATTGTTAGGGACATATAATATGTACACTTTTGTACTAGAAGATTGGCATAGATAGGAACGTAATTTAATTTTTCAACTCTATCATTTGATTAATTGCATCGGTGGCTTACACAATCTTGGCATAGGGAAATCCACAAAAAATTCTGGTTTGAATTTGGAATAAGCGTACGTACTTTCGATTGGTTGATAGGTTAAGTGAGTGATGGGTCTATTCCCACTCACCCAGGTCTAACATTCATATCATTAGCCCCTTTTTAGGGGTATGATATGATGACCAAATTAAATAGCGCACTCTGTGCGCATAAACGCCAGGAAGATGTGGTACCATTCCATCTTCCTGGATAAATTAAATCACTGCCATGTAAATAAATGGCAGTGCAAAATAGTGAACATATGACCGTAGTGGCCGGTTTCACTTTAAATCCAACTATTCATTAATTTACATGATGAAATTGAAAAACAAACATATAAAGCAAGCAGTCAGGTTTGTTACATCAATTAAAATATCCCCCGGAATTATTACCTCAGAATTTAATACGTTGTCTTGGAAGCCATTAAACCATCAAAAACTAGAAAACGGATTAATGAAGTTATACAGAGTATACAAAAAGGCAAAAACACCCTGCTAAAATCTAATGAAGCCAAAGAATAAATGGATCGCCGAGTGAATACACTTGTCATATACCATGTAGACGAAACTGATAGTTACAAATTCATACTCCCCATTCCACAAAAGAAATCAAAGATTGGAATTGATAACCACAAACGTTTCAAAATAAGAGCGGACACATTGTTTCGAAAATAAGTTTTGGTTGTAATGGTCGACTCTACGTGGTGCATGCATGTCATTATAGTTTAGGACGAAATTAATCAAGGTTGAAATCAAGACACGATGCCTTTCTGCAGTACCAAAGATCTGTTGCTTTACCTTCACGTTTTCATGTCCTTCCTGGGTTTCATAAATTATTCAGGAACCGCCTTACGAAACATATCAGCTGTTACTGATAACTCTTTCATAATAGCTTTTGATTTGTTTCTTATCACTCGCCTCTATGACCCGATGTATTCCAGACATCTGCAAGAATATTTATTTATTTTGATATGCTATACAAGGCTATAAACATACCAGGAGTGTGGATATATACATATATTTGTGCATATATCTAGTTCGCCATGTCTTAGGTATATTTGAATAGATTACAATCAAGAATTGAGATTTGTTTTTCATGTTAGGAAGATGTTTGATATGACAGTAATACATTTGAGGGTCAAAATACTGAGGCACACATTAACGGAATGCAAACTTGTGAGTTTTGTTCAGCATGAGAAATCGTTTCCTATGCTAAGTTTCTCATAAAACTTCATAAATGAAAGACCTCTAGTTCAGGGCTGTTCTCTATTGACTATACGGTTGAAAGGTCAAAAGGTAAAGGTCTCGGAAGTTAAAATTGAAATGTGGTATTCATATGATTTTTTGCATGTGTTTTTTATGAAACTAATCAAGAAAGACGTAGCTGTAACATGCTATTAATTTCAGGGCCGAAGGAAAGGTCATGTAAAAGGAGTTACATTGTTTTCAACCTGCGCCCAGTTATCATTAAACCTCGCATATGCAGTGTATTTGGGCAGATGAAAACTGCATGGGGATCTAAACGTCCAACGTTCAATTTCAGTCATTAAAAGAAATGATGTAGTTTTCACACTATAAGTCAGTTTCATACAGTAGTTCTTATATATATCTATCTAAACATTTAATTTACCGAGGCTACGACAAGGACCTGATTACTGAGGCAACCCAAAGAGCTAAGCTAACAAACCGCGATGACCTACTAAAATATGGAAAGAAGGAAAAGGCTGATAGGATACCATTTATCCTGACCTACCATCCAGACAACAACAAAATAGGTAAAAGCATCGGGAAACACTGGCACATCGTAGAATCATAGGATGCACTAAAGTTAATCTTCCCGAACAAACTTGTAGTAGCCTACCGGAGACCAAAATACCTCAAGGCCATAATAGTCAGGGCGAAGCTAGCTCCAATCACTAATCAAGACCACCCTAGTCAATCTGGCCTCTGTCGCGATAAAAGGTGCAAAACCTGTCAACACATGATAGAAACCAGGACATTTTCTAGCACAGTGACGAGAGAAAAACTAAACATACATGGTCCAAACAAATCGTGCAAAACAGAGAATGTATTTTATCTCATCACATGTAAGATCTGTAGCCTGCAGTATGCCGGAGAAACTGAGAGTCTACACAAAAGGATCAACCTTCATAGATCTGATTGGATAACAAAGAAGCTATACAGAAGTCCGGTCGCAGAACACTTCTCCTTCCCTAGCTACACCTTCAGTGATATAACACTTATTGCAATTGCCACAGCAAATTATCATTTTAAACTAATTGTTATTGCTACTCCTTCTGCATGGATGGTCATATCCACATGGGGCTTTTACTAAAGACCTCTAATCATGCCTACTTGAACACAAAGAATGATAGCGCATATTGGAAAACAAAATTGACGCCACGGCAGACATATTGAAAATATTGTATATCTTTGCTTCTTCGGAATGCATAGTAATATTGAGATCGGCTTTGCAGTAAAATATTTATTATGCTGTTTAGTTTGTGTAGAATTATAATAATGCTGATCTGATATCCAATATCGCGCAATCTTGAAAATCATGCTATCGCTACTCATCTTGAATGTTTTTTATGATAACAAAAAAAAGTCCAATTTGAAAATTTTGCCTCAGACTATTCATATGGCTGTCACAGTGGAGGCATACAATCTTGTCATTACCTTTCCTGAACAGAGGCGCATATCGACACGTTTTTATTCACGTAAAGACTTCTTTTTAATGCCCATCTTTATAAGGGAATAGTCAGTACATATTGGGAAAGGGTACGGAATAAACAGTTCTTACTGCCCAGTACTCAAGAATTCGTCCTATATCCACTTCGTCACGAACATTATTGTCGAATGTTGAACCAATATTAATGTAAAGTCGTCAACTGTTTGTGTTGATTATGCTTAAAGATGTTTATTCGCATATAATTTTCTAAATTTTAGATGCTTTTCAAAGCACTTCACATGAAGTAATATGAAATTTATACAATTCATTAATGTTACACTCACTAGATCTTAGGGTTAATGTGACATTCTTATAATTGTGACCTAAAGCTTCGGTTAATTTGCTTATATTTCTAAACCCCTTGTTGGATGTTATTCATACTTGCAATAAATCATCATGAAGCTAGGGCAATTAATCCTGAGAATTGTGCAGTACCCTTTTGACCATGGGGTAAAAGGCCAAAGCAGCGGCGTCGCTAGGGTTGGTGTCACCCAGTGCGATAAACTCATGGTATCACCCCTCCAGATTAACACCATGGATTTTCTTCTTAAAATAAGTCCACAGCATAAAAATGACAAGAACAAAAACAAATTAATTAAAGGTCACACTGTAACAACGTTAAGTTATAGTTATTTTACATTAAACTTACTTTAGCAGCAGTGGGGGTAAACAGACCAACTTTTGGAGGCGTCGATTTGGTAAACTGAGGCTTCCTCGAAATCGTAAATAAAAAGCGTCGATTTGGCTAACCAACGCTTCCCCGAAGACGCCAACGTCGTTGGCACTCACCACCACTGCTGCTATGTGTTAACAATGAAAATCATTTAGGATTTCACAAACAGACTAATTTGTAAGACTTCGCCTCATAAATCAATTAGATTATTGGATTGGTCAGTGTGTCTGAAATTAATTCTCGTTAATGAACCATTATGACATCTCATATAGACTGGATTAGTTGGATCTTCAATGATTAGAAACCCTGGAGGAGCTGTTGGGGCAAATGAATATAAAATATATCCTTGTCAGGCTTGATTTGATCGTTCAAGATTTATTTGATAGCTTCCTTCGATAACATCACATACTAAATTCAATGCAATCACCGAGGATATATTTATATTTAGTGGCGCGATATGCCGCCCGCCTCCGTCTGGGTCATTATTATATGTCAAGATGGTTGTTTGTGCTGTCTTTTTCCATGCGTCATGGATTTTTTTGAAACCTTCATCGATGGCATCATTGAGAGATTTTTCTAATTCTGAGATATTATATCCCGGTAGTTTGAACGCAGGAATATCTTCTACGCGTATATTATACACTATCGCGAATTCCGTTCTCGTTTTAGGATTACTATCACCTAATACCTCTTGAACAATTTGTGATTGAAATGTTTCCATGTCATTGATGATTTTGTTACATGTTTGTACAACGCTGATAAATTCATCTCGGGTGAGAGTACCGGATTTAAGAGATATCAACAACAACGAAAAATCATTATTCATCGCTGTGAAATTTTCGGTGATTTTTATCTCGCCGAGTTGTGAAGCATCTTCTATTACGGTCGTCTATCATTCCAGTGAAAAAATTCAACCTATTGTAACCGCTATAGCTTTTTACTGGATTATCGAGTTTTATTTTGTCGGTGGTATTATCTAATTTTTGTGGTTCTGGTAAATTAACGGTTTCTCCCCGAGGTGGTATTTCAGGCCATTCCAGTATTGTTCTTATAGAACTCTGATAGATATCTACGACATAACTGGGCGAGTTTATCTCGATCGCAGATGATAGTGTCGGCTCGTGAACTGTTATAGCGATTTTCGATTCTTTTTCCAGTAATGGACTTTATTGTACGTTGTAATTCAGCATTGATTTGTTCGATTTGGTAGGATCCTGATGGTAACGAAACAACGTTCCAGTCTGGAGTTCCATCTTCGCGATTCTTACTCGCAAACACCAAGGAATTATTCGGTTGTTGACCAACAAATGCTACCGACCTAATATTAGGCCAACTATGGTATAGTCGTAATTTCGCTAACGCTATTTCTTTCACGGGGATCGGAATAGGAAAATTCACACTGAATTCGGGATTGGTTGATGTTATTGAGATCATGCTGGTCTTCACCGGTGTGGTATTTATTATTTGTTGAATCGGTTCGGTATTTTTTTACTATTCGTTGAAGTAGTTCTTGCGGTGTTGTCATTATTATTATATTCATGTTGTATTTCTAATTTTGACATTGCAGAATCATAAATACTTACCATCGCTGAGAACTCACTATCTGATATAATTGTATCATCGAGCGACGACGATATCATCGAGGATAATTGTGAATACGCGGTTGATACAACATGAAATTTGATTGAGTAATCTTGCAGTTTACGCTGGCTGCATGATATTTATTTTGTTATTATCGAAATTATTCCCGCAATTGTTGTCGCCGCGGATATGTAAATTGGCACCGAGAAGAGTATAATACCGGCTCCGGTGATTACACCACTCACCGAGTACACGGTAACATCAATTGCGGTGATTCTTCGTCAGTATTTCTTTATTTTTGTTTGGTACTCCTCAGTTAGGGTTTTGAGTCTAGTTTGAAATTCTCTGACCTGATCATAGCGGTATTGAGATACTGAATGTATCGTTGATGATTCCATTTTATTTTCAAATCGTTTACGATTTCAATTGAAACCGCTAGCGGTATAATTGTTTACTTAAATCCGCTACGAATTCCATATACCATGATACTGAAATTCTAGCCAAATTAGTATCAGTGGATGCTATCGTGAACTATTCGGTTGTATCCTTTTCGATGATTGTTTATATCGTATTGTTGACCACAGATGAACTCGACGATGATATATTAAATTGAGTCGGTGTCACTAGTTTTAATCGATAAATACCCTTAACGGTCGCGGTGATAATTAGTATATTGTTTGTACGAGTCCACGCAAATGATCCGTGTTGGTTCGTGTATACTACGTTGTTGGTTTTCTCATGAGGAATTTTTGTTTTTTCAATGACTGTTATCATCCTCGAAAATCATTTTTGATTGCCTCGATGAAGTTTTTCATCTCATCGATGGATTTTTTAATATCTGGGAGTTTTATATCGAGTTTATCCAACGTGGTTCCAAGAAATTTATCCATGATATTTTTACGAAAAACTGAAAACTGTTTACGTATTCTTCATATTTGGATTGAAGTGTTGCTAGTTCCAACATAGAAGTTTTTATCTCTCTGAGCTTAGGTGTGGTTACTGGAGTATTACCAAAAAATTCTAACACGGGTTTATCAATATTATCCATGATGGATTTTTGTAAATCAGTAAATTTAGTTATGTGATCATCATACTTATCATTGAGCGATTTTAATGAATTCGCCGTGTTATCGAGTGTTAATATTTTATCTGTGATTATTGACATGAGGACACCCGGTTTGAGTTTACCCTGATCGGAAAACAACGCGATAGTATCCTCTACTGCGTTGCGTTGTTTAACTAAAATATCATCCAGGGAAACATTACTAGTTTTCAATTTACCCTGACGATCTTGAAATACAACTATTTCATTGGGATCAACACTTGCTAAGTTCAGCATCTCAGCTATTTCATCTTCGATTATTTTTTTTTATATCACCGGTTGCAACGCCATCGGGATCGGGTTTCTTCAGCGCTGATAAAGATCTCCCCCAAATATCAATCATGTTATTCTATATAATCTCTCTCTAAAATCTTCGTTGACGACTTCGTCGTTGCCAGCGATTACTCGTATATTCATTTAACAACCCGATGAGGTGGTTTTCCAGATGTTGAAATAGCATCAAAGACATTTAATACTTCGCTGCCGCATATTGGTGGGTCATTTATTTGTTGCGTTGGAAGCGTAGAATACCAACGAGGAGTTTTTAAGCGGTTTATATAACGCATGAATTCTTTAGGCGGTGCTAATCCATATGAATCGAAATAAACGATCACACGTGGATCAATCGCGTATGCAACCCATTGGGTTCCTGGTCCGGTGCTGTTATTGAGATTAATGATACCGGTTTCAGGGTTGTTTGGTTGTGCCGGCAACTGATCTTTCATAAAGACACCTCTGAAGTTTTTTTATCGCCATTTTTTTAGCAGCATCGAGTATATCAAAATTGGACATAGGAATTAAAGATTCATCAACTAGAAACTGTTCCTGGTAGTCTTAGACCCTTTCCCTTTTTCTTATATCCCTTCCCAGTTGTTTTCCTTAGTGTGATCCCTGCCGCAGTACCAACGGCTCCTAATGCTGCCTCTTTAGCCACCGCTGGGGCCGCTGCCGCAATCAACGCTGGAATCACAGCTAACAACGGGAATATACCGCCGGTTTTTTCATGTCGCTGATCGCGGCTGCAGAGAGAGAGAGAGAGAGAGAGTGATCTGAACACCGTTTTTATCTTTGAAAGCATCATTGAAGTGTTTTATCTGACGATTTGTCAGTGACAATTTATTCGCCCCGCCATTCATCTGATTGGGTTTCAGAGTTATTGTGGTTCCACATTTTTTAGCTGATTCAGATTGCAATTTCTTGAGTTGACCGGGAGTCAATGCAACACTAATATAACTGTATTTCATTATACAATAACAGATTGATCTAATTGTCACATATTTTCCACTGGTGCATCTACCATTCTCATTCGTCCACCAACACCTTCGAGTAGCATTGATTTATCACTGAGAATAACAGCAACTGCTCTATATTCGGCAATAACACCACGAAGCACAGTAGCTCTAAAATGTATATCAACGACGGATTGTCTTGTTAAATCAAGATGTTCCAGCGAAAAGTAATAGATCGGATATAGGGTACTAAAATCATTTTGTGATATTTGTAGACCGGTATCAACATTTTGATCGCGTCCCATATATGACAACAGGCGATGATACACGCGTGCAATAAGGTTTTGACCGTAATTAAGTTGTGTATTCGCGGATGGTTCCTGCTGCCAGTTTATTCTCAGCGAGACGTCAGTAACATCTAATCGATCAAATATCATATGGCTGAAGCGTTGATCGCCAACTCGCGTGATTTCCTGTAACGCAATAAATATATGACGCGGAGCTGAAACGCCTTGTTTTGATGCCAGGTTCCACGTAAATGTACCGTTAACAGTTGATTGTACAATATCCGTTGTTGTTGTTAGCCAACTTAGTAATGATTTTCCTCCTTTATCCATAAATGACAGTAATCGTTCTTCTGTGGTGATTGATGGAGTTAGTACTGGCACCCACAATGATACTTTTGTTAAAATGACTTTACCGGGATCATTTTCCGGATGTGCAGTTTCCGCTTGAATCCTCCAAATTGCGTCATTGTCAGTACCCTTTCGCACGAGTACTACTGTATGCTTTGCTCCATAGATAACTTTTCGGACATTTCTACAGAATCCGAATATATGATGCAGTGGAATCGCGCATGCAAAAGATCTACGCGCTCCTTCCAACATTGACATGCGTGTTGCAGCTCCTAGATTGAAAATGGGATCAGTATTTATAATCATATCCTCAACATCAGCATTAGCATTTCCAGCATTATTTCTTGGTCGTCTTACAACAAATTGATTTTTTTTCAGCAGTATTTCTACCATCCTTTGCAAACATCATAGAAGGGCCGGCCGATCTTGTATAATCAACGGAATATCTTGCTAGCCCTATTATTGTTGTGGCCACATCAACATCACGTTCTATCGACTCAATATCTTTTCCATCAATCAGATATCTTGCACTCTCAAATAGCGCCATGATACCATTATTAACAAAACCGACTTGAGTATCAAGTGGATACGGTGCTGGTATAGCAGGAGTATCAGCAGCTGTTACAAGTTCTCCTTCTACTTCAATAAACGCTTCGCATGGTAGAAAGTATTTACTGGTATCATGAACTTGAAGTTCGATTATTGATCGACTATCTGGTTGTAATGCATGATAGGAATAAAATTGATAATCACGTACGGAATCATCCTTGAGCACTGGGGCGTCCATATCAAACGCTTTATCAGGTGACCGTTTGAACATTTTATTATATATTCGTAGATCTAAATCATCGTTATCGTGGTTTTTTTAAGCCACTTCCCGCTATCATTTTTGCGATATCATCTTGGTCACTTGCGGTCAATGATGGAGTTGTCAACGAAGTCGCCAGCGACGCTAGTTTTTGATCTACTGCGTTATTTATTATTTTACTAACACTTACAGGCATGTCTTGTGTAGATGTTAGTGGTCCCGGTGACTTCGTTACTGACGCTGGTGGTTTTCTACGCCGTCGAACTAACGCTGTTAGTTTATCCCGAACGGCTGAAAATGCTTTCCCGGCAAGATCTCCAACAGCGCTTATACCCTTATCACGAATAACATCAATGGCTTTCATTGATAGTTGTTTTGCTAGCGGCGTTACTTTTGGAGCAATTCTTGCAAAAAACCCTGCAATGGTATCACCGAGACCATCACTATAGTACGCTCTATAATCAGTCAATCGTGAGTTTATCATGGTTGTAGTGTATGATCATCTTATTTAAATGATATTTACCTAATATTATAAATGATAGTACAATAGGGAGTTATCATGTAGAAACCACATACTAAATATTATACACGATTAGGTTTTTATGTGCGAAGAAATAGTGAGGTTCCACTGGCATACAATGATATTTTTTTAGATGAAAATCAAAAAGATAATGCAAGTACATATTATTATATGTCCCGTGATGATAAAAAAAAATCATAGATAGTTTATCTAGTTTAGTAATTTATAACGTAAATTTTAAATACCGTGAGTATGAAGCAAAAATACATAATTGGGTTGAATATACAGATTATTATTCACCGTATTCGTATGTGCCTTTCTGTGTTAACGGTCTAAACTATTGTCATTATTGTTCAGTAGCGATGATTGATTAGATCATATCGTTGATTGTTGTTGATTAATCACTATGATAACCATGATGCTCAACTAACTCGCCAATGAAATCTCGATATGTTTTGATATCCATGATACCACCTTGAAATAACCGCATGCAGATATCAGCTGCTTCATTAATTATTTCTGGAGAATTATTTCCAGCTCGTTTCCCTCCGATGAGTACTTCTAATCGTGCTATATCACCAAGAACATTACCAGGACAACTAACTAGACCACTACCTGAAAAAGCCTTTTGATATCCCTTTCCCTTTTTACCAGTTGCACCTTGCTCACGAGATAATTCATCCAGTATCCATTTCTTCTAAATTATCATCACCATCCCATTGAGGGTCTTTTTGTCTTTTTAGTCTTCGTGTCGGTGTTATTTGGAGTTTTCTTTCTTCTCTTTTATAATCATCAATTTCTCCTCTGAAGTTTTTATACGCCTTGCTTCTCCTATCTATTCCCCCCGTTTTTATTTCATACAACTCATCAGCCCAATCATGGAGTGATATTGGATCGTCTTTATACTCGTCTGTTAAATAGTCATTTCTTGAATTATAGCTGTTAATAACAAAATCGCCTAACGCTTATGGCTTTTGTTGTTGTATTTGTGTTATAGCCTCCTTGGTAAATTTACCCACTAAAGGAGTAATCATTTTTTGTTTTGTTAACAACGCTGATGTTTTTTCAGTTTCCGCTGCTATTTTTTCAAATACAGGAAGAAGAGGCTCTTCTTTTCTTTCCCCCTCCTTGGGAATATCCCCGTATACAGCTCGCTCAGTGTCTCATATTACCCCCTCGGCTGCCCCTTTCGTTGCCATGGTAATTGGTCTAAATAACTGTTCATACCCTACAAAAAATCGGTCTGAAGATTCTGTCTAGCTTGAAGTTTTTCGCGTACGGAATATATTTTCTAATTGACGCTAATCTTTCCCTCGCTAATCTAGTTGTTAAAGCTTCGTTTACCATTATTAAAACAGCAAAGCAATTTCCAATCTGAATCTCGAAGAGATTTTCATGTACGATGTAGTGATTGTTTCATCATCAATGATTTTTACGTTTTAACCCGACTCAGATAGACAAGCATCAATGAAAAATTAGCCAAAAATGACAACAAAAAAAACACTCACCAAAATATTTTTCAGTTTCACTACAGGCAATTTACTTCCTCGTAGCACCGTGTTTATTGATCAAATCCGGTATTGATTACAGTTAAACGTACATACCTTTCCATTGTATTTGCAACATCTATTCCATTGTATTGCAATCCATGGAGTATCTATAGTAAAAATTTTACCTTGCAGTTTACAAACTTAGCGCGGAGGTATCTAAAGGGGTTTTTCACTTTCTTGAATTAACGCCCGTATATTTCTAATCTTCGAATTAACCTCCTTTTTCAATTCATAATCCCGGCCCAATTCTCTTCGTATTCCTTCCACGATAGTAAATAACGGGACAAACACACTTACGTCACTACAGAATGCAAGAGAATCGCGAATAGAATTCTGGATTTTTTTTATTAATGCATACTTCTTTGGCAGTATATATTGGTTAGTAATAATACCATATTCTATATCTTGAAAGTCAGACATAATTTGGTCAGGGTTTAAATTTTCAGATAATTTAATCCCTTGGTTTTTCAATTTTGAAATTTCAGCTATAATTCTATTGATATTTTCAGAATTCATATATGATAATACATATTTCTAATACAAAAAAATAGGGGGTCATTTTTACCCGTTTTTTTTAGACAGCATATATACTTAACTAAGGATACAATACAACATATAACAATAGATTATGGAATAATTAACAATGGATATATACAATTCAATGATAAATGGACTAAATACAATGCAATGATAAATGGACTATATACAATGCAATGATAAATGGACTATATGCAATGCAATGATAAATGGACTATATACAATGCAATGGTAAATGGACTATGTACAATGCAATGATAAATGGACTATATACAATGCAATGAATGAATAATAAGGGACAGCACATTTATCACGAAGCATAGTCCCCTAACAGTAGGTCTAATTCGCCAAATAGCGGGTAGGACCAACAAGAGGATATGTCTGATGAATGGACGTCACAAACAATAGATTATATATCACGAAACATATTCCCCTAAGAGTGAATCTAACTCGTCAAATAACGGGTTATAATCACAAGTGGATATGTTTAGCGAATGGACAGCACAAACAATAGATTATATAGGACGGTACATTTACATATATATACAATACAACTCCAAATCGAGTTTTTATGGTAGCTGTATAATGAATGACGTCAATGATGTGGTATTTGATAATGGATGGGTATATACAATGAATCAATAATAAGGGACAGCACAAGACAATACTACATATAATATTAAATGAATGATCTCAATGAATGATGACACTCCTACATTCAAATTGCAACCACATATACCCCCCACAAAGTCACCCTAGGTTGAATGAAAAAATCATTCACACCACGGTTCGGTGTGGTTGGTATAGTGGTTGCATTTGAATTTCGGGTGTTTACCCATCCCCCAATTAAAACCATCTTTCGGTACCGTTGGCAATAAATGCCTGTTACGGGGTTCGAACCATAGCCTCCAGGACGGAATCGCAACACGTTACGATTGAGCTAACGGTTCTTATATTCAAGCATATGTTTTGAATATAATATATAGGTAAGTTAATACAATCAATAGCGAACAGGTGTGATGTACAATAAATGACGCGTGCCGGTTACACCTGTAGACACCGATCAATACTAGCTCAGGCTGACTGTACAATACAATGATAGACGTGGAATGTGAGTTGTATAGGAAATGAATTGTTGTACTTACTGACAATATTGAAGCAGAACCGAATAATTGAAAAAAATAATATTATTGTTTGTAAACACTATATATTTGATTCGTTTTCTTAATTGATTATCTCCGTTGAGAATCATGACAGCTAAATCAACCAATGAAATCCATTGTTTCAAAAAACCCATTGAGATCTGTAACTCTTTCATAAGCCGACACATACCCGGACGAGTTATCTCCCTTGGTGTTATAACGAATAATACAAAATAGAATTCAAGCATATGTAAACTTAATGCTGTTTATAAAACGATTTGAAAAAGCCGAATTTTGTACTCGTTCTGCTATTCTTTGTACTGAGGGCATACAAATATCGAATATCTACCGGCTTCAGTCATTGATTGGAATACAATTTCTTCATTAGTTGCTGTATTAAATGATTTTATAGACCTCTTCCCAATTGATTTACAAGTGCCAGTTCTTCCTTGTTTGTTATTCTCACTCTGTGTAACAGCTTGTAAATTCGATAAAGAATTATCAGTTTTAATACCATTTATGTGATCGATAACAAAAACCATCTTGAATCAATCCATTATATACCTCATACACGAAACGATGATTATGATATTTCTTTCCCCCTGCACCAAACCTGAAATAACTCTGATTAGACACAGCACCAACTGGCTTCTTCAATCTGCGGTGTCTGATAATACCGTGAGGGGATGCCTCATAGTTTGCAATCACAGAGTGTGGTCGAAATTCTTGGTTCATTTATATAGAATACTATTATTTGTCTAATTAATTATTTGCTTGAATGATTACGTTACTTTGGAATCTTTCAATGTAGTCTCGAGGAGTTCTTATGATCTTGTCATTGACAGAGTCAAGGACAGAGGTAGAGTCATTGATGGAATTCTTAGTCGTTTATCATAGTAACGCTTCAACTCTCTATATCGTTTGCCACCACAACCGAGACACAACTGCAATTTTCCTCTCACCACTACCCCACATCTTATGCAAGCGACCGGACCAAGGCTTCCGCTTCGAACACTTTGCATATGATACCCACAGAATTCCTTTCTGCATGATTTGTTACTGATCCAATCATAAGCCATTTGCAATGATTCATTATATAATAAATTCTCTATTTAAATACTTGTTTTAATTATAATATGAAGGAGTTCGAGAGATTATCGAAAATTAAGCCCCGGCAAAATGCTAAATTCAATCTCGATAGAGTCTCTGATACACCAAAGAATCTAATAAGTGATAGAACCATGTTGGGTAAAATCCGTGATTGTTTTAATGAATTTACGCGTGATGGAGAATCTCATTGTTGGTAAACATTTCGAATTGATGGTAGCGTTAATGCTACCATGAATGATGAAAGCGCAGCAGTGATAATCTCACATCTTGGGCGAAAAAAGTATTTTTTTTTTAGAGTGAAATTCATTATTCGTTCAGATACGGGAGATAGGATTATCAGGGATAAATTTGAACCAATCTTGAAGGATAAAAAACTGTCACTGTGAGTCACTGTGAGTCAAGATTCCAAAACAGGAATTCTGACTGCAATTGACAATCCGTACTACGAGAGATCTTATCCTGTAACAGCAGTTGTTTATGGGATATATCCGTTAAATGATAAACCGAGTATTGAAAAACTAAAACCCATGAAACTAATATCGCTGAATTGTGTAGCAGAACGAATAATATAACACTTCACAAATGCGTTGCGTGGAAATAAATTGACCGATCTAAGACGCAAAAAAACGAATGAGGATTAACAGTAAAGGAGCACGGGGCGACAATTCAAAATGTGGCAGAGTTAGAGTCAGCAGATGTTACGATTGATGATAAATATTTGAAAAATAATCAGATATCAGAACTATCTAACGCACCGCAGATATCTGATCCAATATGTAGATACAAAACCGAGTTGCAATTGTATAATGAATGGTGTTGGTCGGATAAGGATTCTCGACAATTTACCGTAGACAGAAAGAATAGCAGCATTGGTCATACCAGGAATAATGTGATGCTGACTTGTCTTGAGTGCAACAGACGAAGAAGTGCTAGTTAAGACCACGCGGTGGTAATTGAGTATCCTCGGGTATCACTTGTAGTTGTTCACGAGTAAATCCTCGCTGAGGAGCAGTTGAATCCAGTCTATAAATTGCTGGTCTACCAGTAGATCGTGTTATACTAGATATTTTATGCGCGGTGACACTCCAAATAGGATCAGTAGCTCTTTTTTTTACCACCTTCGAGCTCTCCTGGTTCATATAAATATCTTACTGCGACATTACCGAGTATTGGTTGTTTTGAAAAATCTTTATGCTGTTGTACTGGTATATACTTCTTTTTAATCGCGTTGATAGGTTTCATGTTGATTGTTCTAGTAATCTCATTATTTAGCGCGGTAATTACACCTGGTAATCTCTTGACCCATTCACGAGATCATTTATCCTGAATAAACTCCTTCGCGTATTGATATCCAAATAACCGCTCAGCATGCGTCCGATTAAATCGTTCAACAATTGCCTGATTGCGATGTAGTGCAGTATGCCCTCGTCGTAACGCGGTATTATGATTCTTCATCGTTGATAGAACCGCACCCTGAAATTCCTTGAAAGGATCAACTTGTAATAGAATTGGCCAGCGCAGAGGACCCCTTTGATAAATCCTTTCAAATGCAGAAGCCACCTCAGTTGATGATTTTGTTTTTAACGGCTCTGCTTGTTTGTATCGACTCGCAACATCAACTACAGTTAACGCGTATTTGTAACCACCATCATGTGGCAGAAATAATATATCAGCTTGATGAACTTCATTAGAAACGGTCACATCAAAATGCGAGTAGTTAATTTGTTTAGGCGGCGGTAGATAAATTTGCCATATCGCCTGTTTGGATAACCAATCCGCTGCATTGGTATTTCTCACCTTTGCTGCGCTAGCAAGTTTTCCGATTGCTGCCTTACCCCTCCTGTATCCTTTTGGAGAATAATAAATAAATTCCATGTTATTATTAATTACCGGCACCTAACATCAATTTATCTTTCATTGCCGATTTTACTAACCATGAAGCCAACTTTCCTTTGAAGGATTTATCAAAGATAGAATCCAACGCATGAATTAATTTCACATCTGCGAGATGTCTGTGTTGCAGATTACTGCTTTTATAAGCAACATCATGAGCATGACACGCCTTATCAATGGCGTTTGTTGGATATTCACCCGGTCGAGGTTGGTTTTGATTATCGAGTCTGATATCGAGTCTAGTCCCGGGTCCACAATAACTATATCTTGGAAGATGTTTTTCTCCAGGATACTTCGTCCATGGTGTTCCTGGGAGTTTAGCTAGCTTGGCTGCAATATCACCTCCTCGTTTTTTTAAACAAATTATCTGCAGATTTCATAGAAACAAATCTAAATTTCTTTGTACCACATTGTACACACTTACCAGAAAGTGTTGATCTGTTATTGCTAGTTGTAATCGTAGTCAAGTCATCTGTGCCAGTACGCTTCTTACACTTCACACAATATAAATCCATACTATATTTATAGTAACATGGATGTAATTGATTATTCATCAACGATAGAACCAGATATGGATATGACTGTAATTGATTATTCATCAACACTAGAACCAGAACCCGTAAAACATCATGTCATGTTACCAAACTCTATTCGAATGATTATCATTGGACCTTCAGCGAGTGGTAAAACACAGTTGTTAATTGATATGATAATGAGATGGATGAAATGGGACAAGTTGTACTTGGTGGCACCGACCGTACATAATCAACGAGGTTAAAGAGTTTTAAAAGATTACAACGAAAGAGCCATAGAGAAGGCCAGCGAGCTTATAACCGAGATCGAGGAAGCACAGACCGATGGAAATGTCGCATACAACGATGATTACGAAAGAGCTGTAGAGATTGTCAACAATGGCGTTATTAGGTTTATAACCGATATCGAAGAATCCCCAAGCATTGATGATATCGATGGAAGTATTAACAATTTAGTCGTATACGATGATGTGATGTTAGACAATCAAAAGAACCCTGCCAAGATATTTTCCAGGGGTAGACATAAAATACCGACGTGATATACGCCACTCAACGTTACACTCAAATACCAAAAGTGATCAGAGATAACTGCAATTTGTTATGCATGTTTAACGGAGATGACTTTCATACACAGCGAAATATTTGGCAAACCTTGTGCAGTGATATGGATTTTAATCGATTTAGAAATTTCTTTAGTCGCGCTGAGTCAACCCCATATGGATTTGTGACGATAAATTTATCAGACCCGCGGACGCGATATCGTGTCGGACTTAATAAAATATTTGTGAAATAGTAGCGATTTTCATTGTTAACCCACAGCAGCAGAGGTGGTGAGTGCCAACAACCATGGAGTCTTCGAGGAAGCGTTGGTTAGCCAAATCGAGTTTTCTTTTACGATAACGAGGAAGCCTCAGTTTACCAAATCGACGCCTCCAAAAGTTGGTCTGTTCAACCCCTCTGCTGCAACTTTATTTCAGTCCGCACCCTCCGCACCCCCCTAGCGACGCCACTGGGCCAAAGTCAGTCATAGAATATTTGCATTAGGCTTTTGATTAGAGTGTATCGATTTCATTTTCTACAGTCTTTGATTGATTCTATTCACATTTGAAATGAATCAGTTAAAATACTTGACAATTCACTCTGCAACATACTCTCTCAATCTTTTTTTCATGACTTCGGGGTCAGACGTTTAAGTAATGCTTCGAACATGGGTTTGAGATGTAGGCCCTGGCCTTTTTGTTATCAAATGGACCACTCGCTGACTAATCTAGGTAAATGTAAACTAACTTGTAAGTGAATTGGTTATTTTGTACACGACCTTTATATACAGGTAACCGCGAGACAGAAGTGACGCAGAAAAAGGTTTGAAATATCTCTTATATATCGTATGTCGCTCACAGAAACAATCGAATCCCATTGTAAATTAAATTTTCATGTGGTAAATATTTTATTTCGTTCTCATAATAATCTGTCACACAAAAACTGATTGCCATTAATCCAATGAAAATATTTGCAATTGCAAGTCTAAAGTTTAGAGTCAACTTCATGTTATAGTAAGTAGGTGAACTCAAAGACTTAATAACGCCGTACATTTTTTTTGTTTTTTGAAAGAGCAAAACGACAACAACAACAATGAAATCCAAACGGATTTGTCCGACACTGGTCACGCACCCGGGCTTATTTGGATTTCATTAGCAACTTGCATGTCAAGTGATTATGAATTAATATCCCGGTGCTCCCGTTTCCTGTTTATTAGCAATCAGTTTGAATAAATGTAACACAGTCATAAGTATATATCTCATTCGGATCTAGCCGGAAAATAAAGAGCAGATGCCTTGGTATTGTGTTTTGACTTGCAGAAATGGATATATCGTTTCGATTTCCAACAATGCTAGGTAAGTCTATCTCTTAGACTCGGTCTAATATTTTTGCAATATTTTTTGTTCTTGGTGGCACAATCATAAAATTCTGGTTGTTTATGTGAGTCCTGACACCAACTCTATGGTAATGGTTTAGCTGACAGACTCCGCGCGCGCGCGAGCGCGCGTGTGTGTGTGTGTGTGTGTGTGAGTGTGTGTTTGGGAGTACGGTTGTTTTTTTTTTTAATTAAAGAATTAGGAATCAACAACGTATCTCATGGTATGAGACTTTCAATTAGCCGTGCTATTCACCACTTTTTCACTTTATTCCCAACTTTAATATTCTTTTCTTCAAATCAAATCCACTACCGTTTATAAATACCTAATTGCTTTTGACATAACAATTCGACTTTTTTCGGAAATAGCCTTGACTCGAGTATGCATCGCCTACTGAATCACTTGACATGACAAAACTACTAGCCTCCGACAAGCATTCAGTATTTGCCCAAGAAAATTATTTCAGTTTCAGTGATATGTTGTTTAGACAATATTTATATTCTATTTCAATTTCTTATAGTAATAACCTACGTGTTTTATTTCAGTAAATCATGACAATCAATTTTAAAGCGGCTTGAGAACATATTGATGCTAAAGGAAATTCAGTCTAGAAAATGTTAATGCATTTAGCGTACATTCTTATCTTATTATTATTTTTATTATTATTATTATTATTATTATTATTATTATTATTATTATTATTATTATTATTATTATTATTATTTGAAGTGAAAAAATATTAAACAAAACAGTAAACATTGACTGTTTAGAAGTATACTGTTGTACATAATAATTTTACTGTTCTAATATGTTGGTGGGATAGAATTTTGATTAATGAGATTTGATGACATTTATATACATACTTAATATATCAAACTATTTATATCTGAAACCATTGTTTTCTATTTCTTTATTATAAATTATGGTTTTCATCCTCCACCCTTTCTCATTGGCCGATAAAAGAAACACTCAAGTGTCTGTAAAATCGAGACAATAAAGCATTAATTTTGAGACACGAGCGTAAAAGAGTTCAGTTTCAAAATGTCAAATATTTTAACCTAACAACTACACACAGCAAAGCCCCAAATTAGGTGCTTGTCGACCCAAAGTGTATACACGTTCATTTTTTATATATATTTTTTCAATTTCTGTCTTCTTGTTGTTTCCTTCAAAATATCGAGGAGACCTGCTTTTCTACTTACTTTTGTGCCCAAATCCACGTGTAATTGCTACCAGTTGTGTTTTTATATCGCTGATCGTACCGGTTATCACAAGCTTTATCCATCTAAGGATTAAATCTAACTCATTCATTTAGACAATCTGGATTAAAACCTTTAGAATTACAAAAACCCACTCACTCTTTTGCACCATTATCGATATAAAACAACGAACCTTTGGAAATTTTACTTACGATAAACAATTTATTATCGCGAAAGTCTGCTTGTTGGAGGAAATTGTCTAACGTACACGATGACTGGTTGCGTGTCTAATTTACAGTTTCTTATTGGGTAACCAAACAGCTTAATTGAAGAGTGGTGATTGGTCAATTATGTTCGTCCCTGTCATTTGATTTCACATACAAGTTTCACAATGTAATCTCGAGTGCAGAATTTTACTTTTAATCCTGCCCAGGAAAGGATATTTTCATTAAAGAAGGATCAGGTGCTTGATCTTGCCAAGCATGATTCTATTTCAGACGTAAAACAGCGCTGTTAAAACAGGAAATAAAACATATTTTGTACAATACTTTCTATAGAAGAAACGTTTTTAAAACACGTGCTTTGGGTTTAGGTAGTAAGTCTCTTTCTTTGGCATTAAAATAAAATTAAAGAATTACAGTTAAGAAATTTTTTATATTGAAAAATTGGAGTTAGAAAATATCAGCTTCAGAAAAGAAGAGAGAGAGAGAGAGAGAGAGAGAGAGAGAGAGAGAGAGAGAGAGAGAGAGAGAGAGAGAGAGAGAGAGAGAAAGAGAGAGAGAGAGAGAGAGAGAGAGAGAAAGAGAGAGAGAGAGAGAGAGAGAGAGAGAGAGAGAGAGAGAGAGAGAGAACTTGCAGGTAGAAAGAACACCACCACCCCAAGTTTAGATTCTGATGTTACCAAAATATTAGGTTAGTACCCACTGTTAATGAATTATACTTGGGACAATGTTGTCTTTGTTTTGAGAAAATTGCTGAAGATATGGAATAAGCAGGAGGGTATTGGACTATATTATTACATCATATACATGTTTGCAAATCTCGTGAAAAGCCTCTACTGTACTGTCAGTACAACAAAGTGCTAATTATGACGTAATTAAGGAATGTGTCTTGAAGGGCAATGGGTTGGTGCCCAAGGCATATCGACCAAAGTTTATGAATTGTAATAAAGAAACTGGTGAAACTCCTCTGGATTTGCTAAGGAAAAATAACAACTGTTTAGTATGTGGTGTTTAGCCAAGAATGTTGATACAGATTATAATGGCTTTTGACAACTTTAGTCGCAGTTCAAGGATTGCAACCATGGTGATATCAAGACATATCTTGATGAGGAAAAGGTAGAACTATTCGAAGATGCTTCTCGTACAGCTGAGGACTATTTCTTGACTCATAAAGTTTCATTTTTCAACAAGTTTCCTCTAAGCAGGGTTTGGTTAGAAACCATCTTAGTCTCATGCAATATAAATAAGTTATAGAAGTATGCTGATATACATAGCCAGGTTAATCATGCAATAAATTAAGTTGTACCAGTCACGCACATTTAAACGACATTGCAATTGGACTGTGGTGACTTTGGTTTTACCAGTCTTTGGACTTCGGAAATAATAGGTTCATCAGTCTGCAGCGACCGAGCAATGAACAACATGAATTTATTATCAACGCTAGCGATGGAAATTATCCCAGGACAAGCTCTTAATGCAATATTTAGCATTGGGCTGAAGGAGGCCGCTAATTGGAGCATCAGAGCAGCAGGAAAAAGAACAACACTGCTTCTCGTATGGGACAAGGAAGAACAAATGGAAATGCAAGGGGCTCTCAAGTACAGGAAAAACAGAGGTAGACACCGGCAGTGGCGGGAAACCGAACCGGACCACAGTACACCACCCCCACAATCAGCAGTTCATGAGGAACCGGCCCCCACGACTACAGCAACGGAATCTACTGTACAGGGGTTACAATAAAGGTAATTCAAGAACAGATAGCAGTGCTATCTTCACAACTTCAGGCGATTTTTACTGCTACAGAGATGGTCACGTCACCTATAATCGAGCCTGAACCAGAACCATCATTGCCACCACCACCACCCAAAGAAAGGGAAGGGGAAAGGGGGGGGTGATTAAAACATCGACACCCACCCCCACTCATTCACCAGGCGTGGCAATCAACCTGGATAAAAAATGAGAGGAGGCCACCCCAAAGGAAAAATGGGAGTCACCGGAGAAGACGACGAGGATGCCAGATAAAGTTAAGGAAAAACTAATGGGGAAGTTCTGTGACGAACTGGGACTAACTTCACTCTTGAATGACAAGAGAAAAGCTGCCAGCTTCATCTCAGCGGTGACATACGTAGGGTTCCGGTCGATACAGACTTCGCCACCAAGACTTCAACACTGGCACTTCGCCCTCAAAATCCTCACCAGACACTATTATGAGGCCTTTGCAGACAGACCTCTACACGACCTATTTGACGCAGCAGCCTATATCGCCTCCCGCCACTGAATTTAATTTCCAAGAACAACCCGGGTGGAGGAAAGACTGCTGCCTTTTTGGTGGAGTTGGAGGACAGGTGTGGTACTTTTTCTCAAGACGAGTACCAGCCCTTGTAAGGGCTAAATTCATTGCCATTTAGTTTTATTGAGTTCTTATTTGGTACGAGAACCAGATCTATTCGAACAAGCTCTATTGAAACATCTGACATGATCATTTTGAAACACAGCTCCAAAATTTACAATCTATTCTAACCTAGCAGTGACAACCTACATACGTCGCATAGACATTTTAGTTTAAAATTGGTTAGTGACTTATAATATGTATACTATGTACTAGAAACATTGGTATGTTAAGCGTTAGGAAAATTTTACAACTTATTGAATTTGACTCAATTTCACAGGTGGCTGACACATTATTGGTTTTATTTTGTTCATTAGTAAAACTGGACTGAATTTGAAATAAGTATGGCTAGGGCGTTCCAGGGCGTAAACGACATCCATCTACGACATCGGCTGGCCGACCGCGGTGAACTTTATCCTCCTTTTCCTCGTCCAGAGCCCATCAACATAGTGATATGAGAAAACTATTTTTCTCTCGCTATTATTTGGTGCCATTGCACCCCTGTAACAAGATACCTGATTGGTTGATAGGGTTGAGTGTTGGGTCTATTCCCACTCACCCAGGGTCTTACATTCATGTCATTAGCCACTTTTTAGTGGTATGACATGACGACCAAACTTAACAAGCGCATTTTGTGCGTTAAATGCCCGTGGGGATGTGGCACCATTCCTTACCCACGGGAAACCAACCATCATATAAACTAAACGATGGTTAAACCAGTGACCAAATGACCTTAATGGCCGGTGTCACTTTAATCCAACTTTCATTCATTCGGAAATAATAAAGAATTTTGTCCGTTAACTTTCACAGAGAATTAAAATATTTGTTTTAGTTTGATACACGTTGTTGATTTCGCTTCTTTCTGTTACTTAGTTCAAGACCGTGGAGTTGTAACATTATGTTCTAGTCATCATATAGTTTGTTTTGACCTCTCGGTGTTTTCTTTTATATATTTTAAGCAATTGTTAGGAAACAACTTATTATCTATAGTTATACATTTGGTAGTTTTGTTCATCTATTCCCTTCATTATTTGTAAAGTGTGTAAATTTTCTGTTAACTGCCGTTTCAGGTAAGTGTTGGCTAATGAAATGAGGAACTTGTGTATACCTGGATAATAAGTCTTGTTGGATTGGAGTGAAATATATTTGAGGAGAGAAGAGAGTAGATCTATGATTGGTTGAGTTACTTAAGATAAATTAATCGCATGATTTTTTAAAAATATTCTGCTTTGTCTTTTTCTTTTTGTTTTATCTCCTAATTTTTCCCAACTGTTACGCAATCGACCTCATTAGCAGCACGGTTGGTGGGGGTGGGTGGGTGAGGCACCCTGGGCTACTATATCGTTTACTCTCTTTGGGCGTGGCAGACGACATTAGATATGTGGGGTTGGCCGCGAAAACGTTTTTATATCGGGCATGTCCCCAGGACTTACTGGGAATCTGACTCCCGCATGCCCATGCGAAGCAAAACAAAAATGGCTTCGTAACCAGCTGAATTGAAATTAATTAGAAACTTACAATATAAATAACTGTGATTGGAATAAAATGTGTAAGCGACCTCATAAGGGGAAGTTAATCACAATACAGTAACAAAGTGTAAGAAAGTATTGTTGGATAAAGACTGACATAATCATAAAGTGTGGAGTTCCTATTCCACTTGAGTTGTGTCACGTTGGTGTTCGTGGAACAATACAGTAATGTACACATTGTGTAGGCCGACAACGACAATCGTCCCTCTAGTATGAGCATTCGAAGCAAAACGCGGCTAATAAATGTTTAGAAAAGTAATGCTACAGATATCAGACCATATGTATATAATACCACTATCATTACTCTATGAGTAAATACTCAATGAACTACGACGACAATACATCTAGGCAGTATTCGACGATATCAATAAGAAGAAAACTTGGAAATAACTGACGATGTGGCGCAACGTCGAAATGCTATGGGATTACCCTCTGTTGATTCCAGACAGCTAACTATTAATGGCATTAATAATCAACATCGTCGTAGTAACATCATCCTGACGTGTAACTGACGTCGAGACTGAAGTGCCTTGTGTGTTGACACTTAAACTTGTTGTTATGCACGACCTAAAACTAAACCAGGATGTGGGGAACCCCCATAAAAAACAACAACATACAAACAACATCTACACGTTAACGTTCAAACTGCTAAACATACATATGAACATGTAAATGCATTTAATTATTTACTTTAAAATGTCCAGGACGTCTCTAACACCATCCATTATGGTTTATAAAGCCCATTGTTGTTGCAGATAAACGTGCCGATGTTGATGAGACTCTAACAGGCTGGATACCGGTAATGTTAAAACGTTACAATCGTAACAATAATATGTCAAGATCGGTATCAACACACTCACAGAGTTTTTATATCTCGCAGAGCCTACAAATTTCAGGCCCGCACCTGGGGGGGGGGGGGGGGGGAAGGGGGGTACAAATATGGCACTTGTCAGGGGCCCGAGATAGATAGATAAAATATACGCACATTTTTGAAACACGAAAGGGGCCCGATCTCTGTCAGCTTCCTGGGGCCCAGAATTTCCTAGGTGCGGGCCTTCTACAATATATTGTGTAAAAGTATATGTTTGTATAAAATTTATTTATTAAAATGATTTTTGAAAGGGAGATAATAAAGCGCCGATGCTTTATTAAGGACATTCCATAATTACAGACACACAGGTCATATTAAGCTCTTGCACAATTCCGTTATAAAAACGTTTTAATGACACGTGTCACGTTTTGTTGCAGTCCTCTGCACGCAAGGAGATTAAAAATAGTACATCAAGGTGTACCCTCCCTGCTGCTTCTTTAATAAATGCGGCGTTAATCTATAGATGTTTGTCTATTGACAGTAGTGCCCTTTGACCTATCAGCATGATATTACAATGGGACAAAACGAAGATCAAATTTCTGATATATTTTCTCGTTCCAATGTTAAATTGATTTACAAAATTGAATATTACTTTCTAAAGTTTTAGTTTACATCTATTAAGAGTTTTTAATAAAATTGTATGTAGGAGAGGATATGAGGCAGTAATGCTATATTTCACATGAAAAAATGTTAACGTTTTCAAGTATTGATTTTTTTTTCGTGGTGTAGTCAAAAAGTTTTACACACTTGCTGAAACATATTCGTTATTTTGTATCAAAACCTTCAGTTGCATTGTTTTGACTAATTTGTAAGATATAGCACGTCTCATAGATATGCAATATCTTTTAGACCCAATATGGTTTTCTACGCTGTTTTTGTTATAGACCCCCGAGATCACTGGTCATAGATTGAACCATTCCATTCACGAAAGGTTACTAAGAGTTGTCCTAAATAATTGTTTAAATGATCAGATTGGTATTTTCTGTACCGCATATCTCTCGTTTGTTGTGGACAAAGCGAATTTCAAGGGTATTTGTTTCCTTGTTTGAAAATTTTCACGCGTCCACATCATTAATTGTATCATCTCTACTTCCAAATGGATGAAACAGCTTGTTTTGTTCATCTACTAAGGTAATAAACCCAAGGTCAAACGCCTGCTGCATAAGAGTTTATTGTTTGTTTACAAATTAGTTCTTTTTTTTTTAGAAACACGTGTCGTAAAGCCGTTTATAGTATGAAAAAATCACTGCATGACTTGGACTATATACAAAGTTAAATGAGAAAATGTTAGCATACAATAAAAAATGAAAACATCAATTGATAAACTTTGATATGTTTTGCTCCGAATATCAAAATGTCATGGTGTTTCTTCATATTTTTCATCATCAATTCTTTTCAAATTATAATTTTCTAATCATTTAAAGTTTACAAGTTATTTCTGTGCAGGTTCTATTTGCTGTTATAATTATGTTATTGATTGTACTCATTTAAAGTTTACAAGTTATTTCTATGCAGGTTCTATTTGCTGTTATATTTATGTTATTGATTGTACTCAGCACCTCATGTATTTCCTGACTGCTGTTACTTTTATCCTTTGGAAATTCAATTTGTTTCAAGTTGTTGATCTGTCATTTAAATAATGTTAAATGGCGAGAGGTAACATAAGCAGTTTTATTATTGTATGTGAACATTCTGCTTATCATAAATGAAAGCGGTGAACAATTAAACGATGCTTCAACTGCTTATGATGCCAATTATATTGATTTGTTTAATCACATGATTAACACTCAACCAGCCCTTGTATCCGATACGTTAATATTTGAACAGTTATAACAAATGAAACACGATATCAGGGAACTAAACATGTCTTTAACATTTGAGGGAAAACACTATAACACCAATGTGTCTGTTGGGAATTTAAATAAAGATATCTAAAACTGATCTAGAAGGACATAAACAGCTAACTCTATAGCTGTGAAAGAGATGGACATAGCTTTCATTAATCTATAGTACGGACAAAATAAGGCAATGTATAGACAGAACTAGATGGAAGGTAAAGCAGACCTTTGCGTCAAATTTTAGAATCGACTGATAAAGTCAGACAACAAATAATAAGTCCATAACCCATATCTAAAAAGGTAAATGAAACAAGTCCTGGAAACGTTTATATGTATATATATATATAGATATTCAAACTAATGTCAAGGGACAAATGTACACCACTTCCAACAACCTTCTCTCCCCTAGACCTACCAGACCAATTTGCAAATTTCTTCAATGACAAAGTTCAAACCATTAGAGATTCGCTTGACAGCACAATTTCAACTGATTCGTCACCATACAGGTATGATGCAGAATTCCAGCGACAACCGTTAGGAGCATTTGAACCTGTTTCAATAGATTTAGTATGGACAATCGTGATGAAAAGTGCACCAAAGTCTTGTGAACTTGATCCAATTCCGACATCACTGCTTCTTGAGTGCTTAGAACCAATGTTGCCTTCTCTAACTGATGTTATTAATATCTCTCTCTCATCAAGGGAATTCCCATCATTTTTCAAAACTGCCATCGTAAAGCCACTGCTGAAGACACCAACACTGGACCATAATGATTTAAAGAACTACCGCCCAGTTTCTAATCTCCCTTTCATATCAAAAGTCTTAGAAAATGTTGTTCTAACTCAACTTGTATCTCATTTGAATTCAAACAGTCTTTTTATCAACGTACAGTCTGCATATCGTCCTTGCCACAGTACGGAAACTACTCTTCTGAAAGTATTTAGTGACATATTCTCTGCTTTGGATAGTGGAAAGATTACAGTCCTCACTCTCCTGGATTTATCTGCAGCATTTGACACAATAGACCATGATATATTACTTCACCGTCTCCAGCATATATTTGGCATTCAGAATATAGCATTACAGTGGTTCAAGTCCTACTTAGTCAACAGGACACAAATTATATTTGCAAATGGAATACACTCCAGCCCAGTTGACGTATGTTATGGTGTTCCACTGGGATCTGTTCTTGGACTTGTTCTCTTCATTCTGTACACTTAGCCGCTCTCAAGTGTCATAGATCATCACCCGGTGTCGCACCAAATGTACGCTGATGACACCCAAATATACAAGTCTAACCACCCAACTGAAGTTGATGCTACCATCCATGGAGTAGAGAAGTGCATTTCGGATGTGAAATCATGGATGACATGTAACAAGCTGCAGATGAATGATGATAAAACTGAGGCTATTCTGATCACAACACAACGACTTTCTCATTCACATCCTTTACCTCAGACAATAAATATCAGCAACATCAACATTAAATTCTCACAGTCAGTACGGAATATAGGTGTTATTCTAGACAGTACTCTCACATTGCACCAACATGTCATGAACATCTGCAGGGCTGCATATCTTGAATTGAGACGCATCAGTTCCATTCGTAAATATCCTTCTGTTGATGCCACGAAAACACGTGTGTGTTCATTAGTACTTTGAAGACTGGGCTATTGTAACTCAATTCTGTCTGGTTCATCACAATATTTACTCCAGAAACTTCAAAAAGTTCAAAACACAGCTGCACATATCATCTTTAGAGTACCTCGATCAGAGCATACCTCACCACTGCTCTGTACCCTACACTGGCTATCAATTCGATACAGAATCAAACACAAAATTTTTTCTCTGTGCCATATTTCAATGACAGACTCCAGTCCAACATACCTATCCAGCCTCACCCATGTGTATACACCAGCTAGATCATTATGCTCTTCTTCTGATAATCGTATACTTATTGTTCCCAAGGTGAAAACAAAGTCATATGGACAACGTTTGTTTGCATACCAGGGCCCGTCGACGTGGAACGAATTGCCGTATGAAATTAGACACAAAGACACAATAATCCTTTTAAGAGTGCTCCCAAGACTCTCATGTTTCTACTTCAGGGACAAACTTAGCGACCTTATCATGTTTTGTATCTTATATATTTTCAGCATGTTTTTATGTTTTCCAATTTCATTGTTTTTGTCATTTGTTGTTCTATAGTTGAGGCATATCATTATTGATGGTGTAAAGCGCTCAGAGCTTTTAAATATTAGGAGTTATACAAAGTTCTCATTATTATTATTATTATTATTATTATTATTATTGTTATTATATATATATACATATATATATATATATATATATATATATATATATATATATATATATATATATATATATATATATATATATTGCATACATCTTATTATTAAGTGTTCTTTCGTTTGTTTCATGTTTATTTGTCTCTTCAATCATCTGCATATGCAGATATAATAATATTACCATTTTTTTTATTCACATGGAGTGTACTCGTATTTTGTCAATAGTGTAATTACCATTATTGGCAAACAATTTCTACAAAAAATGTATTAATGACTGTTATAAACGTTTACAACACCTAGATTTATAGTTGAGCAAAACCGGTCAAAGTTTTATTATATCAAAGAAGGCTACTAATTTTGAATAGCTAAACATGTTATATTGATTTTACTACCCGTTATACTGTTAAATAAAAATACGATATCTCAGAATCTGGCTATAGCATCCACACCACACAATATGCCTGACATAATTCCAAAATTGAACACTTCACTGTCTGCCATACTTATTCGCCGATTTTTCGCAATCAAATTGTAAAGCCTATATACCAAACGAATTATTGGTATGTGTGCAAAATAATTGCTTTTGATGTAGAAATGATATTTAATTACACAATTTGTTTAGTGCTTTTATTAATTAAAGTTGTAAACTGAGGGGATGCACAGGAATAAGGTGTTGTACTTATTTTTAAAACAAATCAGCTGTCAATTGAATTATTATTTGTAATCTTCTTCCCAACACGATCATCAACATTAATAACACTTAAAGCCATACATTAAAAAGACTGATTATGTTTAATATTGGAAAATATTGTGACTTAGAATGTTTATCCTGAGTCTGCATTGTCTAACATAACATAAAAACTAGTAGAGAAGATAGGATATACTGTCCAATATTACTAATTTTTACTTTTAAATTTATTTAAGTAAATTCAAAATTGCCTGGGTATTAAGCTTATGTCGTGGACGATCAGCCAAGCGAACAAATTGTTTAGGAGGTCACTTCTATCTACACGACTGGTAAAGGTTTGGACTCGTGTGCGGGTTCGTTTCCCACAATTGTAGCATTCCAGATCGGCAGTGCTTGTGTATGCATGGGGCTTTGTCACTTTTCTTGATACATCACGATATAACCTTCAAAGAGTTGTGTGCCTAGAATGTTGATTAAGTTTATATGCTGCAGGACTTTTGATAATTAGTCTTCCATTAGATTTGATAGTAAAGCTTAAAAGAATCATTGGTCTGATAATATTAGAGACTATATTCGCGTACAATGCGAGTCAGCTGCAAACAAAATAGTCCGTGACCTGCTGTCGTATAATGTGCCTGGAGATCTATGTTGTTTGTAGTACTGATTACTCCTAACATACTGCGTAAACCGAATTATGTCGGTACATTATGATACGGCATATGTTGGTCCAAACAGTTTGCAGTTAGACTCGATAGGGCTTGGCTTATAAGCGAGCACATGCAATAACGCAATATTATGGTATCTTCTTAATTTTCAGTGTTCATCGTGCTTTCAAGCCTTATGATGCATTTAGGACTCTTAAAAAAACCGTACGTGTTTTATTCTTTAATTGTATGTATGTATGTATGTATGTATGTATGTATGTATGTATGCATGTATGTATGTATGTATGTATGTATGTATGTATGTATGTATGTATGTATGTATGTATGTATGTATGTATGTATGTATGTGATCTCGTTGATCCTAACATATTATTCAGACTCGAAGCAAGTACTTCGAATCATAGTTTTTGAACATTTCTTCGGAAATTGTAACTCCCAAATCTTTAAATACCACAAAATGGGTTTGGATATTAGACTTTATTTATTCACGTGTTAGTTATCTTTTGTGTGTGGGAAAATCACTATTGTAAAATGAAATGGTAGCAAATACATTATATATCCGCACGTATGTCTATATATTATAAGTCAGGCTAGTTCCTTCTTCCAGGCGTACATCACTAATAACTGTAATCATTATAACCCGCAACTTCATCTACACAGACTGTGTTAGAGTTATGATATTTAGTGTGCCTGTTTATGAAAGATGAGTAGATCGCAACACATATTTATTATTCTGGATGCATACCACTACACTACCATTAGAAGAAGAGAGGGTGATAGTAAAAGGTCATATTTTCATAAGAAATATGGACTGTTACATAAGAGGAGCTTCATGTTCACTGATTGTTAGAAAGGGAATCATATTTAACATGCTTCAGCAAAATGAGTACAAATGAACAATATTTAAATATGCACATCTTGTATCCCAGGCCAACTCCAATCAGTCCATCTCTGGATTCCCCTCTTTCTCCCCAATCCCAGGTTTGCTTCCAGGATACAAAACGTGTTACCTGCCCAACATACTTATTTGCCTAACAGGATCCCTCTCTTTGAATCTGTGTAGATGAAGTTTATGTTACAAGTGACGGACAGTCGTTTTGATGAGATTTATGGACTGACAGAAGTACGGATGTACATTTTCAAACTATATCCGATAAGTGTGGATCTAAAAAGTGTATGTATTTTTATTCATCATGGCTTCCTTCTCTAGTCGTTTTGTTTTTGTCTTTGGATGCCAGTGAAATAAAAAAGTGACTAACTTAAAAAATAAATCTCGCCGATATCGTTTCAGATCTAGCCGCGCTCTTTATTTAGTTTGAGAAACTAGTGTACTCAAATATATTTCTTTTCCTCTTTAAAGATTTTATATTGTGCAATTTAGGGTCAATATCTCAAAGTCGTCTTTTATTCATTTCTTCTTTATTTACATCTTTTGGAGAGTAATAACATAAGAATTGGAACACACACGAGTATGGCAAGAACGATACATACATTTGCATATATAAATCTAATATATAATCAGACAATCATACGTAGAAATTACATAGTCATTCATATATACAAATATTCTGAATTTACTGACCGACATGTACGGAAGGACTTGATCTTAATATATCCGCAAAGTGTGGATCTAAAAATTTATTTAAAATGACTTCCATGTCTCTTCTCCATTCTTTGTCTGCTAATGCGATGAGATAAACTAAAAGGAAACATTTTCAACATAAACTATTTAGCTTTTATTTTCGGAAATTTAGGGCAAATGTCAAGACTGAAAGCCACTTTGTTACAAAATGTAGGTATAATCCAGTTCTTTTACCGTTGTTTACAAATAATCAGTGTGCCAAATTAGAATATTTTACTTAGGGACAAAATGGGTTGTGTAATGGGAACATGGAAAGGCGAAATTTAAAAGTTTCATAGAAAGAAGTTTAATAACACATCACACTATGTGTCTAGACTGATATGTCCGCAGTACGATAACCCAAAGAGTCACCTTTCTTTTATTCTGTCTCTGAACGTTGATTTGATTGATAATTAATGTGTTTGACGGTCCAGTCCACCATTCCTTCCCAAATAAGAATCTATATTGCCTTAATTTTGTAAATGGGAATCAGACCTCCTAGGTTATGAATAACTCTTAATTAATATTCAAACATAGATAATATTTTTTTAAAAATATGAAAACAACAATAATTCTTTCATTCCAAGGAAATAAGATAAAAGTATAAGAGTTGTTACTCTAGGTAACAAAGAGGAGAGTGAAGAAGACGTAGAAGGTAAGAAAGGAGATACAGATGTAAAATCTTCTGCTTTGCCAACTTCCAAGGGAATCATTTTAAGTTCGAAGTCTACTAGACTTGACGGTAAGGACAATGGAAACCGACAATGTAGCATCGTTCTAATAATAATTAAAATAAATTTTACATTTTGGAAATGAATGGCATTGTCGTCATCCTCCTCTCATTTCTTATTTTTTTTCTAAATTTGTCTGCATGCTGCTATATAGTACAAATGTTACATAAATGGCTGTTTTTAATTCAAGTGAATAGGGTTGTCGTCATCATCCTCTTATTTCTTCTCTTTCTTCTAAATTTGTCTGCATGCTGTTATAGAACAAGTGTTACATAAATGGCTGTTTTAATTCAAGTGAATAGAGTTGTCGTCATCAACCTTTCATTTCTTTTTTTTCTTCTTAATTTGTCTGCATGCTGTTGTAGTACGAGTTCTACATAAATGGCTGTTTTTAATTCAAGTGAACCAGAGAAGTAGAGTTAAGCAATGCATATGGCATCGTCGACATCGTGGTTGTTGTCATTGGTAAGACAAAAATGTATAACCTTGCACCGGGTTCGGGTTATAGTCTTTGTCAGATGCAGTTTTATGGAGTTATCTATTTCGATGACTAAATCGGTTCTCAAAACTATCACTGGGGCAAAGTCAGTCATAGAATATTTGCATTAGGCTTTTGATTAGAGTATATCGATTTCATTTTCTACAGTCTTTGATTGATTCTATTCACATTTGAAATGAATCAGTTAAAATACTTGACTATTCACTCTGCAACATACTCTCTCAATCTTTTGTTCTTGACTTGGGGGTCAGACGTTTAAGTAATGCTTCGAACATGGGTTTGAGATGTAAGCCCTGGTCTTTTTGTTATCAAATGGACCACTCGCTGACTAATCTAGGTAAATGTACACTAACTTGTAATTGAATTGGTTATTTTGTACATCATCATTGGCGCCTTAGTCTCGGGAGACCATGCGGATAGCGCCCTTGGGATGTCGTCTGTCTCTGGGTTGCTGGCGTCTGTTGTGGCTGTGGAGACCTATGCGCGAGTGGCAGTCCCTCTAGCAGTTTGTGCAGACATGCGGAGAAGCCCGAGTTGCTGTGATTGCTGTCACGTGGACCTTTCTGACACGTTTCTATGCTGCCAACTGACCTCTCCTCGTAGCAGCGACTGAAATACCTTTACTTACTGTCAGTCTCCAGGTGCCTCGGTCCTCGGCCAGCACTTCCCAGCCATCAGGTGCGATGTCACATGCCTTCAGATCCCTCTTGCATGCATTCTTGAAACGGAGTGAGGGGCGGCCGACTCTTCTTGTGCCAGTGGCCAGCTGTCCATATAGGATGTCCTTTGGCAGCCTCCCAACCTCCATGCGTCGGACGTGTCCCAGCCATCGAAGGCGACGTTTGCTCAGAAGGGAGAACATGCTGTGGGTGTTTGCACGCTGCATGATTTCGCTGTTTCGGACACGGTCTTGCCAGCTGATTTTCAAGATGCGTTTAGCCGGCGCTTTTGCCTCATGTAGGTATTCCAGGTCTCAGTTCCATATAGAAGGGTGCTGAGAATGCAGGCTTGGTAAACTTTGACTTTGGTTTGCACAGTCAGCGCGTTGTTCTCCCACACCCTCTTGGTCAGTCGTGACATGATGGTGTTTGCCTTTCCAAGCCTTTTGTCCAGCTCCTTATCGAGCGAGAGAGTGTTGGTGATGGTGGACCACAGGTAGTTAAAGTTGTTGACTGCTTCTAAGGTGACACCGTTCATTTTGATTGTAGGGGCAATGGTGGTATCTTGCACGCTTACCTTTGTGTTTTCAAGGCTGATGTTGAGTCCAACTGCATGCAGGCATCAGCAAAACGGTCTCCCAGTCTCTGAAGAGCTTCCTCAGTGTGTGCCACAAGAGCCATGTCAGCTGCAAAAAGCATCTCCCTGATGAGCACAGCCCTCACTTTCGTCTTTCAGCGCAGTAGTGCCAGGTTGAACAGCCTCCCATCGGACCTGGTGTTTATATATATGCCATCAGTGGACGAGTCAAAGGCGTAGGACAGAAGCAAGGAGAAGAAAATCCCGAATAGGGTTGGTGCCAGAACGCAGCCCTGCTTCACACCGCTGTTAACTGGGAAGGGGGTTGAGGAAGATCCATCATACAGGACTGTTCCCTTCATATCTGCATGGAAAGAGATTATCATGCTGCGGAGTTTTGAAGGGCAACCGATCTTACTGAGAACTTCACAAAGGCCCTTTCTGCTGACTAAGTCAAAGGCCTTGGTGAGGTCGATGAACATCATGTAGAGTGGTTGACCTTGCTCTCTGCTCTTTTCTTGGAGTTGTCGTAAAGAGAAGATCATGTTTGTTGTTGACCTGCCTGCTCTGAAGCCGCACTGGGATTCTGGGTGCACACGGTCTGCCAGCAACTGCAGCCTGTTTACTATGATGCGGGCATACACTTTACCAACGATGCTCAGAAGCAGGATCCCTCTGTAATTATTGCAGTCAATGAGGTCGCCCTTGTTTTTGTAAAGGGTCACAATTGTGGCATCACGCATGTCTTGGGGGACTGCTCCTTCCTCCCAGCAGAGGCAAAGTAGTTCGTGCAGTGGTTGGAGCAGTGTTGGCTTCCCACATTTGATAGCTTCGGGCGGGATGCTGTCACTACCTGGTGCTTTGTCATTTGGGAGGGAGTCAATTGCTTTGCTGAGCTCTTCTAAGGTTGGCACTTCGTCGAGTTCCTCCATGATGGGAAGATTCTTTATGCTGCTAAGGGCTGCTTCAGTGACTACCGTTTCACGGGAGTATAGCTCTGAGTAGTGCTCCACCCATCTGGCCATCTGTTGCCCACGGTCTGTGATTTTCTCTCCCATCATGGAATTCAGGGGAGCGACCCCTTTCACTGTAGGGCCTAGAGACTTCTTGATGCCACTGTACATACCTTTTATGTTTCCGGTCTTCGCACTGAGCTATATTCCTTCACACAGTTGTTGCCAGTACTCGTTCTCGCACTGTCTATCGATGCGTTGGGTGTTGCTTCGAGCACGTTTAGGAGCAGCATGCGTCCGTTCATTGGGGCATTTTTTGTACGCCATAAAGGCTTTTCGTTTCTCCTCGATTAGTGGTTCCATCCTTGTTAGGTGTGCGTTGAACCAGTCCTGATTAGGTCGTTCCTTTTTGCCAAACGTGGACATGGCTGTTTTGTAGATGATACCCTTCATGCCGTTCCACTTGGCTGTGGCGTAGTGCTCTGGCAGGTCCTGGAGAGCCTTGTCCATGGCGGACACATACTCCTGTACTTTGGAAGGGACCGACATCTGTGCGGTGTTTATGCGTGGGTTTCCTTTTGGTTTTGAACGGTGTAGTGTCTTTGGCTGTAGTCTCACCCTGCTGCTCACGAGGGCATGGTCGGAGTCGGAGTCTGCACAGTTGTAGGTTCTGGTGGAGAGGACGCTGTTAAGGGCAGAGCGCCTGGTGATGACCATGTCAAGTTGGTGCCAGTGATGGGACCTGGGGTGTTTCCATGACACTTTGTGTTGTGGCTCACCCTTGTAAAAAGTGTTTGTTATGCACAGGCCATGGTAGGTGCACAGCTCCAGCAGTCTCTGACCGTTTTCGTTGGTCTTTCCAGTTCCATGATATCCGAGGCAGGTAGCCATGATTCGTGATCCTCACCTACTCTGGTACTGATGTCGCCGAAGAGAAAAGGTGATTCCTGTTTAGGGCATCTTTTAATCTGTTCGTCCAGCTGCCCATAGAACTGAACCTTGGTGTCTTCTGAAGACGAGAGGGTGGGGGCGTAGACACTAATGATGTTGACAGGACCTGCAGTAGTGGTGAGGCGGATGGACAAGAGACGCTCAGTGCCACCTGCGGGAGGTTGAACCAAGACCAGAAGATTTAGTTTGATGGCGAAGCCCACTCCGTGCTATCGGGGCTCCTCAGGTTCGTGACCCTTTCAGAATATAGCGTATTTTTCCTCTCTTACGGAGCCATTAGAGGCCAGTCTAGTTTCCTGGAGGGCAGCTTTGCTGATATTTAGCTTGGTGAGTTCTCTATCGATGATGGCCGTTTTCCTGGTTTCATCCACTTCTCTGAGGTCATCGGAGATGCCTGTATACATAGTGCGCACATTGCAGCTTGCAAATCGAAGAAGGCTTCAGTATCCCCCTCTCGTCCTTGCTGGTTGGGTTAAAAGGAATGCTGAGCATAACATTTGGCACCAGTTTGGATGCAGGAGCTGCCAGATGGAAGTCGTAGTCGACATCTAGCCGCCTTGAGGGCTCCACTCCGGATTTTCTGTCTAGGTTTACTCCTGTAGCCCTTCCTTCTCCTGAAGATATTCACAAGGCAGTGGAACCATTGGTTTTCAGTCAGAGTTTTCTTCTCCTAGAAAAGTTGCCTTGACCAGGCTAACGAGCTTCATCTATACGGGTTTGGAGTCAGAGTTTCCCTTCTCTTAGACTGGCTGCCTGCCAAGGCTAATGAGCCCAGTCTGCCCTCCCAGTTATACCGCCGAGCACTCGGTCGCGCCACGTGTTAAGGTGCTGTTGTGGACACAATAGTGTAGGAGAGGCTATATGCAAGTAACCTCCTGTCCACCAGAGAAAAACAGTGGTCCTGCAGCGATCACTACACCTGGAAAGGAGAGGCTATGAGAGACGCTTCACTTCCCTTTGGCAAGCGGGACGTCAGGCTCAGACCTTGCACCCCTCAATTATTTTGTACACTACGTTTATATACAGGTAACCGCGAGACAGAAGTGACGCAGAAGAAGGTTTGAAATATCTCTTATATATCGTACGTCGCTCACAGAAACAATCGAATCCCATTGTAAGTTAAATTTGCATATGGTAAATGTTTTTTTTCGTTCTCATAATGATCTGTCACACAAAAACTGATTGCCATTAATCCAATGAAAATATTTGCAATTGCAAGTCTAAAGTTTAGAGTCAACTTTATGTTATAGTAAGTAAACTCAAAGAATTAATAACGCCGTACATTTTTTTTTGTTTTTTGAAAGAGCAAAACAACAGCAACAATGAAATCCAAACAGAATTGTCCGACACTGGTCACGCACCCGGGCTTATTTGGGTTTCACTTGCAACTTTACATGTCAAGTGATTATGAATCTTCTGATATACTAGTTAATATCCCAGTTCTCCCGTTTATTATTTATTAGCAATCAGTTTGAATAAACGTAACACAGTCATAAGTATATGTCTCATTCGGATACCTCGCACCGAGGATATAGATCTAGCCGGAAAAAAAAAAGCAGATGCCTCGGTATTGTGTTTTGACTTACAGAAATGGATACATCGTTTCGATTTCCAACAATGCTAGGTAAGTCTGTCTCTTAGACTCATGGTCAAAATAGAAAAATGGAGGTGATGTTGCATATCAGTGGAAAATGTGTAGTAGAAATTGCAATATTTTTTGTTGTTGGTGGCACAATAATACAATTCTGCTTGTTCATGTGAGTACTGACACCAACTCTATGATAATGGCTTAGCTGACAGACTCCGCGCGCACGTGTGTGTGTGTGTGTGTTTGGGAGGACGGTTGTTTTTTTTAATTAAAGGATTAGGAATCAACAACGTATCTCACGGTATGAGACTTTCAATTAGCCGTTCTATTCACCACTTTTTCACTTTTTTCCCAACTTTAATATTCTTTCGTCAAATCAAATCCACTACCGTTTATAAATATCTAACTGCTTTTGACATACCAATTCGACTTTTTTCGGAAATAGCCTTGTGTGAGCATCGCCTACCGAATCACTTGACATGACAAAACTACTAGCTTCCGACAAGCATTCAGTATTTGCACCAGAAAATTATTTCAATTTCAGCGATATGTAGTTTAGACAATATTTATATTCTATTTCAATTTCGTATAGTAATAACCTACGTGTTTTATTTCAGTAAATCATAACAATCAGTTTTAAAGTGGCTTGAGAACATATTGATGCTAAAGGAAATTCAGTCTAGAAAATGTTAATGCATTTAGCGTACAGTCTTAGATTATTATTATTATTATTATTATTATTATTATTATTATTATTATTATTATTATTATTATTTGAAGTGAAAAAAATATTTAACAAAACAGTAAATATTTGCTGTTTATAAGTATACTGTTGTACATAATAATTTTACAGTTCTAATCTGTTGGTGAGATTGAATTTTAGTGAGATTTGTTGACATGTATATTCATACTTAATATATCAAACTATTTATATCTGAAATCATTGTTTTGTATTTCTTTATTATGAATTATGGTTTTCATCCTTACCCTTTCTCAATGGCTGATAAAAGAAACACTCAAGTGTCTGTAAAATTGAGACAATAAAGTATTAATTTTTAGACACGAGCGTAAAAGAGTTCAATTTCAAAAATGTCAAATATTTTAACCTGACAACTACACACAGCAAAGCCCCAAATTAGGTGCTTGTCGACCCATAGTCTATACACGTTCATTTTTTGACATATTTTTTCAATTTCTGTCTTATTGTTGTTTCCTTCAAAATATCGAGGAGACATGCTTTTCTATCTACTTTTGTGCCCAAATCCACAGTGTAATTGTTACCAGTTGTGTTCTTGTACCGCTGATCGTACCAATTATCACAAGCTATATCCATCTAAGGATTAAATCTAACTCATTCATTTAGACAATCTGGATTAAATTCTTTAGAATTAAAAAACCCCACTGACTCTTCTGCACCATTATCGATATATAAAAAAATGAACTTTTGCAAATTTTACTTACGATAAACAATTTATTATCGCGAAAGTCTGCTTGTTGGAGGAAAATGTCTGACGTACACGATGACTGGTTGCGTGTCTAATTTATAGTTTCTGATTGGGTAACCAAACAGCTTAATTGACGAGTGGTGATTGGTCAATTATGTTCGGCCCTGTCGTTTGATTTCACATACAAGTTTCGCAATGCAATCTCGAGTGCAGAATTTTACTTCTAATCCTGCCCAGGAAAGGATATATTCTTTAAAGAAGGATCAGTTGCTGGAACTTGCCAATCATGATTCTATTTCAGACGTAATAACAACGTTGTTAAAACAGGAAATAAAACTTATTTTGTACAATACTTTCTAGAGAAGAAACGTTTTTAAACCACGTGCTTTGAGTTTAGTTAGTAAGTATCTTTCTTTGGCATTAAAATAAAATTAAAGAATTGCAGGTAAGAAATTTTCTATATTAGAAAAATTGGATTTAGAAAATATCAGCTTGAGTAAAGAAGTGACCAAAATCCAAAATCAGAAACGAGAGAGAGAGAGAGAGAGAGAGAGAGAGAGAGAGAGAGAGAGAGAGAGAGAGAGAGAAATTGCAGGCAAAATTCACACCACCACCCCAAGTTTAGATTCTGATGTTACCAAAATATTAGGTTAGTACCCACTGTTAATGAATTATACTTGGGACAATATTGTCTTTATTTTGAGAAAATTGCTGAAGATATGGAATAAGCAAGAGGGTATTGGACTATATTATTACATTATGTACATGTTTGCAAATCTCGTGAAAAGCCTCTACTGTACTGTCAGTACAACAAAGTGTTAATTATGGCGTAATTAAGGAATGTGTCTTGAAGGGCAATCGGTTGGTGCCCAAGGCATATCGACCCAAGTTTAGGAATTGTAATAAAGAAACTGGGGAAACTTCTCTGGATTCGCTAAGGAAAAAGAACAATTGTTTAGTATGTGGTGTTTAGCCAAGAACGTTGATACATATTATAATGGCTTTTGACAACTTTAGTCGCAGTTAAAGGATTGCAACCATGGTGATATCAAGACATATCTTGATGAGAACAAGGTAGAACTATTCGAAGATGCTTCTCGTACAGCTGAGGACTATTTCTTGACTCATAAAGTTTCATTTTTCAACAAATGTTCTCTAAGCAGGGTTTGGTTAGAACCATCTTAGTCTCATGCAATATAAATAAGTTATAGAAGTATGCTGATATACATAGCCAGGTTAATCATGCAATAAATTAAGTTGTACCAGTCACGCACATTTAAACGACATTGCAATTGGACTGTGGTGTCTTTGGTTTAACCAGTCTTTGGACATCGGAAATAATAGGTTCATCAGTCTGCAGCGACCGAGCAATGAACAACATGAATTTATTATCAACGCTCGCGATGGAAATTATCCCAGGACAAGCTCTTAATGCAATATTTAGCATTGGGCTGAATGAGGTCACTAATTGGAGCCTCAGAGCAGCAGGAAAAAGAACAACACTGCTTCTCGTATGGGACAAGGAAGAACAAATGGAAATACAAGGGGCTCTCAATTACAGGAAAAACAGAGGTAGACACCGGCAGTGGCGGGAAACCGAACCGGACCACAGTACACCACCCCCATAACCAGCAGTTCATGAGGAACCGGCCCCCACAACTACAGCAACGGAATCTACTGTACAGGGGGGTACAATAAAGGTACTTCAAGAACAGATAGCAGTGCTATCTACACAACTTCAGGCAATTTTTACTGCTACGGAGATGGCCACGTCACCTATAATCGAGCCATAACCAGAACCATCATCACCACC
Organism: Unio pictorum; assembly: GCA_030141615.1. Lineage (NCBI taxonomy): Eukaryota > Metazoa > Mollusca > Bivalvia > Unionida > Unionidae > Unio > Unio pictorum. The sequence continues at coordinate 1,915,860 of JARLTB010000242.1, forward strand.
ACCACCACCACAAAAAGAAATGGAAGGGGAAAGGGGGAGGGGTGACTAAAACATCGACACCCACCCCCACTCATTTACCAGGCGTGGCAATGAACCTGGATAAAAAATGAGAGAAGGCCACCCCAAAGGAAAAATGGGAGACACCGGAGAAGACGACGAGGATGCCAGATAAAGTTACGGAAAAACTAATGGGGAAGCTCTGTGACGAACTGGGACTAACTTCACTCTTGAATGACAAGAGAAAAGCTGCCAGCTTCATATCAGCGGTGACATACGTAGGGTTCCGGTCGTTACAGACTTCGCCACCAAGACTCCAACACTAGCACTTCGCCCTCAAAATCCTCACCAGACACTATTATGAGACCTTTGAAGACAGACCTCTACACCACCTATTTGACGCAGCAGCCTATATCGCCTCCCGCCACGGAATTTACTTTCCAAGAACAACCCGGGAGGTGGAAAGACTGCTGCCTTTTTGGTGGAATTGGAGGACACGTGTAGCACGTTTTCTCAAGATGAGTACCAGCCCTTGTAAGGGCTAAATTCATTGCCATTTAGTTTTATTGAGTTCTCATTTGGTACGAGAACTCTATTCGAACAAGCTCTATTGAAACATCTGACATGATCATTTTGAAACACAGCTCCAAAATTTACAATCTATTCTAACCTAACAGTGACCAACCTACATATGTCGCATAGACATTTTAGTTTAAAATTGGTTAGTGACTTATAATATGTATACTATGTACTAGAAACATTGGTATGTTAAGCGTTAGGAAAATTTTACATCTTATTGAATTTGACTCAATTGCACAGGTGGCTGACACATTATTGGTTTTATTTTGTCCATTAGTAAAACTTGACTGAATTTGAAATAAGTTTGGCTAGGGCTTTCCAGGGCGTAAACGACATCAATTTACGACATCGGCTGGCCGACCGCGGGAACTTTTTCCTCGTTTTCCTCGTCCAGAGCCCATCAACATAGTGATATGAGAAAACTATTTTTCTCTCGCTATTATTTGGTGCCATTGCACCCCTGTAACAAGATACCTGATTGGTTGATAGGGTTGAGTGTGTGTTGGGTCTATTCCCACTCACCCAGGGTCTTACATTCATGTCATTAGCCACTGTTTAGTGGTATGACATGACGACCAAACTTAACAAGCGCATTTTGTGCGTTAAATGCCTATGGGGATGTGGCACCATTCCTTACCCACGGGAAACCAACCAACATATAAACTAAACGATGGTTAAACCAGTGACCAAATGACCTTAATGGCCGTTGTCACTTTAATCCAACTTTCATTCATTCGGAGATAATAAAGAATTTTCTCCGTTAACTTTCAAAGAGAATTAAAATATTTGTTTTAGTTTTATACACGTTGTTGATTTCGCTTCTTTCTGTTACTTAGTTCAAGACCGTGGAGTTGTAACATTATGTTCTAGTCATCATATAGTTTGTTTTGACCTCTCGGTGTTTTCTTTTATATATTTTAACCAATTGTTAGGAAACAACTTATTATCTATAGTTATACATTTGGTAGTTTTGTTCATCTATTCCCTTCATTATTTGTAAAGTGTGTAAATTTTCTGTTAACTGCCGTTTCAGGTAAGTGTTGGCTAATGAAATGAGGAACTTGTGTATACTTGGACAATAAGTCTTGTTGGATTGGAGTGAAATATATTTGAGGAGAGAAGGGAGTAGAGCTATGATTGGTTGAGTTACTTAAGATAAATTAATCGCATGATTTTTTAAAAATATTCCGCTTTGTCTTTTTCTGTTTGTTTTATCTCCTAACTTTTCCCAACTGTTACGCAATCGACCTCATTAGCAGCACGGTTGGTGGGGGTGGGTGGGTGAGGCACCCTGGGCTACTATATCGTTTACTCTCTTTGGGCGTGGCAGACGACATTAGATATGTGGGGTTGGCCGCGAAAACGTTTTTATATCGGGCATGTCCCCAGGACTTACTGGGAATCTGACTCCCGCATGCCCATGCGAAGCAAAACAAAAATGGCTTCGTAACCAGCTGAATTGAAATTAATTAGAAACTTACAATATAAATAACTGTGATTGGAATAAAATGTGTAAGCGACCTCATAAGGGGAAGTTAATCACAATACAGTAACAAAGTGTAAGAAAGTATTGTTGGATAAAGACTGACATAATCATAAAGTGTGGAGTTCCTATTCCACTTGAGTTGTGTCACGTTGGTGTTCGTGGAACAATACAGTAATGTACACATTGTGTAGGCCGACAACGACAATCGTCCCTCTAGTATGAGCATTCGAAGCAAAACGCGGCTAATAAATGTTTAGAAAAGTAATGCTACAGATATCAGACCATATGTATATAATACCACTATCATTACTCTATGAGTAAATACTCAATGAACTACGACGACAATACATCTGGGCAGTATTCGACGATATCAATAAGAAGAAAACTTGGAAATAACTGACGATGTGGCGCAACGTCGAAATGCTATGGGATTACCCTCTGTTGATTCCAGACAGCTAACTATTAATGGCATTAATAATCAACATCGTAGTAGTAACCTCATCCTGACGTGCCTTGAGTGTAACCGACGTCGAGACTCAAGTGCCTTTTATGCACGACCTAAAACTAAACCAGGATGTGCCCCCCCCCCCCATTAAAAAAACATACAAACAGCAACAACACGTTAACGTTCAAACTGCTACACATACATATGAACATGTAAATGCATTTAATCCTTTACTTTTAAATGTCCAGGACGTCTCTAACACCATCCATTATGGTTTATAAAGCCCATTGTTGTTGCAGATAAACTTGCCGATGTTGATGAGACTCTAACAGGCTGGATACCGATAATGTTAAAGCGTTACATTCGTAACAAGAATATGTCAAGATCGGTATCAACACTCTCACTAAGTTTTTATATCTCGCAGAGCCTACAATATATTGTCTAAACGTATATGTTTGTATAAATTTATTTATTAAAATGATTTTTGAAAAGGAGATAGAAAAGCACCGATGCTTTATTAAGGACAAGCCATGATTACAGACACACACGTCATATTAAGCTGTTGCACAATTCCGGTATAAAAAGGTTTTAAACACACGCGTCACATTTTGTTGCAGTCCTCTGCACCCAAGGAGATTAAAATTAGTACATTAAGGTGTACCCTCCCTTCTGCTTCTTTAAAAAGATGCTGCCTTAATCTATAGATATTTGTCTATTGACAGTAGTGTCCTTTGAGCTATCAGCATGATATTGCAATGGGACAAAACTAAGATCAAATTTCTGATATATTTTCTCGTTCCAATGTTAAATTGATTAACAAAATTGAATATTACTTTCTAAAGTTTTAGTTTACATCTATTAAGAGGTTTTAATAAAATTGTATGTAGGAGAGGATATGAGACAGTAATGCTATATTTCACATGAAAAAATGTCAACGTTTTCAAGTATTGATTATTTTTCGTGGGGTAGTCAAATAGTTTCACACACTTGGTGGTACATATTCGTTATTTTGTATCAAAACCACCAGTTGCATTGTTTTGACTGATCTGTAAGATATAGCACGTCTCATAGATATGCAATATCCTTTAGACCCAATATGGTTTTCTACGCTATTTTTGTTATAGACCCCCGAGATCACTGGTCATAGATTGAACCTTTTCATTCACGAAAGGTTACGAACATTTGTCCTAAATAATTGTTTAAATGATCAGATTGGTATTTTCTCTACCGCATATCTCTCGTTTGTTGCGGACAAAGCGAATATCAAGGGTATTTGTTTTCTTGTTGGAAACGTTCCAGGCGTCCACATCATTAATTGTATCATCTCTACTTCCAGATGGATGAAACAGCTTGTTTTGTTCATCTACTAACTAAACTAATAAACACAAGGTCAAACGCATGCTGCATAAGAGTTCATTGTTTGTTTACAAAGTAGTTCTATTTTTTTTAAAAACACATGTCGTAAAGCCGTTTATAGTATGGAAAAATCCCTGCATGACTTGGACTATATACAAAGTTAAATGAGAAAATGTTAGCATACAATAAGAAATGAAAACATCAATTGATAAACTTTGATATGTTTTGCTTCGAATATCAAAATGTCATGGTGTTTCTTCATGATTTTCATCATCAATTCTTTTCAAATTATAATTTTCTAATCATTTCAAGTTTACAAGTTATTTCTATGCAGGTTCTATTTGCTGTTATAATTATATTATTGAGTGTACTCAGCACCTCATGTATTTCTTGACTGCTGTTACTTTTATCCTTTGGAAATTCAATTTGTTTCAAGTTGTTGATCTGTCATGTAAATAATGTTAAATGGCGAGAGGTAACATAAGCAATTTTATTATTGTATGTGAACATTATGCTTATCATAAATGAAAGCGGTGAACAATTAAACGATGCTTCAACTGCTTATGATGCCAATTATATAGATTTGTTTAATCACATGATTAACACTCAACCAGCCCTTCTATCCGATACGCTAATATTTGAATAGTTAACACAAATGAAACACGATATGAGGGAACTAAACATGTCTTTAACAATTGAGGGAAAACACTATAACACCAATGTGTCTGTTGGGAATTTAAATAAAGAAATCTAAAACTGATCTAGAAGGACATAAACAGCTAACTCTATAGCTGTGAAAGAGATGGACATAGCTTTCATTAATCTATAGTACGGACAAAATAAGGCAATGTATAGACAGAACTAGATGGAAGGTAAAGCAGACCTTTGCGTCAAATTTTAGAATCGACTGATAAAATCAGACAACAAATAATAAGTCCATAACCCATATCTAAAAAGGTAAATGAAACAAGTCCTGGAAACGTTTATATGTATATATATATATATATATATATATATATATATATATATATATATATATATATATATATATATATATATATATATATATATATATATATATATATATATATATATATATATATATATATATATATATATATATATATATATATATATATATATATATATATATATATATATATATAGATACTCAAACTAATGTCAAGGGACAAATGTACACCACTTCCAACAACCTTCTCTCCTCTAGACCTACCAGACCAATTTGCAAATTTCTTCAATGACAAAGTTCAAACCATTAGAGATTCGCTTGACAGCACAATTTCAACTGATTCGTCACCATACAGGTATGATGCAGAATTTCAGCGACAACCGTTAGGAGCATTTGAACCTGTTTCTACAGATTTAGTACGGACAATCATGATGAAAAGTGCACCTAAATCTTGTGAATTTGATCCAATTCCGACATCACTGCTTCTTGAGTGCTTGGAACCAATGTTGCCTTCTCTAACTGATGTTATTAATATCTCTCTCTCATCAAGGGAATTCCCATCATTTTTCAAAACTGCTATCGTAAAGCCACTGCTGAAGACACCAACACTGGACCATAATGATTTAAAGAACTACCGCCCAGTTTCTAATCTCCCTTTCATATCAAAAGTCTTAGAAAATGTTGTTCTAACTCAACTTGTATCTCATTTGAATTCAAACAGTCTTTTTATCAACGTACAGTCTGCATATCGTTTTTGCCACAGTACGGAAACTACTCTTCTGAAAGTATTTAGTGACATTTTCTCTGCTTTGGATAGTGGAAAGATTACAGTCCTCACTCTCCTGGATTTATCTGCAGCATTTGACACAATAGACCATGATATATTACTTCACCGTCTCCAGCATATATTTGGCATTCAGAATATAGCATTACAGTGGTTCAAGTCCTACTTAGTCAACAGGACACAAATTATATTTGCAAATGGAATACACTCCAGCCCAGTTGACGTATGTTATGGTGTTCCACTGGGATCAGTTCTTGGACTTGTTCTCTTCATTCTGTACACTCAACCGCTCTCAAGTGTCATAGATCATCACCCAGTGTCGCACCAAATGTACGCTGATGACACCCAAATATACAAGTCTAGCCACCGAACTGAAGTTGATGCTACTATCCATGAAGTAGAGAAGTGCATTTCGAATGTGAAATCATGGATGACATGTAACAAGCTGCAGATGAATGATGATAAAACTGAGGCTATTCTGATCACAACACAAAGACTTTCTCATTCACATCCTTTACCTCAGACAATAAATATCAGCAACATCAACATTAAATTCTCACAGTCAGTACACAAACTAGGTGTTACTCTAGACAGTACTCTCACATTGCACCAACATGTCATGAACATCTGCAGGGCTGCATATCTTGAATTGAGACGCATCAGTTCCATTCGTAAATATCTTTCTGTTGATGCCACGAAAACACGTGTGTGTTCATTAGTACTTTGAAGACTGGGTTATTGTAACTCAATTCTGTCTGGTTCATCACAATATTTACTCCAGAAACTTTAAAAAGTTCAAACCACAGCTGCACGGATCATCTTTAGAGTACCTCGATCAGAGCATACCTCACCACTGCTCTGTACCCTACACTGGTTATCAGTTCGATACAGAATCAAACACAAAATTTGTTCTCTGTGCCATATTTCAATGACAGACTCCAGTCCAACATACCTATCCAGCCTCACACATGTGTATACACCAGCTAGATCATTATGCTCTTCTTTTGATAATCGTATACTCATTGTTCCCAAGGTGAAAACAAAGTCATATGGACAACGTTCGTTTGCATACAAGAGCCCGTCGACGTGGAACGAATTGCCTATTGAAATTAGACAGAAAGACACTCTGGTCCCTTTTAAGAGTGCTCTCAAGACTCGCCTGTTTCTACTTCAGGGACAAACTTAGCGACCTTATCATGTTTTGTATCTTATATATTTTCAGCATGTTTTTATGTTTTCCAATTTCATTTTTTTTTTCATTTGTTGTTCTATAGCTTAGGCATATCATTATTGATGGTGTAAAGCGCTCAGAGCTTTTAAAGATTAGGCGTTATACAAAATCCTCATTATTATTATTATTATTATTATTATTATTATTATATATATATATATATATATATATATATATATATATATATATATATATATATATATATATTTATATATATTGCATACATCTTATTATTAAGTGTTCTTTCGTTTGTTTCATGTTTATTTGTCTCTTTAATCATCTGCATATGCAGATATAATAATATTTCCATTTTTTTATTCACATGGAGTGTACTCGTATTTTTTCAATAGTGTAATTACCATTCTTGTCAACCAATTCTGCAAAAAATGTATCAATGACTGCAATAAACGTTTACAACACCTAGATTTAGAGTTGAGCAGAACCGGTCAAAGTTTTATTATATCAAACAAGGCTACTAATTTTGAATAGCTAAACATGTTATATTGATTTTACTACCCGTTATACTGTTAAATAAAAATACGATATCTCAGAATCTGGCTATAGCATCCACACCACACAATATGCCTGACATAATTCCAAAATTGAACACTTCACTGTCTGCCATACTTATTCGCCGATTTTTCGCAATCAAATTGTAAAGCCTATATACCAAACGAATTATTGGTATGTGTGCAAAATAATTGCTTTTGATGTAGAAATGTTATTTAATTAAACAATTTGGTTAGTGGTTTTATTAATTAAAGTTGTAAACTGAGGGGATGCACAGGAATAAGGTGTTGTACTTATTTTTAAAGCAAATCAGCTGTCAATTGAATTATTATTTGTAATCTTCTTCCCAACACGATCATCAACATTAATAACACTTAAAGCCATACATTAAAAAAGACTGATTATGTTTAATATTGGGAAATATTGTGACTTAGAATGTTTATCCTGAGTCTGAATTGTCTAACATAACATAAAAACTAGTAGAGAAGATACGATATACTGTCCAATATTACTAATTTTTACTTTTAAATTTATTTAAGTAAATACAAACTTGCCTGGGTATTAAGCTTAAGTCGTGGAGGACCAACCAAGCGAACAAACTGTTTAGGATGTCACTTCTATCTACACGACTGGTAAAGGTTTGGACTCGTGTGCTGATTCGATTCCCACAATTGTAGCATTCCAGATCGGCAGTGCTTGTGTATGCATGGGGACTAGTCACTTTTCTTGATACATCACGATATAACCTTCAAAGAGTTGTGTGCCTAGAATGTTGATTAAGTTTATATGCTGCAGGACTTTTGATAATTAGTTTTCCATTAGAATTGATAGTAAAACTTAAAAGAATCATTGGTCTGATAATATTACAGACTATATTCGCGTACAATACGAGTCAGATGAAACAAAATAGTCCGTGACCTGCTGTCGTATAATGTGCCTGGAGATCTATGTTGTTTGTAGTACTGATTACTCCTAACATACTGCGTAAACCGAAATATGTCGGTACATTATGATACGGCATATGTTGGTCCATACAGTTTGCAGTTAGACTCGATTGGGCTTGGCTTATAAGCGAGTACATGCAATACCGCAATATTATGGTATCTTCTTAATTTTCAGTGTTCATCGTGCTTTCAAGCCTTATGATGCATTTAGGACTCTTAACAAAAACGTACGTTTTTTATTCTTTAAGTGTATGTATGTATGTATGTATGTATGTATGTATGTATGTATGTATGTATGTATGTATGTATGTATGTATGTATGTATGTATGTATGTATGTATGTATGTATGTACTTCGCCTGGGGCGTCGCCATTTAGATTTGTTGACATGGATAAAAGGTATGGATGTAAAATGTGTAATGTTAACTGACTTGAAAAACATTAATCTTCCCGTAAATAAACATATATTAAAATTATCTTGAAAACAATGTATTTCTTTATTGATACTCAAAATAGTCGTTAGTTTGGTTTAATAAGATTTTTAAAACAAAGTAGCTATTATCTCTCTATGTGATTTCTCAATTGCAGTAATGAAGACCAGATGGGAAATGAACCTCCTTCTGTGCCGGAGAGTGAGTCCTTTTATCTAACTGGACCATGGTTCGATCCTGAACCAAGATCTCGTTGATCCTAACATATTATTCAGACTCGAAGCAAGTACTTCGAATCATAGTTTTTGAACATTTCTTCGGAAATTGTAACTCTCAAATCTTTAAATACCACAAAATGGGTTTGGATATTAGACTTTATTTATTCACGTGTTATTTATCTTTTGTGTGTGGGAAAATCACTATTGTAAAATGAAATTGTAGGAAATACATTATATATCCGCACGTTTGTCTATATATTATGATAAGTCAGGCTAGTTCCTTCTTCCAGGCGTACATCACTAATAACTGTAATCATTATAACCCGCAACTTCATCTACACAGACTGTGTTAGAGTTATGATATTTAGTGTGCCTGTTTATGGAAGATGAGTAGATTGCAACACATATTTATTATTCTGGATGCATACCACTACTCTACAATTAGAAGAAGAGAGGGTGATAGTAAAAGGTCATATTTTCATAAGAAATATAAGAAATATGGACTGTTACATAAGAGGAGCTTCATGTTCACTGATTGTTAGAAAGGGTATCATATTTGACATGCTTCCGCAAAATGAGTACAAATGAACAATATTTCGAATTTACAATGCAGCTAATTGGATCGGTGGTTGTATTGGGGTATGCGTGGAGTTTTGCTATTGGTTTTTGGGCTGATATCTGGGTGTATGTGATGTTTAGTAAATAAATAAATAAATAAATAAATATGCACATCTTGTATCCCAGGGCAACTCCAATGAGCCCATCTCTGGATCCCCCTCTTCCTCCCAAATCCCAGGTTTGCTTCCAGGATACAAAACGTATTACCTGCCCAACCTACTTATTTGCCTAACATGATCCCTCTCTTTGAATCTGTGTAGATGAAGTTTATGTTATAAGTGACGGACGGTCGTTTTGAATGAGATTTATGGACTGACAGAAGTACGGATGGACATTTTCAAACCATATCCGATAAGTGTTCATCTAAAAAGTGTAAGTATATTTATCATGGCTTCATTCTTTAGTCGTTTTGTTTGTGTCTTTGGATGCCAGTGAAATAAAAAAAAAGTGACTAACTTCAAAATTAATGTTTATTTAGTTTGAGAAACTAGTGTACTCATATAAATTTCTTCTCCTCTTTAAAGATTTTATATTGTGCAATTTAGGGTCAATATCTCAAAGTCGTCTTTTATTAATTTCTTCTTTATTTACATCTTTTGAAGAGTAATAACCTAAGAATTGGAACACACACGAGTATGGCAAGAACGATACATACAATTGCATATATAAATCACAAACTCTTATATATAATCAGTCAATCATACGTACTCTTATATATAATCAGTCAATCATACGTAGAAATTACATAGTCATACTTATATGCACATATTCTGAATTTACGGACTGGCATGTACGGAAGGACTTGATCTTAATATATCCGCAAAGTGTGGATCAAAAAATGTATTTAAAATGACTTCCATGTCTTTTCTACATTCTTTGGGTGCTAATGCGATGAGATAAACTAAGAGGAAACATTTTCAACATAAAACTATTTAGTTTTTATTTTCGGAAATTTAGGGCCAATGTCAAGACTGAAAGCTAGTTTGTTACAAAATGAAGGTATAATCCAGTTATTTTACCGTTGTTTACAAATAATCAGTGTGCCATATTAGAATGTTTTACTTAGGGACAAAATATGTTGTGTAATGGGAACATGGAAAGGCGAAATTTAAAAGTCTCATAGACAGAAGTTTAATAACACATCACACTATGTGTCTAGACTGATATGACCGCAGTACGATAACCCAAAGGAGTCACCTTTCTTTTATTCTGTCTCTAAACGTTGATTTGATTGATAATTAATGTACTTCACAGTCCAGTCCACCATTCCTTCCCAAATTAGAATCTAGATTACCTTAATTTTGTAAATGGGAATCAGGCCTCCTAGGTTATGAATAACTCTTAATTAATATTCAAACATAGATAATATTTTTAAAAAAATATAAAAACAACAATAATTATTTCACTTCAAGGAAATAAGATAAAAGTATAAGAGTTGTTACTCTAGGTAACAAAGAGGAGAGTGAAGAAGACGTAGAAGGTAAGAAAGGAGATACAGATGTAAAATCTTCTGCTTTGCCAACTTCCAAGGGAATCATTTTAAGTTCGAAGTCTACTAGACAATCTACTGCCTTGCCAACTTCCACTGAAACGATAGCCACCGTAACGATTTTAAGTTCGAAGTCTACTAGACTTGACGGTAAGGACAATGGAAACCGACAATGTAGCATTGTTGTAATATAAATTAAAATGAAATTTACATTTTGGAAATGAATGGGGTTGTCGTCATCCTCGTCTCACTTCTTCTTTTTCTTCTAAATTTGTCTGCATGCTGTTATGTAGTACAAGTGTTACATAAATGGCTGTTTCTAATTCAAGTGAATAGAGTTGTCGTCATCATCCTCTCATTTCTTCTTTTTCTTCTAAATTTGTCTGCATGATGTTATAGAACAAGTGTTACATAAATGGCTGTTTTTAATTCAAGTGAATAGAATTGTCGTCATCAACCTCTAATTTCTTTTTTTTCTTCTAAATTTGTCAGCATGCTGTTGTAGTACAAGTGTTACATAAATGGCTGTTTTTAATTCAGGTAAATAGGGTTGTCGTCATCAACCTCTCATTTATTTTTTTCTTCTAAATTTGTCTGCATGCTGTTGTAGTACAAGTGTTACATAAATGACTGCTTTTAATTCAATTGAACCAGAGAAGTAGAGTTAAGCTATGCATATGGCATCGTCGACATCGTGGTTGTTGTCATTGGTCGGAAAAAAATGTATAACCTTGCACCAGGTTCGGGTTATAGTCTTTGTCAGATGCAGTTTTATAGAGTTATCTATTTCGATGATTAAATCGGTTCTAAAATCTATCTTGATTGATATTTCTCAGAAATAAAACAATTCACGAAGAGATCTTTGTTACAGTTTGTATCATACAAAAGATTAAAACATGGTAAAATTTCTTTTCGAAGGCACTAGACACAATGCCTTAGATTATATGGCCCTGGTTATATTATCAATGACACGAAGTTGACAACAGATTATCGATACTATACAGTAAATTTCTTTGCTTGTGAGGCACACATACCATAATGTATTTATTGCTCTATTATTGTTGTTTTTGTTTCTCTGTCTCTCTCTCTGTCTCTCTGTCTCTCTCTCTCTCTCTCTCTCTCTCTCCTACCTTAGCAAGATACGGGCAAGAATCCATGAAAAACAAGGGTTGAGAATTTTCGGTTGAATCATACGAAGATATCTCTGAACCTATGAATGATGCTAAAAGTTGTTAAATCGACAAAATGAACAGGAGAGAGAGAGAGAGAGAGAGAGAGAGAGAGAGAGAGAGAGAGAGAGAGAGAGAGAGAGAGAGAGAGAGTGAGGGACAGATAGAAACAATGTTATGGTCCGTAGTAATGTCAATTAAAGCATGATAACGAGTTAAGATCAACTGAAATACAATACAATATTTTAATTACCTCTTCTTGGTTTGTCCTTTCGCTTAGTTGCTATTCCACACTATTTTCCATGCGCCTGTACGTGAATTGCCAAGCGTTCAGTGAACAAAACACTAATCATTTATCCGTAGTGCACAACGTTCTTCATTAAAACCATCTTTCATGTTTAAATCATCTATGTTATATTGATCTAATCAATATAAATAAAACATAAAAAATAAAAACAATCAACTTATCAATTTACAAAGGTGATTATGAATAGCCACAAAAGGCATAGAACTACATTTTGCAGCGGACACACTCGGCTGTGATGTAAGGAATTCATTCACTCGGTCAAGAAATTCGCCTTGTAGTCAATCTCAAAAGGGCAAATATGTGTATTTGAATGTAATATAAATAAAATATAGGCATAGTATGTACGCTATATCAATGAAATACCACTCGTTGATTCAATAATATACCTCTCGTATCAATTTTTAATTAAAAGGCCACTCGGCAAGCCTAGTTTCTTTTACATGAGAAAAGTATATACCTTGTGGTATAGCATTGATACAGTATACATGCGATGCACACACACACACACACACACACACACACACACACATATATATATATATATATATATATATATATATATATATATATATATATATATATATATATATATATATATATATATATATATATATAGATATATATATATATATATATAGATATATATAGATATATATATATTGTAGCTGATGAAGTATCGACGATTCTAGACGAATTCAGTAACTTACCAGCGGTTGGGCTAGGTCATATGATTAGGCAATTTGAGGCAAAATGAGCAGTAAGATCTGTCAGTTGGGGTATATTTTAAAATATAGTTGTGAAGATTGTTCCCATTCTAAGAGTGCAGACGTGCTTTATATTGTACTTAGATATTCTTCGAAAGATATGGCATTTATTTGGACGTTTCAGTAGTAATAGAAAGTGCTCATTCTGTTGGACGATACAGTTATTCCGGAACTGTTGTGAATTATTCAAAGGAATTCTGGACAACGTCATCTTTATAACCTTACGATTAGTTGTTGACAAGTACATTTCCTCTTTCTAAATTTATTCGGAACCTTTCATTCTTTCGGACTTTCATAGAAATTTTAAAGATTAATTTAGATTCATTTTATCATGCTGTAAATTCCTTTCACATTTGCATTTATTTTTTCAATAATAAGATTATTTGTTAAGTGTAAGAAAACTTTTGCTTCTTTATTATTTTTAGTTCGTGACTATAAATTCGTAAGAACAAAGTATGTCATTATTGTCTAAGCCAATATAATTTTATCCACATTGAAATCTTGTAAGTTATATATACTTGCATTAATGTATAATTTTATCCATTAGCATCAGGCATAATATAATTGCATGCATCAATTAATTCTGTTCAAGAATTTTATCAATGCTTGCATTTACGTATTATTTTATGCACCAGTATCAGGCATAATACAACTGCATGCATCAATTAATGATTTTCTTGTATTTTATAAATGCCTTCATTAACGTATTTTTTTTTTATCCACCAGTATCAAGCATGCATGCCTCAATGAATTCTTTTCTGGTATTTTATCAATGCCTCTAGGTATCTGTTATATGTGTCCCTACAACATAAGGTATGTTATAACTGTATTCAGCAATTTACTCTTTTTCTGATAAATATCAGTTATGTTATAAATACATACACCAATGTATTATTTGGTCCATCGATATCAGGTATATTTTGCATACATACACCAATGTATTCTTTGGCCCGTCTATATCAGATTTGTTATAAATGCTACATAAATCTGTAATTTTACCTGTTGACAAAACGTATGATATAAATTCCTACAACAATGTATTATTTTACCCATCAATATACGGTTTGTTTTAAATACATACACCAGTGTATTCGTTTGCCGAATGATATATGATATGTTATATAAGCATACATCAGTGTACTCTTTTGCCCATTGATATCGGGTATGATACAAATGAAAACACCAGTGTACTCTTTTGCCCATTGATATCTGGTATGATACAAATGCAAACAACAGTGTACTCTTTTGCCCATTGATATCGGGTATGATACAAATGCAAACACCAGTACACTCTTTTGCCCATTAATATCTGGTATGATACAAATGCAAACAACAGTGTACTCTATTGCACATTGATATCTGGTATGATACAAATGCATACGCCAGTGTACTCTTTTGCACATTGATATCTGGTATGTTACAAATGCATACACCAGTGTACTCTTTTGCCGATTGATAAATCGTGAACGGTTTATGTTGTTTTTATTCTAACATGAAACATTTTTTAAGATTTAAAGACTCTAAATATTGTGATTTACAGAAGGCATAACAATTAAGTTGTTGCTGTTCTTAATAATAATAGTATTATTATTATTGTTATTATTATTATTATTATTATTATTATTATTATTATTATTATTATTATTATTATATAGATCATAGCTGTACGGAAACCTGCAAAATCGGTTTAACGCTGGCCGTTGCCTTGATCCTAGTAGCATTTTATGTCGGTGCGACTGTGATGGCAGTAATTCTTTGTTGTACTCAAGAAAAATGGAGGAGGTAAAAAATATCAAAACTTGTGTTCAACTTGATATATTTCTATATAATAATCAGTTCAAAGTAGATTTAACAAATGTATGTATGTATGTATGCATGTATGCATGTATGTATGTATGTATGTATGTATGTATGTATGTATGTATGTATGTATGTATGTATGTATGCATGCATGCATGCATGCATGCATGCATGCATGCATGTATGTATGTATGTATGTATGTATGTATGTATGTATGTATGTATGTCTGTATGTATGTATGTATGTATATGTGTGTGTGTGTGTGTGTGTGTGTGTGTGTGTGTTTACCTGATTTTGTATTCTAATTTTAGTTTGTAACCTTGTAGGTAGACTATTTTGCGTTAGGTAATATTGAGGAGGTAAAAAATATCAAAACTTGTGTTCAACTTGATATATTTCTAAATAATAATGAGTTCAAAATAGATTTAACAAATGTATGTATGTATGTATGTATGTATGTATGTATGTATGTATGTATGTATGTATGTATGTATGTATGTATGTATGTATGTATGTATGTATGTATGTATGTGTGTGTGTGTGTGTGTGTATGTATGTATGTATGTATGTATGTATGTGTGTGTGTGTGTGTGTGTGTGTGTGTGTGTGTGTGTGTTTACCTGATTTTGTATTCTAATTTAGTTTGTAACATTGTAGGTAGGCTATTTTGCGTTAGGTAATATTTTTAAGTGCCAAATGTGATATGAGGTCAAATATAGTCTATATGATATCGAATTCTAGAAATTATAAATTCGTACTTAAAGATCTAAGCAGAATTAATTATATTATTGTTGTGTCCAGCAGTTGAGTTTTGCTCAAAATTGTATTTATTCAAATTATTTATTCTCTGGAAATAAAAGTTCTCATAATTGTGAAATATCAGTAGGTATAATGAAAGCACGCGCGCGCGCGCGCGAGAGAGAGAGAGAGAGAGAGAGAGAGAGAGAGAGAGAGAGAGAGCAGTCTAAGTCAGAAATTTATACAGACAAATAGACAAACGAGTATAGATGCTGATTTCCACATTATACATGGCATACGTTTCTGCAGTAATAAATTGTGTTAGGTTGTATTTTTAGCCATATTTCAAGTCAATGTGGACACCACGCCAGTAAATCACCTGCTGAAAGATCAGACCATGTTATTGTGACATCAGGCGTACATGTTCAGACGGTAAGATTGTCACATACACACACAGGCGCGCGCACTCAGTCACACACGCACGCATTCACACACGCATCTATTTATCTCATTATATATATATATATATATATATATATATATATATATATATATATATATATATATATATATATATATATATATATATACACACTTATCGATATATGGATAGATATACTTTTGGTTATTTTTCTTGTATATTCATATATTCAGATCCTAATATTATTTTCCTGTCGAATAATAGGTTCTTACCTCGTTACACTTTTTTTACCTGTCAAATTAATGGTCACCATCGATCTCTCAAGTACAAAATACAAATATATATCCACTCACTCAACCATCCAATCCTTCTGCTTTATTACAGAGTGATTTAGTTTATGCGGATCCCGGTGATAACGATAATCTCTCAGCAAATAATGTTCCTGTCAATCGAGGAGACGAGCACCTTGAGCTAAGAGTTCCGTGGGAGCCAAACGATTACGAGACTGTGTTTGAACACAATAATGAAAGAAGCACCTTGGAACATCCATATGGTTGTGTGTTCGAAGGAAGTGACGTAAATCCGATTGCACACAATCAAATGGAGCACAATGATGCGATGAACATAGAGGGAGAAAATGGATACTTTGCTCTTTCATTAAATGAAGCTGAAGGGAACAATGCTACAGAGGGAAGCGAAATGAATATGGTCGATGCAAATCACGACTATTTTGTTCTTGCATCTGTTGATGGTGATGGGGAAAATCTTACTGAAGGAAACAAAATAGGAAAGGGAGAGAAAAATCACGACTATTTTGTTCTAACATCACATGAACGTGATGGAGAAATGTCACTGAAGAAAGTAAACTAGAAACAATGGAGCCAAATCACAACTGTTTTGTTCTTTGATTTCCTGAATATGATGGGACAATGAAATACAAAAGATGGAGATAAATGACCATCACGTCCTGTTTGATGAAAAAAAGCACTAGCTGTACTATAATAGAGAGCAGTTGAATCTTATGGAAGAATGAGATAAGCCTGCTGAGTCAGCTAATCTTGGCTAAACATGACATACAATAAATGATGTAGACGGTTTCTACCGCAACTATTACTGCTATTTTGTTATTTGTATCTTGGCTAACTTGGTAGACCTTGAGAATCATAATGCCATCCATATTATAAATCCATATTATAACCTATATTAAGGACATTATAAACCTCTGAAATCAATACAAAGACAATGCAAGCTGGAAATAATAGAAATATACAGCTATTATTATATGCCATTGATTTGGGAACATTGAATATCGCTGAGTAATTAGAACAATTATGTAAAGTCTGTATTTCATCTCTTTCAAATTATTATGACAAAAGACAGAGCGGACTCATTTTTAATTTTTTTTAAAAATATTTCTGAGACCTCCTACTTATGTGCACATGTATGTTATTCTGAATTAATAATAACATTATGCACAACTAAGGTTTTTTCCCGTTTAACTATTTTCAATTATTGTTTAAAATTTAACTGTCATATAATCGTAACTATTGTTTTAAATGCAAGTAGGTCTTTTGGGCAATGTCGTAATTTACTATCTTTTAGGTCTCATGTTGCAATACAGAGATCACGGTATTGAACTCTGACTTTGCTTTACAACTTAGAAATTTGGAATAGGGACCAAGAATGTCTTACTTAACAATGCCGAAAAAATGTCCATTAATGCCATCATTATTAATGTCCAAAAAATGTCATCATTAATAATGTCCAATAATGTCATCATTAATAATGTCCGTTAATGTCATCATTAGTAATGTCCAAAAATGTCATCATTAATAATGTCCAAAAATGTCATCATTAAAAATGACAGAAATGTAATCATTAATTATGCTCTATAATGTTATCATTAATAATTCCCAATAATGTCATTAATAATAATGCCCAATAGTAGTAATATGGGGCGAGTTGGGGACAATGGAAAATCCAGTCAAAAACAGCTTGGGCCTGTTTAGGGACAAGATTTATGGGGACAATGGAAAATCCAGTCAAAAAGAGCTTGGGCCTGTATGGGAACAAAAGGTCGTGGGCCCTTATGGGGCCAAAGGAAATTGAACATGGGAATATTATTTGGGACCTTCTGACGACATGGGAAATTGAACATGGAGGGCCTGTATAGGGACAAGGGAAATTGAACATGGGAAATATTATTTGTATTTGTATATGGGTCTGTCTAGCGACAAGGGAAAATGGAGGCAAAGAAAGCAAATATCTTTTCGAGGTATATAAGTATCCCTGAAAACAAACCACACAATCTCCTATCAAAACAGATGGGAAGGAAATTAAAATCACACAATCTCCGATACACACAGAAGGACAGGAAAACAAAACAAGGATAATTAAGAACATCATACATTCTATGTGAAATATGTTCATTGTTTTCATTCATTCATCAATTTAATGAAAAGGTAGTATGATATTTATTGTCTACTGACTTCTTAACATATCTCAAATTTAAGGGATGTCCTGTGTTTCTCTGCACACGCTACAAATAATGTTGCCGAGTTGTAACAAATCTAAGTCTTGCTTTAAATTTTTCCTTTTGATGCTTGCCATAATTCAAACCTTTTTTTTAACTCGATATTCTTCAGCTTAACAATGGAAAATAAATCCTGTAAGCAAGCATTTAGATTTAGAAACCGTATTGCATCTAACGGTAACATTCTAAAGAAAAGGTTTACTCAAATTAACATAAAATTGGATAAAGAAGCCTTGACCAACCTTAAAATAGAGGAAATTGACTTTACCAGAAACACGCGGACAAAAGAGTTGCAAAAATTCAATTTAAGGTCATTTCTACACCAGACCTCAACCTAATCACAAAGGAAGCAGAGAAACTTAATCCTCTCTCTCCAATTGAGTTTAATTTATATGATAAAACCATTAATGATGAAGCTCTGGACGCCACTTTACTCCAAAGCGACTAGAGTGTAAACAATACACCAACCCCCCAATATTCCATCATGGCCGCCTCCCCTACAAAAAAAACCAGTAGGAATCACTGTGTATAAGCCCACTTACGCTCAGGTCACTAACTCTAACGTGAACCATGTGCGCCAGCTGAAGACAAAGGCTCCCATGGGAGTTCGAACTACGCCTGAAAGCACACAAGATCGCTAAAGCTACCGTAGTGCACTCAAGTCAAACACCAGGGCCGTCTAAATTACTGACAGAGGAAGAATTGATATATCCCTCACAAAACGCTAAAAAACAACCCTCCTCAACAACCAATAGGAAATCGAAGGCATGGAAAGGAATAGGTAAAGGTCAAGAACCGTTAAACCCTAAAAAAATGGGACCTCATTAAAAAATCCAAAGAAACAACAAAATCGGCACAGGACAAATCAGGCATATACGGCAAACCCCCTATGGCTTCAACTTATATCAACACTGTATCCAATAACTCAACCTCAGATGTGAAAACTAGAAAGAAAACAAACTTTCACAGACTGGATCTGACGCTCTATCTCAAGAGTAAAACGTCTAAATTTTTACAACTTAACCAATAACAGCTTGGCTAGAGCCATACTTAAAATTCACCCAGGACAATGCCAAATAATTAGGCCGAATCAACAATATATCATCCTACATTGTTGTACAAGGGGCAAAGTAGCTAAATACCTTGAAATCCAAGAGCTCTGTATTATCCCAGTTACCGTATAACTCCATAAACAGCTCCAAAGCTCTATTAATGTTCATACTGACAACAAGAACCAAAAATCCAATAAGGCCACCACCACCACAAATGAAATCCCACAAAGGTGCACTTATAAATCAGTACAAAAACTGACAGGTACATTAGGTGTACTAAACAATCAGAAGATAGAGCACAAGTTAAAGGAAGGAGGAAACCAAATTTTGAAAAATTACCGCTTAGGAAACTAACAAACCAACACAAATATCACTGTACTGGAAACATCAACCCAACTGCCTACATTAACTAAATTAGGAAAAGTAGGTACCAGATATAGGTACATTGGGGCCATTACAAGGCTAAATGAAAATTTGAGGCCAAGTGTAATAAATGCGGGGGGCCCCATAAATTGGAATGTAAAAGAGATACACCAAAATGTGCTAACTGTAGAGGCCCGCATGTACCGCAATCTACTTCCTGTCCCTCAACAATACGGGAAAATGTCATTGTAGGTATAATGGTCACAGAACATTGCAATTATAACACAGCTAAAGCTAAAATTGACAATGTCGTCCTATTTAAACAAATAAAGCAACCCAAATTGAACATAACAAACGATAGGCTCAATAACAAGAATAACAACAAAACAAACCATCAGGCTGATAAATTCAAAGAACTGAGTGACGTCATCACTCGACTGAACAAATTGACTGAGGATATCAACTTTGACACTATAACACATAAAACTATCCTATCATCAATCAATAATGTTCGCACCCAAATTGAGCACCAGGTTACAATAAACGACCCTATAAAAATGGTTAATTCAACTCAAAGGGACGTTATTATATGGCAATGGAATGCAAGAGGATTGTCAGGAAATATTAACGAACTTAAACTCAAAATAACTAACTCTAGCTATAAACCTGACATCATTTGCATTAAAGAAACTAAACTTTCTGCAAATTCGAAAACATTGCCATCAATACAAAGATACTCTCCTGGCTATTTCCAACATCGAAAGGAAGGTCGGGGGGGGGGGGTAGCCATTTTTACAGAAAACACTCTACCATTTGTTACGCTACTACCTATAATATCCCAGGAAATTAGTAACACACTAATAGAAATACAATCCCTATTAGTCAATACAGGAAACCATCAATTACAAATCATAAACGTATATGACCAAAGAGGGGGTAAAAAGCTTAAACATAAATTAGCGTTTAAAGAAATAACCAAAATCATTGGGACCTGGCTTGCAATCATCTGTGGAGACTTTAATGCCCATAATAAGCTATGGGGGAGAGGTGACGGGTAGGAGGGATACCTGGGTGGAAGAATGGATCAATGACTCCACCCTTATTATCCTTAATGATGGTGCTAAGACCAGACTTAGTCCGGTCGACGGCACCCTGTCCGCCATTGACCTCACCCTAGGCACACCCAGACTGGCACAAGTGGCTAAATGGGAGGTGGAGCAATCTGACCCCATGGGGAGCGACCACTTCCAAATAATAACCACTCTACAGATGACTGTTCAGTGCGAACTCAATGATAAAATACCCAGGAGGAACAAGTCAAAAGCTGATTGGGAAACGTTTCAGGAAATATTCAATAATGTTAGCCCGTCAGATATAGAATCCAAAGATATTGACATCTACTATGATAACCTAATTAAGGCCATAACTCAAGCTGCCACCAACTCTATCCCCAAAACTAGTAGAAAACCAAGACGTGTGCCATGGTGGACAAAAGAAATTAAACTACCTAGACAGGACAAAATTAGAGCTTTAAATAAATTTAAAAGATCAAATATTACTACTAACTTCCAAGAGTACAAAAATTTCGATAACAAGCTCAAATATCTAATAAAGCAATCTAAAGAAAAAACTTGGCAAAAATACTGCAACACTATTAATTTTAGAACTAACTCTAAACAAGTGTGGGATAAAATCAGGGCCATAAAGGGAAAGAATATAAATGGCAGCCCAAAAATCAATAATATCTGCAATCAGAAAGAACAAGCTCAATCATTAGCAAAACATTTTAAAAATATGAGCAGCAATACTAACCACACTACTGAATTCCAAAACCATAGAACTAAAACTGAAATTAAATTATGCCATCTATTTCAAGACCAGGGACCCATAAATAAATCACTCAACAAAGATATTACCATATATGAATGGTCCCAGGCGCTCAAATCCAAACATGAAACTTCACCTGGGGAAGATCAAATAGGTTACATAATATTTAAAAACCTACCTAGCAATATGGTTATGATAATAATAAACATGCTAAACATAATTTGGCAAACAAAGAAGCTACCCCAAAAATGGAAATCGGCGCTAGTTATCCCCATTGAAACCTATCAAAGATAGGAATAACATTTGTTATTCAACTCATATAGACCAATTTCACTTACCAACAATATCTGCAAAATCATGGAAACAATTAGCACTAACAGACTCAAACACCACCTGGAGAGCAATAACTTGATATCTCCAAACCAATGTGGTTTTAGAAATAAAAGATCTACTACGGATCAATTAATTAAATTGGAATCCGCCATTAAATTAGCATTTAATAATAAACAGGACTAATAGAAACTTAATTGCGGTTTTTCTAGATCTTGAAAAAGCGTTTGATCTGGTGGCATTACTGGTCGCATCTTTAATTCTATACAAAACATTTTAACAGACCGCAAAATTATAACTAGAGTTGGGGCTACTTATTCTGAAGAAAACTCTCTTTAAAATGGGACTCCCCAAGGCAGTGTCTTCAGCCCCACCCTCTTCAACCTCATGATTAATGATCTTAACTCTAATCTCGCATCTCCCTCGATAGGATTATCACAATTTGCAGATGATAGTGGACTATGGAGAACAGGAAACCCCTCCAACCACACTCATATGGCTGAAATGAAAACAAGTCTAAATAACATTGGTAAATGGGCTGATAAATGGGGATTTAAACTGTCGCACCAAAAAACGGTAGCTGTACTGTTCTCACCTTATAGAAAAAAACATATTATACCCCAACCACCAAATTTAAAATAAACAAATCAAATTCGTTAAAAAAGCTATATTTCTGAGTATGTACTATGATGAACACCTAACGTGGGTATCTCATATTGATGACCTAGTTAAAAGGTGCAATCTTGACTTAAACTTACTTCAAAGCCTCAAAGGAACCCAGTGGGGTGCTAACCAAGAAACAATAATGACTCTATATAGGGCATTAATTAGATCTAAACTCGACTACGGATGCCAAATTTACAAAACGGCCTCCATAACCCAACTTAATAGATTAGATAAAATACAGAGGAAAGCCCTTCTCATAGCAACTGGGGCATTACCATATACATCTACAGCAGAGTTGCAGGTCTTAACAGGAGAACCGCCATTACAGCTTCGAAGGCAGGAACTCATGTTGAGATACGCAACTCGACTGTCCACCCACAATAAAACACACCCCACTCTAGTAGTTATCAACAAATGCAAAATTTCTTTTAGGAAAACTCTTAAAAATAATTCATCCTTTGGCAAAATAGTACATGAATTAAATTTACAACTCCCAGTAGATATATTCCAAGTGGAAACTAACCAAATATTTGATAAAAAAAACCTTGGAATAATACATCAATTAAAGTAATCATCTCCTTTATAGACAAAGGTAAAAAGAAGATCAACAACATTATTTAAAAACAGCTGCAATGGAACTAATCAACAACCAATCTAAAAACTATACTCATATATTCACGGATGGTTCCAAAATTAACAACCCCTTTAAAACAGCTGCCGCTTGGGTCATTCCAGCACTCAATATCAAAATGGGCAGCCGCCTACCGGATTACTGCTCCATTTACACAGCTGAATTCTGGGCCATCCTGGAATCTTTAAAATGGATACTAGAAAATAAACCAGATAAGACCTTGATTATTAGTGAGTCACTAAGTGATCTAAAATCAATACAATGCAATAATACTAAATCAAGAGAAAACTTTCTTAATCAAATTAACCAAATAATTAAAATACTCGATACTCAGAACATAACAGTAGAGTTTCTTTGGATACCATCTCACATCGACATAAAAGGCAATGAATTAGCTGACCAATTAGCCAAGAGTAAACTCACTGAACCTAATTACATGCCACTAAAGCATAGTCCAGCAGAAATTAACAATTTAATCTATACACTGATAAATCAAAAGTGGCAAAGGGATTGGAACCATAATAAACAAGTGAGATTTTTATATAGTATTGTGAATGAAGTCAATAGAAATATCCTGATACCCAGGTGCAGCAGTTATGAACAATCTAAAATAAATAGGATAATTCTTGGAAAAACAAAATTAGCTAATAGTTTTGGAAAATATATAGGACCTTTTCCGCACAACATCAACTGCTTCCACTGTAACGTACCGGAAGATCTGTACCATATATTCAATATCTGTAACAATACTCAAAAAGAAAGAGAACTATTTATAACTAAACAATTAGAACTTGCCGCACCGAGTACATATCCAGAAATAATTCAATTATGCAACAAAAACCCTCAAAGAACATACTATAATATAATTGAATTTCTTAGAACTACAGGGCTAATATATAGAATATAAGTATAACACCAAATCATCCATAAATGAAATGAATGTTTTACTGGTACCTAAATATGCATATAAAAAATATTGTTCTAAGTGGAGGGAAGCGTACGGGGCCAAAAGGGATTCGTTACCCTTAAGGGAGCCCACCTACACTACGCTGGGTATAACGTTCCCATGGCGGCTCCAGAGCAACCAAACCTAATGGAATGGTAAAATAACATGGAACAATAAAAATACCTAAAATATAAGAAATACATAAAGGTATAAACATCAAGAGTTATATTACCTACCAGTTATACAATCAATAGGGAAAGCGTCTTACCTCTTTTTTTCTCTTATGCTTCTAAATTCTTCCTTCTATATAACCGCATTAACAACATCTCATAACTGAGTTTAATATTACGAAGGTATTATAGGCCCCTAAAAAACGCGATACCTCTGTGGTTAAAGTATAACCACTAACACGCGACCCTAACTATGGTCCCAACTAGAGTGTATGAGGTAGTCTCAAAACCATGACTATCAGGTCCAGCGACACAATGTTGCAACTAAAAACCTCATCATATATGCATAGGTTATGACCCCAAATTAGATCTAATAAGGTAGTCTCAAACCCCAGGCCCAGCAACACAAGGTTGCAACCAAAAATATGCTAATTTAGTAAATGACATCAAATTCATACACTATGGAAATAGTTAACCCCAAAACTATCAGTCCTTGCAGTAACTTAATAACATAATGTATTAACTAACAATGCAAAAAGTTGTCATATGGGGTTATATATTCTACACAAAACAGCACAAAGAATTCCAAATTGATAGGGAAAAATACGGATGCAAATTTACAAAAGAGCAATGCTGTTTAGAGTGAGAATCCAAAACAAGACACCCAAGATGTATAAAGGGAATCATCGAGTGAGTACAGGGTCAAACAATACACTCAAGAAGTATACAGGGACCAACCACAGGAGCAGAGGGATTATCGGTCGCTAACAAGTGATCATGGGATTCTCCAAAAAAAAGTCCTTTTTAGGGCTATTGACTTTCATTGCCTTAATAGGGTCTTCCACTTGGTTACGGAAACCCTCCTTGACAAGCTCTATCCATAAAGCCTAACTTGATCATTTTCGTACCCACCGCTCAAAATTAACAATCTAATCCTCTCTGACAGTGGCTACCTTTCAAATGACGTATAGTCATATCAGCAAAAGAAATTGTTAGGGATATATAATATATACACTTTTGTACTAGAAGATTGGCATAGATAGGAACGTAATTTAATTCTTCAACTCTATCATTTGATGAATTGCATCGGTGGCTTACACAATTTTGGCATAGGGAAATCCACTAGAAAAACTAGATTGAATTTGGAATAAGCGTACGTACTTTCGATTGGTTGATAGGTTGAGTGCGTGATGGGTCTATTCCTACTCACCCAGGTCTAACATTCATATCATTAGCCCCTTTTTAGGGGTATGATATGACGACCAAATTAAATAGCGCACTCTGTACGCAGAAACGCCAAGAAGATGTGGCACCATTCCATCTTCCTAGATAAATTAAATCCCTGCCATGTAAATAAATTTCAGTGCAAAATAGTGAACATATGACCCTAGTGGCCGGTTTCACTTTAAATCCAACTATTCATTAATTTACATGATGAAATTGAAAAACAAACATATAAAGCAAGCAGTCAGGTTTGTTACATCAATTAAAATATCTCCCGGAATTATTACCTCAGAATTTAATAGGTTGTCTTGGAAGCCATTAAACCATCAAAGACTAGAAAACGGATTAATGAAGTTATACATGGTATACAAAAAGGCAAAAACACCCTGCTAAAATCTAATGAAGCCAAAGAATAAATGTAACGCAGAGTGAATACACTTGTCTTATACCATGTAGACGAAACTGATAGTTACAAATTCATCCTCCCCATTCCACAAAATAAATCAAAGATTGGAATTGATAACTACAAACGTTTCAAATAAAGAGCGGACACATTGTTTCGAAAAAAAGTTTTGGTTGTAATGGTCGACTCTACGTGGTGCATACATGTCAGTATAGTTTAGGACCAAATTAATCAAGGTAGAAATCAAGACACGATGCCTTTTTGCAGTACCAAAGATCTGTTGCTTTACGTTCACGTTTTCATGTCCTTCCTGGGTTTAATAAATTATTGAGGAACCGCCTTACGAAACATATCAGCTGTTCGTGATAACTCTTTCATAATAGCTTTTGATTTGTTTCTTATCACGCGCCTTAATGAACCGATGTATTCCTGACGTCTGCAAGAATATTTATTGATTTTGATATGCTATTCAAGGCCATACACATACCAGGAGTGTGGATATATACATATATTTGTGCATACATCTAGTTCGACATGTCTTAAGTATATTTAAAAAGATTACAATCAAGAATTTGAGATTTGTTTTTCATGTTAGGAAGATGTTTGATATGACAGTTATACATTTGAGGGTCAAAATACTGAGGCACACATTAATAGAATGCAAACTTGTGAGTTTTGCTCAGCATGAGAAATCGTTTCCTATGCTAAGTTTCTCATAAAACTTCATAAATGAAAGACATCTAGTTCAGGGCTGTTCTTAGTTGACTATACGGTTGAAAGGTCGAAGGTTAAGGTCTCGGAAGTTAAAATTGAAATGTGGTATTCATATGATTTCTTGCATGTGTTTATTATGAAACTAATCAGGAAAGACGTAGCGGTAACATGCTATTAATTTCAGGGCAGAAGAAAAGGTCATGGTAAAAGGAGTTATTTTTGTTTTCAACCTGCGCCCAGTTATCATTAAACCTCGCATATGCAGTGTATTTGGGTAGATGAAAACTGCCTGGGGATCGTTTAACGTTCAATTTCAGTCATTAAAAGAAATGATGTAGTTTTCACATTATAAGTCAGTTTATTACAGTAGTTCTTATATATATATCTATCTAAAAATTTAATTTACCGAGGCTACGACAAGGAACTGATTACTGAGGCAACCCAAAGGGCTAAGCTAACAAACCGCGATGACCTACTAAAATATGAAAAGAAGGAAAAGGCTGATAGGATACCATTTATCCTGACCTACCATCCAGACAACCCCAAAATAGGTAAAAGCATCGGGAAACACTGGCCCATCGTAGAATCATCCGGTGCACTAAAGTTAATCCTCCCGAACAAACCTGTATTAGCCTACCGGAGACCAAAAAACCTCAAGGACATCCTAGTCAGGGCGAAGCTAGCGCCAATCACTAATCAAGACTACACTAGTCAATCTGGCCCCTGTCGCGATAAAAGGTGCAAAACCTGTCAACACATGATGGAAACCAGGACTTTTTCTAGCACAATGACGAGAGAAAAACTAAACATACATGGTCCAAACAAAACGTGCAAAACAGAGAATGTAATTTATCTCATCACATGTAAGATCTGTAGCCTGCAATATGTCGGAGAAACTGAGAGGCTACACAAAAGGATCAACCTTCATAGATCTGATTGGATAACAAAGAAGCTATACAGAAGTCCGGTCGCAGAACACTTCTCCTCCCTTAGCCACACCTTCATTGTTAGAACACTATTGCAATTGCTCACAACCACAACTGGAGTTCCGAAACCAGGAAAGAAAAGGAATCTTACTGGATACGACGCCTTCGAACATTGAAACCAATGACTAGAAAAAGACAGCCATGCACAATTGTAATTATCTTTTCAAGCTGACACATTTTCTTTTAAAAAATTCTCTAAATTTGCTTAATAGTCTCTAACTATTAATATAAAATATCCGGGATATAATTTGCGCGTACATAAATTTACATACAAAAACAGATGTGTCGCTTTGGCTCATCGATATCTAAGTCAATACAGACATTTTACAGCATCCGCAACAAGTTGAAAGAAACTAGTTGTAACATAATAAATTTAAAGGTTGAATTCCTGTAGAAACAGTCATGTAAAGTTTTGCAAACACGGGTTTTATATTTTACTTGTCTGTCTTGTCTATTTTCTGTATTTGCCTTTGATAAAGACTCATTAAGAGTCGAAAGCGCTCAGGCTAGAGTGATACTAGTTTTGCACTGTTGCTTGTCAGTTTTTTTGCATTTATATATATATATATATATATATATATATATATATATATATATATATATATATATATATATATATATATATAATGAAATGTGTTTGAAATACATGCGCTTGGATATGCAGAACATGATCATATTAATTTGGAATTCAAAAGGTCAAGGATTAAAGTCACCGGAACTCCAAATTGTAATTTTGCTGTTATATATATATATATATATATATATATATATATATATATATATATATATATATATATATATATATATATATATATATATATATATATATATATTATAGTGCATTATGTTAACTCTACTGGTCATAGACTAAAACAGCTTATGAAATAGCCTGTTGACGGTTTATATTACACATCCTGTATCAGCGCAAGAGTGGTGTCGTATTAATCCTTCCGAACTGCTGGAAGAATAGTCATAGAAGTTAACAAACACATTTGTCATAAGGTTTAGTTTGTCTTAGATGAAAATTGTGATCCTGTAACATCCAATATGACTTCCACAGCAAATTATCATTTTAAACTAATTGTTATTGCCACTCCTCCTGCATGGATGGTCATATCTAAAGACCCCTAATCATGCCTACTTGAACACAAACAATGACAGTGCATATTGGAAAACAAAATTGACAGCCATATTGAAAATATTGTATATCTTTGCTTCTTCGGAGTGCATAGTAATAATGAGATCGACTTTGCAGTAAAATATTTATTATACTGTTTAGTTTGTGTAGAATTATAATAATGCTGATTTGACATCCAATATCGCGCCATCTTGAAAATCATGCTATCGCTACTCATCTTGGATGTTTTTTTGTGATAACAAAAAAGGTCCAGTTTGAAAATTGTGCCTCAGACTTTTCATATGGCCGTCACAGTGGAGGGATACAATCTTGTCATTACCTTTCCTGAACAGAGGCGCATATCGACACGTTTATATTCACGTAAAGACTTCTTTTTAAAAATGTCCATTTATATAAGGGAGTAGTCAGTACGTATTGGGAGATGGTACGGAATAAACAGTTCTTACTGCCCAGTACTCAAGACCTCGTCCTATATCCACTTCGTCACGATCTTTATTGTCAAATGTTGAACCCATATTAATGTGAAGTCGTCGATTGTTTGTGAGGATTTTGCTTAAAGATGTTTATTCGCATATAATTTTCTAAATTTTAGATGCTTTTCAAAGCACTTTACATGAAGTAATATGAAACTTAAACAATTCATTAATGTTACACTCACTAGACACCAATGACCTTAGGGTCAAGGTCACATTCATATAATTGTGACCTAAATCTTGGGTTAATTTGCTTATATTTCTAAATCCCTTGTTGGATGTTATTCATACTTGCAATAAATCATCATGAAACTAGGGCAATTAATCCTGAGAATTGTGCGGTGCCCTTTTGACCATGGGGTAAAAGGCCAAAGCAGCGGCGTCGCTAGGGTTGGTGTCACCCAGTGCGGTAAACTCATGGTGTCACCCCTCCAGACTAACACCATGGATTTTCTTCTTAAAATAAGTCCACAGTATAAAAATGACAAGAACAAAAATAAATTAATTAAAGGTCAGAAGGTAAAGGTATTTAAGAACTGTAACAACGTTAAGTTATAGTTATTTTACTTAGAACTTACTTCATTTGCAATTTTTTCATTTTTGTGTCACCCCTATGAGATGGTGTCACCAGGTGCGGTCCGCACCCCCCTAGCGACGCCACTGGGCCAAAGTCAGTCATAGAATATTTTCATTAGGCTTTTGATTAGAGTTTATCGATTTCATTTTCTACAGTCTTTGATTGCTTCTATTCACATTTGAAATGAATCAGTTAAAATACTTGACTATTCACTCTGCAACATACTCTCTCAATCTTTTGTTCTTGACTTCGGGGTCAGACGTTTAAGTAATGCTTCGAACATGGGGTTGAAATGTAGGCCCTGGCCTTTTTGTTATCAAATGGACCACTCGCTGACTAAACTATGTAAATGTACACTAACTTGTAACTGAATT
Organism: Unio pictorum; assembly: GCA_030141615.1. Taxonomy (NCBI): domain Eukaryota; kingdom Metazoa; phylum Mollusca; class Bivalvia; order Unionida; family Unionidae; genus Unio; species Unio pictorum. The sequence continues at coordinate 1,946,524 of JARLTB010000242.1, forward strand.
GGTTATTTTGTACACGACCTTTATATGCAGGTAACCGCGAGACAGAAGTGCCCGCAGAAATAGGTTTGAAATATCTCTTATATATCGTTCGTCGCTCACAGAAAGAATCGAATCCCATTGTAAATTAAATTTTCATGTGGTAAATGTTTTTTTTCGTTCTCATAATGATCTGTCACACAAAAACTGATTGCCATTAATCCAATGAAAATATTTGCAATTGCAAGTCTAAAGTTTAGAGTCAACTTTATGTTATAGTAAGTAAGTAAACTCAAAGAATTAATAACGCCGTACATTTTTTTTGTTTTTTGAAAGAGCAAAACAACAGCAACAATGAAATCCAAACGGATTTGTCTCACATTGGTCACGCACCCAGGCTTATTTGGGTTTCACTTGCAACTTGCATGTCAAGTGATTATGAATCTGTTGATATACTAGTTAATATCCCAGTGATCCCGTTTCCTATTATTAGCAATCAGTTTGAATAAACGTAACACAGTCATAAGTATATGTCTCATTCGGATACCTCGCATCGAGGATATCCATCTAGCCGGAAAATAAAAGCAGATGCCTCGGTATTGTGCTTTGACTTACAGAAATGGATACATCGTTTCGATTTCCAACAATCCTAGGTAAGTCTGTCTCTTAGACTCATGGTCAAAATAGAAAAATGGAGGTGATGTTGCATATCATTGGGAAATGTGAAGTACAAATTGCAGTATTTTTTGTTGTTGGTGGCACAATAATACAATTCTGGTTGTTTATGTGAGTCCTGGCACCAACTCTATGATAATGGCTTAGCTGACAGACTCCGCGCGCACGTGTGTGTGTGTGTGTGTGTGTGTGTGTGTGTGTTTAGGAGGACAGTTGGTTTTTTTTAATTAAAGGATTAGGAATCAATAACGTATCTCACGGTATGAGACTTTCAATTAGCCGTTCTATTCACCACTTTTCACTTTATTCCCAACTTTAATATTCTTTCTTCAAATCAAATCCACTACCGTTTATAAATACCTAATTGCTTTTGACATATTAATTCGACTTTTTTCGGAAATAGCCTTGTGTGAGCATCGCCTACCGAATCACTTGACATGACAATACTACTAGCCTCCGACAAGCATTCAGTATTTGCCCCAGAAAATTATTTCAATTTCAGTGATATGTAGTTTAGACAATATTTATATTCTATTTCAATTTCGTATAGTAATAACCTACGTGTTTTATTTCAGTAAATCATGACAATCAGTTTTAAATCGGCTTGAGAACATATTGATGCTAAAGGAAATTCAGTCTAGAAAATGTTAATGCATTTAGCGTACAGTCTTAAATTATTATTATTATTATTATTATTATTATTATTATTATTATTATTATTATTTGAAGTGAAAAAATATTTAACAAAACAGTAAATATTTGCTGTTTAGAAGCATACTGTTGTACATAATAATTTTACAGTTCTAATCTGTTGGTGAGATAGAATTTTGATTAGTGAGATTTGTTGACATGTATATACATACTTAATATATCAAACTATTTATTTCTGAAACCATTGTTTTGTATTTCTTTATTATAAATTATGGTTTTCATCTTTACCCTTTCTCAATGGCTGATAAAAGAAACACTCAAGTGTCTGTAAAATTGAGACAATAAAGTATTAATTTTGAGACACGAGCGTTAAAGAGTTCAATTTCAAAAATGTCAAATATTTTAACCTGACAACTACACACAGCAAAGCCCCAAATTAGGTGCTTGTCGACCCATAGTCTATACACGTTCATTTTTTGACATATTTTTTCAATTTCTGTCTTATTGTTGTTTCCTTCAAAATATCGAGGAGACATGCTTTTCTATCTACTTTTGTGCCCAAATCCACAGTGTAATTGCTACCAGTTGTGTTCTTGTACCGCTGATCGTATCAATTATCACAAGCTTTATCCATCTAAGGATTAAATCTAACTCATTCGTTTAGACAATCTGGATTAAATTCTTTAGAATTATAAAACCCCACTGACTCTTCTGCACCATTATCGATATATAAAAAAATGAACTTTTGCAAATTTTACTTACGATAAACAATTTATTATCGCGAAAGTCTGCTTGTTGGAGGAAAATGTCTGACGTACACGATGACTGGTTGCGTGTCTAATTTATAGTTTCTGATTGGGTAACCAAACAGCTTAATTGACGAGTGGTGATTGGTCAATTATGTTCGGCCCTGTCGTTTGATTTCACATACAAGTTTCGCAATGCAATCTCGAGTGCAGAATTTTACTTCTAATCCTGCCCAGGAAAGGATATATTCTTTAAAGAAGGATCAGTTGCTGGAACTTGCCAATCATGATTCTATTTCAGACGTAATAACAACGTTGTTAAAACAGGAAATAAAACTTATTTTGTACAATACTTTCTAGAGAAGAAACGTTTTTAAACCACGTGCTTTGAGTTTAGTTAGTAAGTCTCTTTCTTTGGCATTAAAATAAAATTAAAGAATTGCAGTTAAGAATTTTTTTTATATAGAAAAATTGGATTTAGAAAATATCAGCTTGAGAAAAGAAGTGACCAAAAGAGTCCCAAATCAGAAACAGGAACGTAAAAGAGAAATCTAAGTTAAGAAGAAGAAGAAGAGAGAGAGAGAGAGAGAGAGAGAGAGAGAGAGAGAGAGAGAGAGAGAAATTGCAGGCAGAAATCACACCACCACCCCAAGTTTAGATTCTGATGTTACCAAAATATTAGGTTAGTACCCACTGTTAATGAATTATACTTGGGACAATATTGTCTTTATTTTGAGAAAATTGCTGAAGATATGGAATAAGCAAGAGGGTATTGGACTATATTATCACATCATGTACATGTTTGCAAATCTTGTGAAAAGCCTGCACTCTACTGTCAGTACAACAAAGTGCTAATTATGGTGTAATTAAGGAATGTGTCTTGAAGGGCAATCGGTTGGTGCCCAAGGCATATCGACCCAAGTTTAGGAATTGTAATAAAAAAACTGGGGAAACTCCTCTGGATTTGCTAAGGAAAAAGAACAATTGTTTAGTATATGGTGTTTAGCCAAGAACGTTGATACATATTATAATGGCTTTTGACAACTTTAATCGCAGTTCAAGGATTGCAACCATGGTGATATCAAGACATATCTTGATGAGAACAAGGTAGAACTATTCGAAGATGCTTCTCGTACAGCTGAGGACTATTTCTTGACTCATAAAGTTTCATTTTTCAACACGTTTTCTCTAAGCAGGGTTTGGTTAGAACCATCTTAGTCTCATGCAATATAAATAAGTTATAGAAGTATGCTGATATACATAGCCAGGTTAATCATGCAATAAATTTAGCTGAACCAGTTACGCACATTTAAACGACATTGCAATCGGAGTGTGGTGTCTTTGGTTTAACCAGTCTTTGGACATCGGAACTAATAGGTTCATCAGTCTGCAGCAACCTAGCAAAGAACAACATGAATTTATTATCAACGCTCGCGATGGAAATTATCCCAGGACAAGCTCTTAATGCAATATTTAGCATTGGGCTGAAGGAGGCCACTAATTGGAGCCTCAGAGCAGCAGGAAAAAGAACAACACTGCTTCTCGTATGGGACAAGGAAGAACAAATGGAAATACAAGGGGCTCTCAAGTACAGGAAAAACAGAGGTAGACACCGGCAGTGGCGGGAAACCGAACCGGACCACAGTACACCACCCCCATAACCAGCAGTTCATGAGGAACCGGCCCCCACAACTACAGCAACGGAATCTACTGTACGGGGGGGGGGGTACAATAAAGGTACTTCAAGAACAGATAGCAGTGCTATCTTCACAACTTCAGGCGATTTTTACTGCTTCGGAGATGGCCACGTCACCTATAATCGAGCCTCAACCAGAACCATCATCGCCACCACCACCACCACCCAAAGAAATGGAAGGGGAAATGGGGGTGGGGTGATTAAAACATCGACACCCACCCCCACTCATTCACCAGGCGTGGCAATGAACCTGGATAAAAAATGAGAGAAGGCCACCCCAAAGGAAAAATGGGAGTCACCGGAGAAGACGACGAGGATGCCAGATAAAGTTAAGGAAAAACTAATGGGGAAGCTCTGTGACGAACAGGGACTAACTTCACTCTTGAATGACAAGAGAAAAGCTGCCAGCTTCATCTCAGCGGTGACATACGTAGGGTTCCGGTCGTTACAGATTTCGCCACCAAGACTCCAACACTGGCACTTCGCCCTCAAAATCCTCACCAGACACTATTATGAGGCCTTTGAAGACAGACCTCTACACCACCTATTTGACGCAGCAGCCTATATCGCCTCCCGCCACGGAATTTACTTTCCAAGAACAACCCGGGAGGAGGAAAGACTGCTGCCTTTTTGGTGGAATTGGATGACAGGTGTTGTACGTTTTCTCAAGATGAGTACCAGCCCTTGTAAGGGCTAAATTCATTGCCATTTAGTTTTATTGAGTTCTCATTTGGTACGAGAACTCTATTCGAACAAGCTCTATTGAAAAATCTGACATGATCATTTTGAAACACAGCTCCAAAATTTACAATCTATTCTAACCTAACAGTGACCAACCTACATATGTCGCATAGACATTTTAGTTTAAAATTGGTTAGGGACTTATAATATGTATACTATGTACTAGAAACATTGGTATGTTAAGCGTTAGGAAAATTTTACAAGTTATTGAATTTGACTCAATTGCAAAGGTGGCTGACACATTATTGGTTTTATTTTGTCCATTAGTAAAACTGGACTGAATTTGAAATAAGTATGGCTAGGGCGTTCCAGGGCGTAAACGACATCCATCTACGACATCGGCTGGCCGACCGCGGGAACTTTTTCCTCCTTTTCCTCGTCCAGAGCCCATCAACATAGTGATATGAGAAAACTATTTTTCTCTCGCTATTATTTGGTGCAATTGCACCCCTGTAACAAGATACCTGATTGGTTGATAGTGTTGAGTGTGTGTTGGGTCTATTCCCACTCACCCAGGGTCTTACATTCATGTCATTAGCCACTTTTTAGTGGTATGACATGACGACCAAACTTAACAAGCGCATTTTGTGCGTTAAATGCCCATGGGGATGTGGCACCATTCCTTACCCACAGGAAACCAACCATCATATAAACTAAACGATGGTTAAACCAGTGACCAAATGACCTTAATGGCCGGTGTCACTTTAATCCAACTTTCATTCATTCGGATATAATAAAGAATTTTCTCCGTTAACTTTCAAAGAGAATTAAAATATTTGTTTTAGTTTTATACACGTTGTTGATTTCGCTTCTTTCTGTTACTTAGTTCAAGACCGTGGAGTTGTAACATTATGTTCTAGTCATCATATAGTTTGTTTTGACCTCTCGGTGTTTTCTTTTATATATTTTAAGCAATTGTTAGAAAACAACTTATTATCTATAGTTACACATTTGGTAGTTTTGTTCATCTATTCCCTTCATTATTTGTAAAGTGTGTAAATTTTCTGTTAACTGCCGTTTCAGGTAAGTGTTGGCTAATGAAATGAGGAACTTGTGTATACCTGGATAATAAGTCTTGTTGGATTGGAGTGAAATATGTTTGAGGAGAGAAGAGAGTAGAGCTATGATTGGTTGAGTTACTTAAAATTAATTAATCGCATGATTTTTTAAAAATATTCCGCTTTGTCTTTTTCTGTTTGTTTTATCTCCTTATTTTTCCCAACTGTTACGCAATCGACCTCATTAGCAGCACGGTTGGTGGGGGTGGGTGGGTGAGGCACCCTGGGCTACTATATCGTTTACTCTCTTTGGGCGTGGCAGACGACATTAGATATGTGGGGTTGGCCGCGAAAACGTTTTTATATCGGGCATGTCCCCAGGACTTACTGGGAATCTGACTCCCGCATGCCCATGCGTAGCAAAACAAAAATGGCTTCGTAACCAGTTGAATTGAAATTAATTAGAAACATACAATCTAAATAACTGTGATTGGAATAAAATGTGTAAGCGACCTCATATGGGGAAGTTAATCACAATACAGTAACAAAGTATAAGAAAGTACTGTTGGATAAAGGCTGACAGAATCATAAAGTGTGGAGTTCCTATTCCACTTGAGTTGTGTCACGTTCGTGTTCGTGGAACAATACAGTAATGTATACTTTGTGTAGGCCGACGACGACAATCGTCCCTCTGGTACGAGCATTCGAAGCAAAACGCGGCTAATAAATGTTCAGAAAAGTATGCTAGAGATATCAGACCATATGTATATAATACGACTATCATTACTCTATGAGTAAATACTCAATGAACTACGACGACAATACATCTGGGCAGTATTCGACGATATCAAAAAGAAGAAAACTTGGAAATAACTGACGTTGTGGCGCAACGTCGAAATGCTATGGGATTACCCTCTGTTGATTCCAGACAGCTAACTATTAATGGCATTAATAATCAACATCGTCGTAGTAACATCATCCTGACGTGTAACCGACGTCGAGACTCAAGTGCCTTGTGTGTTGACACTTAAACTTGTTGTTATGCACGACCCAAAACTAAACCAGGATGTGGGGAACCCCCATAAAAAACAACAACATACAAACAACATCTACACGTTAACGTTCAAACTGCTATACATACATATGAACATGTAAATGCATTTAATTATTTACTTTAAAATGTCCAGGACGTCTCTAACACCATCCATTATGGTTTATAAAGCCCATTGTTGTTGCAGATAAACGTGCCGATGTTGATGAGACTCTAACAGGCTGGATACCGGTAATGTTAAAACGTTACAATCGTAACAATAATATGTCAAGATCGCAAATATGGCACTTGTCAGGGGCCCGAGATAGATAGATAAAACATACGCACATTTTTGAAACACTAAAGGGGCCCGAACTCTGTCAGCTTCCTGGGGCCCAGAATTTCCTAGGTGCGGGCCTTCTACAATATATTGTGTAAAAGTATATGTTTGTATAAAATTTATTTATTAAAATGATTTTTGAAAGGGAGATAGTAAAGCGCCGATGCTTGATTAAGGACAATCCATAATTACAGACACACAGGTCATATTAAGCTCTTGCACAATTCCGTTATAAAAACGTTTTAATGACACGCGTCACGTTTTGTTGCAGTCCTCTGCACGCAAGGAGATTAAAAATAGTACATCAAGGTGTACCCTCCCTGCTGCTTCTTTAAAAAATGCGGCGTTAATCTATAGATGTTTGTCTATTGACAGTAGTGCCCTTTGAACTATCAGCATGATATTACAATGGGACAAAACGAAGATCAAATTTCTGATATATTTTCTCGTTCCAATGTTAAATTGATTAACAAAATTGAATATTACTTTCTAAAGTTTTAGTTTACATCTATTAAGAGTGTTTAAAAAAAATTGTATGTAGGAGAGGATATGAGGCATTAATGCTATATTTCACATGAAAAAATGTTAACGTTTTCAAGTATTGATTTTTTTTCGTGGTGTAGTCAAAAAGTTTTACACACTTGCTGAAACATATTCGTTATTTTGTATCAAAACCTTCCGTTGCATTGTTTTGACTGATTTGTAAGATATAGCACGTCTCATAGATATGCAATATCCTTTAGACCCAATATGGTTTTCTACGCTGTTTTTGTTATAGACCCCCGAGATCACTGGTCATAGATTGAACCATTCCATTCACGAAAGGTTACTAAGAGTTGTCCTAAATAATTGTTTAAATGATCAGATTGGTATTTTCTGTACCGCATATCTCTCGTTTGTTGTGGACAAAGCGAATTTCAAGGGTATTTGTTTCCTTGTTTGAAAATTTTCACGCGTCCACATCATTAATTGTATCATCTCTACTTCCAAATGGATGAAACAGCTTGTTTTGTTCATCTACTAAGGTAATAAACCCAAGGTCAAACGCCTGCTGCATAAGAGTTTATTGTTTGTTTACAAATTAGTTCTTTTTTTTTAGAAACACGTGTCGTAAAGCCGTTTATAGTATGAAAAAATCACTGCATGACTTGGACTATATACAAAGTTAAATGAGAAAATGTTAGCATACAATAAAAAATGAAAACATCAATTGATAAACTTTGATATGTTTTGCTCCGAATATCAAAATGTCATGGTGTTTCTTCATATTTTTCATCATCAATTCTTTTCAAATTATAATTTTCTAATCATTTAAAGTTTACAAGTTATTTCTATGCAGGTTCTATTTGCTGTTATAATTATGTTATTGATTGTACTCATTTAAAGTTTACAAGTTATTTCTATGCAGGTTCTATTTGCTGTTATATTTATGTTATTGATTGTACTCAGCACCTCATGTATTTCCTGACTGCTGTTACTTTTATCCTTTGGAAATTCAATTTGTTTCAAGTTGTTGATCTGTCATTTAAATAATGTTAAATGGCGAGAGGTAACATAAGCAGTTTTATTATTGTATGTGAACATTCTGCTTATCATAAATGAAAGCGGTGAACAATTAAACGATGCTTCAACTGCTTATGATGCCAATTATATTGATTTATTTAATCACATGATTAACACTCAACCAGCCCTTGTATCCGATACGTTAATATTTGAACAGTTAACACAAATGAAACACGATATCAGGGAACTAAACATGTCTTTAACATTTGAGGGAAAACACTATAACACCAATGTGTCTGTTGGGAATTTAAATAAAGATATCTAAAACTGATCTAGAAGGACATAAACAGCTAACTCTGTAGCTGTGAAAGAGATGGACATAGCTTTTATTAATCTATAGTACGGACAAAATAAGGCAATGTATAGACAGAACTAGATGGAAGGTAAAGCAGACCTTTGCGTCAAATTTTAGAATCGACTGATAAAGTCAGACAACAAATAATAAGTCCATAGCCCATATCTAAAAAGGTAAATGAAACAAGTCCTGGAAACGTTTATATGTATATATATATATATAGATACTCAAACTAATGTCAAGGGACAAATGTACACCACTTCCAACAACCTTCTCTCCCCTAGACCTACCAGACCAATTTGCAAATTTCTTCAATGACAAAGTTCAAACCATTAGAGATTCGCTTGACAGCACAATTTCAACTGATTCGTCACCATACAGGTATGATGCAGAATTCCAACGACAACCGTTAGGAGCATTTGAACCTGTTTCTATAGATTTAGTATGGACAATCGTGATGAAAAGTGCACCAAAGTCTTGTGAACTTGATCCAATTCCGACATCACTGCTTCTTGAGTGCTCAGAACCAATGTTGCCTTCTCTAACTGATGTTATTAATATCTCTCTCTCATCAAGGGAATTCCCATCATTTTTCAAAACTGCCATCGTAAAGCCACTGCTGAAGACACCAACACTGGACCATAATGATTTAAAGAACTACCGCCCAGTTTCTAATCTCCCTTTCATATCAAAAGTCTTAGAAAATGTTGTTCTAACTCAACTTGTATCTCATTTGAATTAAACAGTCTTTTTATCAACGTACAGTCTGCATATCGCCCTTGCCACAGTACGGAAAGTACTCTTCTGAAAGTATTTAGTGACATATTCTCTGCTTTGGATAGTGGAAAGATTACAGTCCTCACTCTCCTGGATTTATATGCAGCATTTGACACAATAGACCATGATATATTACTTCACCGTCTCCAGCATATATTTGGCATTCAGAATATAGCATTACATTGGTTTAAGTCCTACTTAGTCAACAGGACACAAATTATATTTGCAAATGGAATACACTCCAGCCCAGTTGACGTATGTTATGGTGTTCCACTGGGATCTGTTCTTGGACTTGTTCTCTTCATTCTGTACACTCAGCCGCTCTCAAGTGTCATAGATCATCACCCAGTGTCGCACCAAATGTACGCTGATGACACCCAAATATACAAGTCTAACCACCCAACTGAAGCTGATGCTACCATCCATGGAGTAGAGAAGTGCATTTCGGATGTGAAATCATGGATAACATGTAACAAGCTGCAGATGAATGATGATAAAACTGAGGCTATTCTGATCACAACACAACGACTTTCTCATTCACATCCTTTACCTCAGACAATAAATATCAGCAACATCAACATTAAATTCTCACAGTCAGTACGGAATATAGGTGTTATTGTAGACAGTACTCTGACATTACACCAACATGTCATGAACATCTGCAGGGCTGCATATCTTGAATTGAGACGCATCAGTTCCATTCGTAAATATCCTTCTGTTGATGTCACGAAAACACGTGTGTTTTCATTAGTACTTTGAAGACTGGGCTATTGTAACTCAATTCTGTCTGGTTCATCACAATATTTACTCCAGAAACTTCAAAAAGTTCAAAACACAGCTGCACGTATCATCTTTAGAGTACCTCGATCAGAGCATACCTCACCACTGCTCTGTACCCTACACTGGCTATCAATTCGATACAGAATCAAACACAAATTTTTTTCTCTGTGCCATATTTCAATGACAGACTCCAGTCCAACATACCTATCCAGCCTCACCCATGTGTATACACCAGCTAGATCATTATGCTCTTCTTCTGATAATCGTATACTTATTGTTCCCAAGGTGAAAACAAAGTCATATGGACAACGTGCGTTTACATACCAGGGCCCGTCGACGTGGAACGAATTGCCGTATGAAATTTGACACAAAGACACAGATGTCCCTTTTAATAGTGCTCTCAAGACTCACCTGTTTCTACTTCAGGGACAAACTTAGCGACCTTATCATGTTTTGTATCTTATATATTTTCCGCATGTTTTTATGTTTTCCAATTTCATTGTTTTTGTCATTTGTTGTTCTATAGTTTAGGCATATCATTATTGATGGTGTAAAGCGCTCAGAGCTTTTAAAGATTAGGCGTTATACAAAGTTCTCATTATTATTATTATTATTATTATTATTATTATTATTGTTATTATATATATATATATATATATATATATATATATATATATATATATATATATATATATATATATATATATATATATATATATATATATATATATATATATATATATATATATATATTGCATACATCTTATTATTAAGTGTTCTTTCGTTTGTTTCATGTTTATTTGTCTCTTCAATCATCTGCATATGCAGATATAATAATATTACCATTTTTTTTATTCACATGGAGTGTACTCGTATTTTTTCAATAGTGTAATTACCATTATTGGCAAACAATTTCTGCAAAAAATGTATTAATGACTGTTATAAACGTTTACAACACCTAGATTTATAGTTGAGCAAAACCGGTCAAAGTTTTGTTATATCAAAGAAGGCTACTAATTTTGAATAGCTAAACATGTTATATTGATTTTACTACCCGTTATACTGTTAAATAAAAATACGATATCTCAGAATCTGGCTATAGCATCCACACCACACAATATGCCTGACATAATTCCAAAATTGAACACTTCACTGTCTGCCATACTTATTCGCCGATTTTTCGCAATCAAATTGTAAAGCCTATATACCAAACGAATTATTGGTATGTGTGCAAAATAATTGCTTTTGATGTAGAAATGTTATTTAATTACACAATTTGTTTAGTGGTTTTATTAATTAAAGTTGTAAACTGAGGGGATGCACAGGAATAAGGTGTTGTACTTATTTTTAAAACAAATCAGCTGTCAATTGAATTATTATTTGTAATCTTCTTCCCAACACGATCATCAACATTAATAACACTTAAAGCCATACATTAAAAAGACTGATTATGTTTAATATTGGAAAATATTGTGACTTAGAATTTTTATCCTGAGTCTGAATTGTCTAACATAACATAAAAACTAGTAGAGAAGATAGGATATACTGTCCAATATTACTAATTTTTACTTTTAAATTTATTTAAGTAAATACAGACTTGCCTGGGTATTAAGCTTATGTCGTGGACGATCAACCAAGCGAACAAATTGTTTAGGAGGTCACTTCTATCTACACGACTGGCAAAGGTTTGGACTCGTGTGCGGGTTCGGTTCCCACAATTATAGCGTTCCAGATCGGCAGTGCTTGTGTATGCATGGGGCTTTGTCACTTTTCTTGATACATCACGATATAACCTTCAAAGAGTTGTGTGCCTAGAATGTTGATTAAGTTTATATGCTGCAGGACTTTTGATAATTAGTCTTCCATTAGATTTGATAGTAAAGCTTAAAATAATCATTGGTCTGATAATATTAGAGACTATATTCGCGTACAATGCGAGTCAGCTGCAAACAAAATAGTCCGTGACCTGCTGTCGTATAATGTGCCTGGAGATCTATGTTGTTTGTAGTACTGATTACTCCTAACATACTGCGTAGACCGAAATATGTCGGTACATTATGATACGGCATATGTTGGTCCATACAGTTTGCAGTTAGACTCGATTGGGCTTGGCTTATAAGCGAGCACATGCAATAACGCAATATTATGGTATCTTCTTAATTTTCAGTGTTCATCGTGCTTTCAAGCCTTATGATGCATTTAGGACTCTTAAAAAAACCGTACGTGTTTTATTCTTTAATTGTATGTATGTATGTATGTATGTATGTATGTATGTATGTATGTATGTATGTATGTATGTATGTATGTATGTATGTATGTATGCATGCATGCATGTATGTATGTATATATGTATGTAATTCGCCTTCGCCCGGGGCGTCGCCATTTAGATTTGTTGACATGGATAAAAGGTATGGATGTAAAATGTGTACTGTTAAATGACTTGAAAAACATTATTCTTCCCGTAAATAAACATATATTAAATTATATTAAAAACAATATATTTCTTTATTGATGCTCAAAATATTCGTTAGTTTGGTTTAATAAGATTTTTAAAACAAAGTAGCTATTATCTCTCTATGTGATTTCTCAATTGCAGTAATGAAGACCAGATGGGAAAACAACCTCCTTCTGTGCCTGAGAGTGAGTCCTTTTATCTAACTGGACCTTGGTTTGATCCTGAACCAAGATCTCGTTGATCCTAACATATTATTCAGACTCGAAGCAAGTACTTCGAATCATAGTTTTTGAACATTTCTTCGGAAATTGTAACTCCCAAATCTTTAAATACCACAAAATGGGTTTGGATATTAGACTTTATTTATTCACGTGTTAGTTATCTTTTGTGTGTGGGAAAATCACAATTGTAAAATGAAATTGTAGCAAATACATTATATATCCGCACGTATGTCTATATATTATGATAAGTCAGGCTAGTTCCTTCTTCCAGGCGTACATCACTAATAACTGTAATCATTATAACCCGCAACTTCATCTACACAGACTGTGTTAGAGTTATGATATTTAGTGTGCCTGTTTATGAAAGATGAGTAGATCGCAACACATATTTATTATTCTAGATGCATACCACTACACTACCATTAGAAGAAGAGAGGGTGATAGTAAAAGGTCATATTTTCATAAGAAATATGGACTGTTACATAAGAGGAACTTCATGTTCACTGATTGTTAGAAAGGGAATCATATTTAACATGCTTCAGCAAAATGAGTACAAATGAACAATATTTCGAATTTACAATGCAGCTAATGGGATCGGTGGTTGTATTGGGGTATGCGTGGAGTTTTGCTATTGGTTTTGGGGCTGATATATGTGTGTATGTGATGTTTAGTAAATACATAAATAAATATGCACATCTTGTATCCCAGGCCAACTCCAATCAGTCCGTCTCTGGATTCCCCTCTTCCTCCCCAATCCCAGGTTTGCTTCCAGGATACAAAACGTGTTACCTGCCCAACCTACTTATTTGCCTAACATGATCCCTCTCTTTGAATCTGTGTAGATGAAGTTTATGTTACAAGTGACGGACAGTCGTTTTGATGAGATTTATGGACTGACAGAAGTACGGATGTACATTTTCAAACTATATCCGATAAGTGTGGATCTAAAAAGTGTATGTATTTTTATTTATCATGGCTTCCTTCTCTAGTCGTTTTGTTTTTGTCTTTGGATGCCAGTGAAATAAAAAAGTGACTAACTTAAAAATTAAATCTCGCCGATATCGTTTCAGATCTAGCCGCGCTCTTTATTTAGTTTGAGAAACTAGTGTACTCAAATAGATTTCTTTTCCTCTTTAAAGATTTTACATTGTGCAATTTAGGGTCAATATCTCAAAGTCGTCTTTTATTCATTTCTTCTTTATTTACATCTTTTGAAGAGTAATAACATAAGAATTGGAACACACACGAGTATGGCAAGAACGATACATACATTTGCATACATAACTCTAATATATAATCAGACAATCATACGTAGAAATTGCATAGTCATTCATATATACAAATATTCTGAATTTACGGACCGACATGTACGGAAGGACTTGATCTTAATATATCCGCAAAGTGTGGATCTAAAAATTTATTTAAAATGACTTCCATGTCTCTTCTCCATTCTTTGTCTGCTAATGCGATGAGATAAACTAAAAGGAAACATTTTCAACATAAACTATTTTGCTTTTATTTTCGGAAATTTAGGGCAAATGTCAAAACTGAAAGCCACTTTGTTACAAAATGTAGGTATAATCCAGTTATTTTACCGTTGTTTACAAATAATCAGTGTGTCAAATTAGAATATTTTACTTAGGGACAAAATGGGTTGTGTAATGGGAACATGGAAAGGCGAAATTTAAAAGTCTCATAGACAGAAGTTTAATAACACATCACACTATGTGTCTAGACTGATATGTCCGCAGTACGATAACCCAAAGGAGTCACCTTTCTTTTATTCTGTCTCTAAACGTTGATTTGATTGATAATTAATGTACTTCACAGTCCAGTCCACCATTCCTTCCCAAATTAGAATCTAGATTACCTTAATTTTGTAAATGGGAATCAGGCCTCCTAGGTTATGAATAACTCTTAATTAATATTCAAACATAGATAATATTTTTAAAAAAATATAAAAACAACAATAATTATTTCACTTCAAGGAAATAAGATAAAAGTATAAGAGTTGTTACTCTAGGTAACAAAGAGGAGAGTGAAGAAGACGTAGAAGGTAAGAAAGGAGATACAGATGTAAAATCTTCTGCTTTGCCAACTTCCAAGGGAATCATTTTAAGTTCGAAGTCTACTAGACTTGACGGTAAGGACAATGGAAACCGACAATGTAGCATCGTTCTAATATAAATTAAAATAAATTTTACATTTTGGAAATGAATGGGGTTGTCGTCATCCTCCTCTCATTTCTTATTTTTTTCTAAATTTGTCTGCATGCTGCTATATAGTACAAATGTTACATAAATGGCTGTTTTTTAATTCAAGTGAATAGAGTTGTTGTCATCAACCTCTAATTTCTTTTTTTTCTTCTAAATTTGTCTGCATGCTGTTGTAGTACAACTGTTACATAAATGGCTGCTTTTAATTCAATTGAACCAGAGAAGTAGAGTTAAGCTATGCATATGGCATCGTCGACATCGTGGTTGTTGTCATTGGTCGGAAAAAAATGTATAACCTTGCACCAGGTTCGGGTTATAGTCTTTGTCAGATGCAGTTTTATAGAGTTATCTATTTCGATGATTAAATTGGTTCTCAAATCTATCTTGATTAATATTTCTCAGAAAGAAAACAATTCACGAAGAGATCTTTGTTACAGTTTGTATCATGCAAAGGATTAAAACATGGTAAAATTTCTTTTCGAAGGCACTAGACACAATGCCTTAGATTATATGGCCCTGGTTATATTATCAATGATACGAAGTTGACAACAGATTATCGATACTATACAGTAAACAGTAATACCATAATGTAATTATTGCTCTATTATTGTTGTTTTTGTTTCTCTCTCTCTCTCTCTCTGTCTCTCTCTCTCTCTCTGTCTCTCTCTGTCTCTCTCTCTCTCTCTCTCTCTCCTACCTTAGCAAGATACGGGCAAGAATCCATGAAAAACAAGGGTTGAGAATTTTCGGTTGAATCATACGAAGATATCTCTGAACCTATGAATGATGCTAAAAGTTGTTAAATCGACAAAATGAACAGGAGAGAGAGAGAGAGAGAGAGAGAGAGAGAGAGAGAGAGAGAGAGAGAGAGAGAGAGAGAGAGAGAGAGAGAGAGTGGGGGACAGATAGAAACAATGTTATGGTCCGTAGTAATGTCAATTAAAGCATGATAACGAGTTAAGATCAACTGAAATACAATACAATATTTTAATTACCTCTTCTTGGTTTGTATTTTCGCTTAGTTGCTATTCCACACTATTTTCCATGCGCCTGTACGTGAATTGCAAAGCGTTCAGTGAACAAAACACTAATCATTTATTCGTAGTGCACAACGTTCTTCATTAAAACCATCTTTCATGTTTAAATCATCTATGTTATATTGATCTAATCAATATAAATAAAACATAAAAAAATAAAAACAATCAACTTATCAATTTACAAAGGTGATTATGAATAGCCACAAAAGGCATAGAACTACATTTTGCAGCGAACACACTCGGCTGTGATGTAAGGAATTCATTCACTCGGTCAAGAAATTCGCCTTGTAGTCAATCTCAAAAGGGCAAATATGTGTATTTGAATGTAATATAAATAAAATATAGGCATAGTATGTACGCTATATCAATGAAATACCACTCGTTGATTCAAGAATATAACTCTCGTATCAAATTTTAATTAAAAGGCCACTCGGCAAGCCTAGTTTCTTTTACATGAGAAAAATATATACCTTGTGGTATAGCATTGATACAGTATACATGCGATGCACACACACACACACACACACACACACACACACACACACACACACACACAGACAGATATATATATATATATATATATATATATATATATATATATATATATTGTAGCTGATGAAGTATCGACGATTCTAGACGAATTCAGTAACTTACCAGCGGTTGGGCTAGGTCATATGATTAGGCAATTTTGAAGCAAAATGAGCAGTAAGATCTGTCAGTTGGGGTATATTTTAAAATATAGTTGTGAAAATTGTTGTTTTAAGGGAGAAACTGAGTAATTAGATGCATTCCGATTTATTGTGTTCCCATTCTAAGAGTGCAGACGTGCTTTATGTTGTACTTAGATATTCTTCGAAAGATATGGCATTTATTTGGACGTTTCAGTAGTAATAGAAAGTGCTCATTATGTTGGACGATACAAATCCGGAACTGTTGTGAATTATTCAAAGGAATTCTGGACAACGTCATCTTTATAACCTTACGATTAGTTGTTGACAAGTACATTTCCTCTTTCTAAATTTATTCGGAACCTTTCATTCTTTCGGACTTTCATAGAAATTTTAAAGATTAATTTAGATTCATTTTATCATGCTGTAAATTCCTTTCACATTTGCATTTATTTCTTCAATAATAAGATTATTTGTTAAGTGTAAAAAAACTTTTGCTTCTTTATTATTTTTAGTTCGTGACTATAAATTCGTAAGAACAAAGTATGTCATTATTGTCTAAGCCAATATAATTTTATCCACATTGAAATCTTGTAAGTTATAAATACTTGCATTAATGTATAATTTTATCCATTAGCATCAGGCGTAATATAATTGCATGCATCAATTAATTCTTTTCAAGAATTTTATCAATGCTTGCATTTACGTATTATTTTATGCACCAGTATCATGCATAAATCAACTGCATGCATCAATTAATGATTTTCTTGTATTTTATAAATGCCTTCATTAACGTTTTTTTTTTTATCCACCAGTATCAAGCATGCATGCCTCAATGAATTCTTTTCTGGTATTTTATCAATGCCTCTAGGTATCTGTTATATGTGTCCCTACGACATAAGGTATGTTATAACTGTATTCAGCAATTTACTCTTTTTCTGATAAATATCAGTTATGTTATAAATACATACACCAATGTATTATTTGGTCCATAGATATTAGGTATATTTTGCATACATACACCAATGTATTATTTGGCCCGTCTATATCAGATTTGTTATATATGCTACATAAATCTGTAATTTTACCTGTTGACAAAACGTATGATATAAATTCCTACAACAATGTATTATTTTACCTATCAATATACGGTTTGTTTTAAATACATACACCAGTCTATTCATTTGCCCAATGATATATGATATGTTATATCAGTATACACCAGTGTACTCTTTTGCCCATTGATATCGGGTATGATACAAATGAAAACACCAGTGTACTCTTTTGCCCATTGATATCTGGTATGATACAAATGCAAACAACAGTGTACTCTTTTGCCCATTGATATCGGGTATGATACAAATGCAAACACCAGTGTACTCTTTTGCCCATTGATATCTGGTATGATACAAATGCAAACAACAATGTACTCTATTGCACATTGATATCTGGTATGATACAAATGCATACACCTGTGTACTCTTTTGCACATTGATATCTGGTATGTTACAAATGCATACACCAGTGTACTCTTTTGCCGATTGATAAATCGTGAACGGTTTATGTTGTTTTTATTCTAGCATGAAACATTTTTTAAGATTTAAAGACTCTAAATATTGTGATTTACAGAAGGCATAACAATTAAGTTGTTGCTGTTCTTAATAATAATAATAATAATAATAATAATATTATTATTATTATTATTATTATTATTATTATTATTATATAGATCATAGCTGTACGGAAACCTGCAAAATCGGTTTAACGCTGGCCGTTCCCTTGATCCTAGTAGCATTTTGTGTCGGTGCGACTGTGATGGCAGTAATTCTTTGTGGTATTCAAGAAAAATGGAGGAGGTAAAAAATATCAAAACTTGTGTTCAACTTGATATAATTCTATATAATAATCAGTTCAAAGTAGATTTAACAAATGTATGTATGTATGTATGTATGTATGTATGTATGTATGTATGTATGTATGTATGTATGTATGTATGTATGTATGTATGTATGTATGTATGTATGTGTGTGTGTGTGTGTGTGTGTGTGTGTGTGTGTGTGTGTGTGTGTGTGTGTGTGTGTTTACCTGATTTTGTATTCTAATTTTAGTTTGTAACCTTGTAGGTAGACTATTTTGCGTTAGGTAATATTGAGGAGGTAAAAAATATCAAAACTTGTGTTCAACTTGATATATTTCTATATAATAATCTGTTCAAAGTAGATTTAACAAATGTATGTATGTATGTATGTATGTATGTATGTATGTATGTATGTATGTATGTATGTATGTATGTATGTATGTGTGTGTGTGTGTGTGTGTGTGTGTGTGTGTGTGTGTGTGTGTGTGTGTTTACCTGATTTTGTATTCTAATTTTAGTTTGTAACCTTGTAGGTAGACTATTTTGCGTTAGGTAATATTTTTAAGTGCCAAATGTGATATGAGGTCAAATATAGTCTATATGATATCGAATTCTAGAAATTATAAATTCGTACTTAAAGATCTAAGCAGAATTAATTGTATTATTGTTGTGTCCAGCAGTTGAGTTTTGCTCAAAATTGTATTTATTCAAATTATTTATTCCCTGGAAATAAAAGTTCTCATAATTGTGAAATATCAGTAGGTATAATGAAAGCACGCGCGCGCGCGCGAGAGAGAGAGAGAGAGAGAGAGAGAGAGAGAGAGAGAGAGAGAGAGAGAGAGAGAGAGAGAGAGAGAGAGCAGTCTAAGTCAGACATTTATACAGACAAATAGAGAAATGAGTATAGATGCTGATTTCCACATTATACATGGCATACGTTTCTGCAGTAATAAATTGTGTTAGGTTGTATTTTTAGCCATATTTCAAGTCAATGTGGACACCACGCCAGTAAATCACCTGCTGAAAGATCAGACCATGTTATTGTGACATCAGGCGTACATGTTCAGACGGTAAGATTGTCACATACACACACAGGCGCGCGCACTCAGTCACACACGCACGCATTCACACACGCATCTATTTATCTCATTATATATATATATATATATATATATATATATATATATATATATATATATATATATATATATATATATATATATATATATACACATATACACACACTTATCTATATATGGATAGATATACATTTGGTTATTTGTCTTGTATATTCATATATTGAGATCCTAATATTATTTTCCTGTCGAATAATAGGTTCTTACCTCGTTACACTTTTTTTACCTGTCAAATTAATGGTCATCATCGATCTCTCAAGTACAAAATACAAATATATATCCACTCACTCAACCATCCAATCCTTCTTCTTTATTACAGAGTGATTTAGTTTATTCGGATCCCGGTGAGAACGAAAATCTCTCAGCAAATAATGTTCCTGTCAATCGAGGAGACGAGCACCTTGAGCTAAGAGTTCCGTGGGAGCCAAACGATTACGAGACTGTGTTTGAACACAGTAATGAAAGAAGCACCTTGGAACATCCATATGGTTGTGTGTTCGAAGGAAGTGACGTAAATCCGATTGCACACAATCAAATGGAGCACAATGATGCGATAAACATAGAGGGAGAAAATGGTTACTTTGCTCTTTCATTAAATGAAGCTGATGGGAACAAGGCTACAGAGGGAAGCGAAATGAATATGGTCGATGCAAATCACGACTATTTTGTTCTCACATAACATGAACGTGATGGAGAAATGTCAGTGAAGACAGTAAACTAGAAACAATGGAACCAAATCACAACTGTTTTGTTCTTTGATTTCCTGAATATGATGGGACAATGAAATACATAATATGGAGATAAATGACCATCAGGTCATGTTTGAAGAAAAAAGCACTAGCTATACTATAATAGAGAGCAGCTGAATCTTATGGACGAATGAGATAATCCTGCTGAATCAGCTAATCTTGGCTAAACATGACATACAATAAATGATGTAGACGGTTACTACCGCAACTATTACTGCTATTTTGTTATTTGTATCTTGTCTAAATTGGTAGACCTTGAGAATCATAATGCCATCCATATTATAAATCCATATTATAACCTATATTAAGGACATTATAAACCTCTGAAATCAATACAAAGAGAATGCAAGCTGGAATAAATAGAAATATACAGCCATTATTATATGCCATTGATTTGGGGACATTGAATATCGCTGAGTAATTAGAACAATTATGTACAGTCAGTATTTCATCTCCTTCATATTATTATGACAAAGGACAGAGCGGACTCATTTTTAATTTTTTTTAAAAATATTTCTGAGACATCCTACTTATGTGCACATGTATGTTTTTCTGAATTAATAATAACATGCACAACTAAGATTTTTTCCCATTTAACTATTTTCAATTATTGTTTAAAATGTCGCTGCCATATAACCGTAAATATTTTTTAAATGCAAGTACGTCTTTTGGGCAATGTCGTAATTTACAATCTTTTAGTTCTCATGTTGCAATACAGAGTTCACGGTATTGAACTCGGACTTTGCTTTACAACTTAGAAATTTGGAATAGGGACCAATAATGTTTTACTTAACAAGGCCGAAAAAATGTCCATTAATGTCATCATTAATAATGTCCAAAAATGTCATCATTAATAATGTCCAATAATGTCATCATTAATAATGTCCAAAAGTGCCATCATTAATAATGTCCAAAAATGTCATCATTAATAATGTCCATTAATGCCGTCATTAATAATGTCCAAAAATGTCATGATTAATAATGTCCAAAAATATCATCATTAATAATGTCCAATAATGTCATCATTAATAATGTCCAATAATGACATCATTAATAATGTCCAAAAATGTCATCATTAATAATGTCCATTAATGCCGTCATTAATAATGTCCAAAAATGTCATCATTAATAATGTCCAAAAATGTCATCATTATTAATGTCCAAAAAATGTCATCATTAAAAATGACAGAAACGTAATCATTAATTATGCTCTATAATGTTATCATTAATAATTCCCAATAAAGTCAATAATAATACCCAATAATGTCATCATTAATAACTGCCAATAATGTCATCATTAATAACGGCCAATAATGTCATAAGTGCAATCGAAGTAGCTTGTAGAGTAAAGTAATGTTTCGATTGGTCAGAATGTTATCACGTGATCAAAATGAATTGCGTTCATTTCTGTATGAACTGTTAGGAGAAACTACTTTTCTAAAAATACCCACGTCTATAAATAGAGTCACGTGTACAGCAGAAACACTGCTAGTGAAAGCAGACACGAAGTAAACATTAAAGGAAAAGAACCATGTTTACAATTTTTAAAACAATAATTGAATAAATTTAGTTTGAAAGATTAAAGAAAGATATATTTCTCATCTTTTATGAATAAAATCATTCATTGTTTGATGAAATTTGTGAAGAAAAGTATGGATAAAAAAAATGTTTCAAGTGCGCTAGGTCAAGGTCACCCGTATTGTGGCTGTCAAACGTTGAAAGTAAAATGTCAGAATTTGGAGATTTTTCGATATCTTTGCCTTATCAAAAATTTCACGGATGATGATGTTGAAAATTTTGATCCATCGATATTTGACGAGCCTTTTGAATTGGAAGAAGAGTTACAAACCAATTTAATATTTAGTTTGAATGAACCAACACCATTCACAGTTGATGAACAGGTTGACCACAAAGCAAAAGTTAAACGGTTCAAATCACTAAACGAAGAAGATCTAGTAAAAATTTCTGAACAGCGCTACTCTAAATCTACAAAGAATGTCAAAGAATGTCCCAAAAATGTCATTAATAATAATACCCAATAATGTCATCATTAATAACTGCCAATAATGTCATCATTAATAACGGCCAATAACGTCATCATTAATAACGGCCAATAATGTCATTAAGAATAATACCCAATAATGTCATTATTAATAACGGCCAATAATGTCATCATTAATCATGCCCAATAATGTCAATAATAATGCCCAATAGTATTAATATGGGGCGATTTGGGGACAATGGAAAATCCAGTCAAAAACAGCTTGGGCCTGTTTGGGGAAAAGATTTATGGGGTCAATGGAAAATCCAGTCAAAAACAGCTTGGGCCTGTTTGGGGACAAGATTTATGGGAACAATGGAAAATCTAGTCAAAAACAGCTTGGGCCTGTATGGGGACAAAAGGTCGTGGGCCCTTATGGGGACAATGGAAAATGAACATGGGAATATTATTTGGGACCTTCTGGCAAACAGAAAAATTGAACATGGTGGGCCTGTATAGGGACAAGGGAAATTGAACATGGAAAATATTTTTTTTGTATTTGTATATGGGTCTGTCTAGCGACAAGGGAAAATGGAGGCAAAGAAAGCAAATATCTTTTTGAGGTATATAAGTGGCCCTGAAAACAAACCACACAATCTCCTATCGAAACAGAAGAGAAGGAAATTAAAATCACACAATCTCCTATACACACAGAAGGAAAGGAAAACAAAACAAGGATAATTAAGAACATCATGCATTCTATGTGAAATATGTTCATTGTTTTCATTCATTCATCAATTTAATGAAAAATTAGTATGATATTTATTGTCGACTGACTTCTTATCATATCTCAAATTTAAGGGATTTCCTGTGTTTCTCAGCACACGCTACAAACAATGTTGCCAAGTTGTAACAAATCTAATCAGGTCACTTTTGTGGTATATTTTCGTTAGAAAAATTCAAAGAAAACACATCCCACTTAGAACATCAATTCCATAGGAAAGATCCACGATTTTAAAATATCACCAGAGTGAACCGATGACAAATACGACTAAAATGTTCCCACAAAATAGTTAATGCAAATACGCTGTGATGTATTTGACTCTAAATTTGACATAATTTCCTTGGGATCGCCCAGGGTACGACTGTTCTTGCTTTAGTTTTACTTTCTTTTTATATAAATAATCTAGCGGTGAAACACGAGCTATCTCGAAACTAGGTGAAGAGCTACTGGAGAGCCACTGAAGTCAATTCGAAATGAACGCGGTAAGAAAATTAGTCTAACCAATAAAATTATTTATGATGAGTGGTGATGCAATGTTTTGTACGAAGGTAGTATGGCAAAATAATAAATACGCTCTCAAGTTGTTCCCATTAAATCCCCCTGTTGTGTATTGTAATATTTCTTCTTACCACATCAACTACTGAATGGTCACAGTATTCGTACCATTTCTTTTTACCACATCAGCTACTGAACGGTCACAGTACTGGTTCGCATTTTGAAACTGACAATTTATTTGTATCTCACTTAAACATTTTGACGTACACACTCACATCGGTTTTTTTTTCTTTTTTTTTCTTCTTTTCTTTTCAAACTTGTGAATATGGGATTTGTACGAATTAACGAAGAAAGTTCAGTGAACCTCAAGGATAAAAACCCAAGTTGTCTGTCTATTGACGCGAATATTTACATAAAAACTATGACCTGCAAAACACAAAGATATACGGCAAGCATGATTAGAATGAACACAACACCTAACTGTAGTAACAAAGAGATTTTTTTGTTCACGTCCGCGTAACTTAAGAGTTTCAATCCTCTTTCAAGACAAACGTGGTATCCTTTTGTGAGCGTGAAATTAAAATACTGAAGAAACTCAAGCGCTTTGCTATCTACTATAGTGTAGATACAACAATAGAAAGCCCGAAATCGTCTATTAAAAAATAAATGCTTTAAAAAATAATTGAAGATTAACGATAGCTAAGCAATACAACCGAATTAAAGAAAGGCAATGACATTTGTATATAGGCCTTTCACTTTGATATTGTATGCGGATGTAATCTGCCATGTATTAACAGCTTGAAAAAAGGTATACGCAAAGAGAAACCTCAATTCAAACTGACTTTTTAAGATTTATTCCTTCTTTTTATTTTTTGGGAACACACCTAAACACTATTCAAGGAAAATTCACATATCAAAACAATACAATTCACACACAGGCAGAAGCCAAAACGCAAATCTACTAATCACACGATAGAAAGAGGTATGTGTTGTAAGTGTCAAAAGCTAAAGTCATATAACTTTTGTACAGTTTGTAACCTTCCACTTGGGATAATGTGAAATATCATAAATTATTATCACAAACAGAATTGAAACATAGCAGGATTGACAGTTGTTGTTTAAATAGATTCACTAAACTTCACAACTTGCTTGCGCTGTCTCATACTTTGGTCTCGGGAAGGATCCCCTTTGTAGGTGTAGCAACTGTGGTAAGAGTAGAAGTCGTTGTCGCTGCTGTCAAATAAGAGTAGATGATTTAAAAAAATGGATCTAGTATTTTATATTTTTTTAAAAAATCAAATAAAGAAATACAGTTGTTGGTAGACATCGTGGTCAGCAACAAAGTAAAAGTGACAGAGAGAATAAGACATCGTAGTCGAGAAGCTTACTTCTGTCCTAACGTCACAGTAAATTCTCAATCACTCTTGATGCAAAAGCAATGCCATCTCCGCGTGAGACCATGCGGCTACTATCCTACGGATGTAATTCAATCCAAAGTAACCTCCTGGTAATTTCACCGTACCTGTATCGAAATGAACTTGTGAAAGACGAACATTCGTTCCCTTTGCGCTTGCCTAAATACTTTAACTTTAAAAGTTGATTCCAAACTTTCAAAGAAAACTGGCCATCATATCTACCTGAACCAACTCCTGAAGAATTAGCCAGAGCCGGATTTTTCTACTTGGGCGAAGGGGATAAAGTCAAGTGTTTCAATTGTGGTGTGTCAATTTACCAGTGGGAACAGAAGGATTCCGCTTACCTGGAACATGCTCGATGGTCTCCGAATTGTCACTGCCTACCTTTAGTGGGACTTAGTGATTGAAAGTGACAATACTGTACCTTGTCGTTTAACAAACCAGTTTGGCTTGGAGACAAGCCTAGACCAGTATATAAACCCTCTTTAAAAATAATATTCAAGGATCACCACACAAAATGCAAGATAAAATCTACAAGGAAGTTTGGCAGGGATTTGCTACAGAAAAATTTCAATGGGTGGCTGTAGAGCTTTTGTGTCGTGAAATTCACAAGAGGAAAGTGACAAAAAATCAATCAACGTGTCAGATTTTTCTGGATCAAGTGTACCTTCCACAGATTCCAATTTAGACCGTTTACATCTGAAGATGTTTTGATCTTTCTTAACCGTGACCCTGAATGGCAGTGGCCCGAAATTACACGTTATGTTAATCACTTTCCCTTTTGGAGAAGATTTTAAATCATTCTGTGCAGAATATACACTTATGGTCTTCGACAAAAAAGAATAATAAAATAGAACTACCATGCCACAATCTGTATCACTTCTGATCAAACAGATTCCGTGGAAGGATATCAATTAGAATATTCACACGGTGGAGGATTACGAACACTTATTACGAGAACTGTCCCACGAATGGGGGTCGACGTGTAGTGTGTGTTTTAGTGACTTGCTTTCTGGGATTTCGTTTACCTGTCGATTCCTTGTGGACACTTTACGAACCCTACCTACAAAAAAGACAGTATGGTGACTCCTTTAAATGTCCACGAGAGACTCGTTCTGTTAAAAGCCTAACGCTTTCATCTGGATACGTCTCAACCTCTACAGGAAAAAAAGATTTGTCAACATTTACGTACGGAAGCGGTGTACGAGGATGTGTGTGTAGCTTGTGATTTACACCCTCATTGGACAGATGTACGTGACTGGAAAAGTTGAGGTTTTGAGGCTTGGACAAAGGAAGGATCCCATTATGCTCAAGCGTTGTGATCGTAAAATTCATTGTCGAGTGATACAAGTCACTTTTAAACCTGTGTTAGTGATAGTGCCAGAAGAAAAAAAAGAATCTGTCACCGAGGACAATCACTCTTTTCAAGACAGGACTGTCATGGATATTCCCCCACAAAGACCTTTCCGAGAAGACACCTATGTGACTGTACCCCATGTAGAGACTATAAAAACATTACACACTACCTCTAGGGCAGCTTGGTTACCCAAAAGATGTTGTACGGAGACTTGTTTATATGCCAGTTTGATCATCACCATTTGTATTTTATTCCTGTACTTATCCATTTAGCTTTTATGTATTTTTGTCTTTCGTGTTGTTCCAATTTAAACATGCATTGAAATAAACGTGTCTTGAAAAAAGTATAAAAACCTCTTGTCTTGTCTGTTTTTGTGTCATTAGTGTCATACCCTACACTACTATGGCTAATTATACTATTTCTACTACTTCCTCCTCGACATTCAAAGTCATTGACGAACACTTAGATCATGCTAGTTGGGAAGCCTTGTATCTTCGTCATCCTTTTGACATGTTAATTGCTGGATCGAGCGGTTTAGGCAAAACCGAATTTGTCAAACGTTTGATCGAACATAGACATCATTTGATCGATCGTTCACCTCAACGCATCGTGTGGTGTTACAAAGAGTGGCAATCGGCACACAGCCTCTTGCAAGAAAGTCAAGGTGATTCCATTGTGTTTGTGGAAGGTATTCCTAGCGAAGACGATGGGATCGTGTCTGACCCTAGTCAAACTCATTTGGTCATTTTTGACGACATGTTAGGAGAAGACGAAGAAGAAATTAAACTGGTTTACGCGTAAAGGGTATCATCGTAATGCCAGTGTCATTTACATTACACAAAATTTGTTTCAACAAAGTAAAGCCCATTGTACCATTAGTCTCAATGCTTATTACGTGGTCTTGTTTAAAAGTCCTCGAGATAAATCACAAGTGCAAGTCTTAGTCAAACAGTTAGGAACACCTTGGCTGACTCATGCATACGTCGATGCCACTCAAACGCCACACGCCTATTTACTCGTGGATTTAACCCCCCCCCCCCGATTATGTGCGATTTCGTACCGATTTGTTTCACTACTGGTGCCAAGACGGAGGACCTGTCGTGTACACGTCCGTCCTCGTCGTCGACATAACAATAACAACCAGTAAAAAATGTATAAAAACGTTGGTCACTTTGACCTTGTCTCATACATTGTCAACATGACGTCCCTTCAGTCTGATCTTCCCATCAAATTGATTCGGGCCTTGTACGGTATAAGTCGCGAAAAAAATCCACAAATACGTGCTCACGTCTTAGAAGCCAGTCTCAAAGAAGTCTTACGATGGTTGACGGTGACAGCACGTCAAATACTGCAAGACATCATTTACATTCCACATCAAACACAACGCTTTTTTGACAGAAACAAAGTAGCCTTGACGCAACTGGCTGATCCTCGCATCGACACTGAAATCAAAAAGCAAATCATTTTGAAACCTGGAGGTAGCGGTTCTCTAGGAGGTGTGATGATTCGTTCCCTTTTAAAATGGGACCCCAATGCTCCCAAAGATCACTCCAAGAAAACAAAGCCAAACGAACCCCCAAGAAAAAGAACAATGGTGCCAAGACCAAAGCACAGAAAATGAAAAGTCCACAGAAAAGAGCTGTCACTCGCAAAAGAGGTACTTCGGCCAGGACGCAACCTTACCTTCGTAAACCACGACCTGCAGCACCAGTGACCACGTTTCCAGTAACCTTAGGTTCTTCCACGTCTCTCGTGTCCGAAAACGTCTCCTCCACCGGTGACACCCTCTTCCACATTAGCGGCAGTAGCAGCTGCTCACAAAATACCTGCCCCAAAGTCAACGTCCAAGAAAGATCTGGCATGTTAAAGAGTTTACTGGATTTGTCCAAACAAGAACTGTCCCGATTTAGTCCGTTACGAACCCCTTCACGACGTGTGTTACCTGTGACACCCAATGATGTCTCCTCACAAACGTGCACACCACAACCCTTGCCGTTCTTCTGTCCAAAAAGGAAAAGGAAAAAGACAATCTTCATCCTACAAAACGCTTAAAAACCAAACATCGACGTCATCCTCTAAAAAGACGCAGTCGTTTAAAGAAAAAGAAGAGTCACCAAAAAGGAGGTTACTTTGTCGATTTTGGGAAACATATCGTTCCCTTTTATACGAAGCGCCAAAAAAGAAGATACAAGAGTGTGTGTACCAAGTCTTTGACGTCAGTGTATTTCTGGAACGAACAAGCAAAGATGTCACTTCGCAGAAAACATTTTTATTCACCCCACAATGGAAAGAAAAGGAAAGGACTTCCTCCTCGTTTAGCCAAACACGGAGACGTGTTGTCCGTCCTGTCCAAAGCCTCTCCACCCATGCGAAAACAAATCATTAAAACGGGCTCCAAAGATGTCATCGATACCGTGTGCGAATGTTGTTTGAATATTTTGAAAGGCACGATACCTTTGTCTCCACACCAGAAAGATGCTTAGCCAAACCTCGACACGTTCTTCGTCAAATGGTCCAAAAGAAAATACCCGTGTGTCAAAAAAATAAGATGTTGGTGCAACGCGGTGGATTTTTACCCTTTCTTGCTCCTTTGTTGACAGAATTAATACCAGGTTTGATACAAGGGGTGACACAAGGGATGACCCAAGGGATGTCCCAAGGGATACCCCAAGGAATTCGTAGAAATATAAATGATCCTTCCATAAGATAAAATGACCCTATGGAGCACAACCATCTCAGACATAACCTTTGGAAGCCCATGGAAGGACAAAAACTGACTTTGGTTGTTTACAAAAGATGGATGGAATACCATCGTTGGCAAGAACAACGAACTCCCCATTTACCACCCAATCCTCATTTGAGCGAGATATCCCAATTACAACACGAATTGCAATCCTTGATGCATCGCAACGATTTGTCCGAAACCGAAAAATCGCAAAAGTACGGCCAACTCTTGCATGGACTGCAACTCTTTCATCGAAAAGCTGTGGAACAAACAGCTCTACCCATTCTGGCCAATTTGAAGGCTCTAATGAGCCATAAATTTCTACAGCGGACAAGACAGACGTCACCCCACCATTACCAAGGAAGAAGAACCCATGATATTTTTCAAACACACACCGCCACTCCCATTCCGAGTAAGATTGAAGCTTCCTTGTTGACCCCTTCCCCCACTCCCCAACGAGAAGAACTCAAAACTTGGGTTAAAAAAATGATGGCCACTCCTCCTTCGACAAAAGTAAAAAGCCATCACTACCACCACCACCGGTACCCTCGACGTTTACTCCTGTGGCACATCGGACACGTAACATCGTTTCCAAACAACCCCCATTTCGTCCCACCCAAAGCAGTATCATCGAGGAGTGGGTACCTTATTAACAAAACCATGGAGAAGGTATTAGCCAAAATTTGCTGCGATCCTGCCCACCCTGCAGGTTACGGAGGTTTTCAGAAATTGTATCGTGCTGCTAAACCTCGCCTGAAAAAGTTCCGTTTATCTGAAGTACAACGATGGCTACAAGAACAAGCTACGTACACTTTACACAAACCCATTCGACGAAACTTTCACAGAAGTCGCACTCAAGTGGAAGTCATCGATCATCAATGGCAAGCCGATTTAGCCGATGTCTCTCATTTAGCCACCTACAATCGCGTCTACACATATTTGTTTTGTGCCATCGACGTCTTTTCTAAATTTGCTTGGGTCGTACCATTGACTTCCAAATCGAGCGGAGAGATAATACGTGCTTTGCAACTGGTGTTGAAACAAAGTGGTCGTCACCCTCTTCGATGGCAAACCGACAAAGGCACCGAATTTCTGAACCAAGCTTTCCAACGAGAATTAAAGAAACGTGACATTCATTTTCACACCACCGAAAATCCTGAAACCAAAGCCAATATCGTGGAACGTTTTCTACGTACCTTGAAAGAACGCATGTGGCAATATTTAACGCATCAACACACTCTCAAGTACATCGACGTCTTACCGCATTTAGTCCAAGCCTACAATCAATCTTACCATGGAAGCATTGGAATTGCCCCACAAGATGTGACACCTGACAACGATGTGACTGTTTTTGAGCGTCTGTTTGGTACGTCCCGGACGATGGCTGTCCCCAAGAAAGGTGGAGGAGTGTTCACCCTTGGAGATTGGGTTCACATTGGCAAAACCAAAAGCACTTTCGACAAAGGCTACTTACCAAACTGGACCACCGAATTGTTTCGTGTTACTAGACGAGTGCGTGATCGTCATCCTACCGTCTATAAATTTGAAGACATGAACGGAGAAGTATTAAAAGGAACGTTTTACTTGTCTGAGTTACAACGTGTCACCTAAAAAGAAGACGACGTGTACTACATTGAAAGCATTCTCGAACGAAGAACCCGTAAAGTAAGAGAACGTAGTGTCTGTCACAGAATCAGGCGAAAATTGAATTTATTTCTTCTTGAATACAAACTAATTTCACTGTTTTTTTTGTTTCGTCGTACATGCGTTACCTGGGGTGAATAAGTGTTTTTCAAGGTAAGCGACGTGTAGCGATTTACATGTACCTGACTAGAAATCACTTGAAGTCAGGAACATTATAATCACGGGGTGCACGGAAATTTTGCCGTGAATTCTGCTCACCTATTTGGGGACATATAAGGCAGAATATTTCTAAAAAAGATTACGAGTCAAAAGTATCTTGTCAAAGGAGATATAGCTCGTCATTCTTTCTCCAATCAAAGGGCTGAATGTGATTGATTGCTCCAGCAAAAGGGCTGAATGTGATTGTTTGTGCCGTGATTGTGCTGTTTAATTATGCCATTTCATTGTGCGATCAAATTGAGGTGTCTGTCTGTCTGTCAGACTGTCTGTCCGTCTTCGTTTGTATCTGGCGTGAACAGGAGGTCATGATATCTGAGGATATCTGTCGAGATGTGTAAATATCCGAAAATCTAGAAGTCTAAATGCCCGAGTGTCGGAGCTGTCTAGAGGTGTAAACGTCCGGGGTAGCATCTAAGTGTTTGGGACCGGTGGTTCTAGTAGGTGCTGTATGCTGTCTGTACGTATAACTGTAGTGGATCCGTGAAGGGCAAGCGGCCGAGAAAAGTATTGGGTCAACCCTAGGTATTCGGAGAAGCTGTGCGGCGATTCAACAGTTGGTGAATCGTACGGTTGTACAGGGTCGAGACGCATGTGTGTGTTTCAATTGTTGTTACAATTGAATACATTGTTATATTTACACGTAGTTACTTTGAATCACAGTAGTATTCAAAGGGATTACATGAATCTCAATAACAGTTAGTGACTTGATTTAATACATGTAGATATTTGTACTTGTTATCGCAATCCATACGTGCGATAATATAGTTTGATGTTTGTATTTGTTATCGCAATTTATACGTGCGATAATACAACTTTTGTAAAGGTTCCATTTTATTTGAAACATTTGTGTAGTCCAGGAAGTTCCTTGGATCTGTGTTTAGTCCAGGAGATTCCTTGGATCTGTGTTTATCTTGTATTAATATTTATTTTTAAATTGTGAATGGTTGTGAAGTGTGATTGTGGGTTTTTCATGAGTTATTGTGTTGATACATCATTATTTTTCATTAATAGTTTATTTCATAAATTTTCATCATCTTTCACATATTGTGTTTGTGTTGTTCATTTAATCCACCAACCACTCGGTAACAATTCTGTTACAGTGTCAAAGAAGTCAAAGTACGTTGGAAAGGATATTCTCCTAGTTTTGATTCTTGGATTGACGCTTCGCAAGTCATCGACTATAAAAAGAAGTGACCATCATGCCCTTTAATACAGCTTTAGCGACCACAGTGACTACTACTTCCCCCAGTTCTTCTCTGCAAGATTTACAAAAGCAACCCTTGTGGGTGTGGTGTGGAGAACGTGTCCCTAAAACGTAAATCGTCTTTTGCTGTAAACTCTTTGTGGTGTATTGTGTCATCGGTGCAGCCATTGCTAATTTGAGTTTGCAACAAGGAGACAAACAATTGTGGACCATTTTACTTAGCAGGTGCATCGGTTATCTTCTTCCCAATCCTTCCCTGAAATACTCTTACAATGGGAACAAAGTAACAATATTGGGAGTCTTGCGTCCAACGTTAGTCATTCTCCTAACAGTCACCCTTCCAATCACAATCCTCTTTTAGACACTCCTTTAACATTGAGTGAATTCTCGGACAGAAGAACGTTGAAATTATGAACAACACTATTAACCAATTTTACTTAACGTTACCCAGTGACAGTTCCATGGAGGTGTTTCCTAACAACACGTTGTGCTGTTACACAGCTAAATTACCTCAGACCATTCATTTAAATCAAGATGCTCATTGGGAAGTGGCTTTAGTGGAAATGATACACCCTACACAAATCAAAAACATCGTAGAAAATCAAAACAGTTTTTCAGTAGAAGTGTATGACGAGCAATTGCAACAAATCTTAGACGAACGCATCACTGTCAGTGACCCGATGAAAACACAGGACCCCAAAACTAAACTGTCCACCTATCCGTTAACAATTCCTGCAGGTTTTTATTTTAGTGGTCAACATTTAGTGAATACGATTGTAACTATTTCAATACTTTGTTTGGTAAAGCCATGGAGAAAGCCAAAAAAAGTGTTACCGTTGAGTACCATAAAGTGGCTCGTAGACTAATGATCAAATTTTATTACCGTTTGTCATGAATTGTATGATATTTTGGGTAGAGACTTCAGGTTGGTCAAGAAAAAAAAACACCAGCCTTAACCAGTAACCTGGATTTTGCGATATATTTTCGATTCCCTGTAGAAATAAACCAAGGACTCAACTTGATGTTTGTGTACTCCGATGTGGTGGAGTACAACGTCGTATGACACACCTCTGTACCGTTACTGCGTGTCATTTCTTTCAAAGAGGATTCTGCCATGATCACTGACGAGGAAGGTGGAAATACCTATCATGTTCACCCTCCACATCCTCATTATTTGCCTGTCAGTAAGTCGTATTTTGACAGTGTCAACATTACTATGAAAGGAGATCTAGGACAAAATATTCCATTTACCAGAGTCAAAAACGATTCTCGAACAACTGAACAAGTGATGTATCCTGTGTACCGAGGAGTCGCTCGACAACGAGAACATGGTTTAAGAGATATGTTTAAATCATCCTTTCGTTCCGTGGTCCCTGTTTTGAAACCGATGGTGACACGAGGATTTCACGCCTTAAAAGATGCCGCATTGACTCACGGCAAAGATTTTTTTTCACAATGTCCTCATCATTGACAAACAAAACCCCAAAGAAGCTTATTTGAGAGCAGGCAAAAATGTCTTGCTTCAAACGGGTAAAGAGATTTTGGGTCGACGAGAAAATCCTATAAATGCCCTGAACGGTACCGAGTCTGGCATTCCTGCTCCCCTGAGGACACAGCAAGGACAAGGCAGAAAGCGACGACGAAGACATCCTTCCAAAAGTCTTCATACCTCTAAAGTTAGAAAGACGAAGAAAGAGAGAACCGTTCGAGACTAAGACATTTTTTATTATTAAAAGCAAAACATGGAGACTGAGAAAAAATGATGTACTAAGAATCTTGTGCTTGTTCCAAGTCGGAACTGGATCTCTTTGCCATGCCACCCACGATGATGACCATGCAAGAAGCCAAATGGGTTGAATTTCATCCCGTCTCCTCTTTATCGGATTCAGCTCCCATCGAGTTTGAAATCAAAGGGCAACCGGAAGATTACATCGATCTAAACAGCAGTTACTTGTATTTGAAACTGAAAGTGATTTAAACGGACAACTCTGTTCCAGGAGCCGATGCCCGAGTAGCCCCCGTCAACAATTTCATGCATTCCTTGTTCAGCGATGTGGATTTGTACATGAAAAACAAACTGGTGAGCAGTAGCATGGATACTTACCCTTACCGAGTGTTCCTCGAAAATCTCTTGACGTACGGAAAATAAGCCAAGAACACTCATTTAGATGCTTGCGTGGTATGGAAACCTGACACCACAGACGCTTTTAACGACACAGCCTTGACCGTAGATGACGGTCCTCACAATGTGGGTTTTAACGAGCGTCGAAAGAAAATTCTGCAAGGACGTAGTTTAGAACTGTTCGATCGTTTGCATTTGGACATGTGGTTTCAAGTGAAGTATTTGCTGAATGGAGTGGATATTCGCTTGAGACTGAATCGTAGCAGTACTGCTTTCCATTTGATGGCTCATGCCAACGAATACAAAACCATTATCCAAGAAGCAGGTTATACGTGCGTCGTGTGGAAGTGTTACCTAAAGTGGGAAATGATATTAGTCACACTTTGAGCAGAACGACAGCCAAGTATCCGATACGACGTGTGGAAGTAAAAGCTTTCACCATTGCTACTGGACTTCGATCTAAGATCGAAGATCATCTGTTCCAAGGACAGTTGCCCAAACGTTTATTCATTGGTATCATCAGCAATGCAGCCTTCAACGGTACCCACGATCAAATTCCTTTCCAGTTTAAGCACTGCAAAGTATCCAAAATCGAAGTCAGTCGCGATGGCAAAACCTTGTGTACCCGACCTTTCGAACCCGACTTTACCCAGAAGAATTACTTGAGATCGTACTTGTCGCTGTACGAATCCACAGGACAGTTAGAAACCAACACCAGTCACGGTATTTACTACGATGATTATGCAGGAGGTTACACTTTGTGGTCTTTTGATTTCACTCCAGACCAAGGCAGCGACGAGGGACATTTCCACCCTTTAAAATCTGGGCAACTGCGTGTGGAACTTCAGTTTGAAGGGGCTCTTGAAGAAACGGTGAATGTCATTCTGTATGCTGAATTTGATAATACCATAGAAATCAACAGTTTGAGAGAAGTAATTCTAGACTATTAGAAACTATGGAAGCCCCTTGTCCTTCTTTGAACAGTTGAGAATCAATGGAAATGAAATGGGAGGTTACAGAGAAAGCAAATCCTCAAGACCAGAAAGAAGTAGTGATAATGCAGTCCAGATGGCCAGAACAGGAACAACATTTAGTCACCTGTTTTACCAAACACTTGAAGGATAAAATGAGGGACATGATTAAGTAAGATTGTTATGGATGTCAAAACGATCATCCCAGTCAAATTCAACACGATAAATGTATGATGATGAATCAAGAAGAAAAATTGGACGATTATCTAAACGAATCTTGGAGTCTCATCTCAGAAGAAACCGTGTTACTTCAGTGGTATAAAGACTTGCGTGATCATTCCTCTCCTCCATTGTTTGCTCGAGAAATTGATCACATCGATGGATGGTAGATTGTATTATATTGGATAGTAGATTATGTG
Source organism: Unio pictorum (assembly GCA_030141615.1). Taxonomy (NCBI): domain Eukaryota; kingdom Metazoa; phylum Mollusca; class Bivalvia; order Unionida; family Unionidae; genus Unio; species Unio pictorum. Next base: position 1,982,468 of record JARLTB010000242.1, read on the forward strand.
ATTTGTTTTGGCTGCTTCCCGTGTGTGGATGATATTGGATTGTAGATTATGTGGTTTGTTTTGGCTGCTTCCCGTGTGTGGATAGTACATTGTATGTTTATTTTGGCTGCTTCCCCGTGTGTGTGGATGGTAGATGGTGTGATACTGATAGTAAATTGTGTGGTTTGTTTGGTTGCTTCCCCGTGTGTGTGGATGGTAGATTGTGTGATATTAGATAGTAGATTGTGTGGTTTGTTTTTGGCCGCTTCTCCGTGTGTGTGTGTGGATGGTAGATGGTGTGATATTGGATAGAAAATTATGTGGTTTGTTTTAGATGCATCCCCGTGTGTGTGTGTGTGTGTGTGTGTGTGTGTGTGTGTGTGTGTGTGTGTGTGTGTGAGTGTGTGTGTGTGTGTGTGTGTGTGTGGATGGTAATGGTGTGATATTGGATAGTAAATTATGTGGCTTGTTTTAGCTGCTTCTCCGTGTGTGTGTGGATGGTAGATGGTGTGATATTGGATAGTAAATTATGTAGTTTGTTTTGGCTGTTTCTCTGTGTGTGTATGTGTGTGTGGTAGATGGTGTGATATTGGAGAGTAAATTATGTGGTTTGTTTTAGCTGCTTACCCGTGTGTGAATAGTAAATTGTATTTTTTGTTTTGGCTGCTTCCCCGTGTGTGTGTGGATGGTAGATGGTGTGACATTGGATAGTAAATTATGTGGTTTGTTATAGCTGCTTCTCCGTGTGTGTGTGGATGGTAGATGGTGTGATATTGGATAGTAAATTATGTGGCTTGTTTTAGCTGCTTACCCGTGTGTGGATAGTAAATTGTATGTTTAATTTTGATATGTGTATTTTCCCTGAATTGAGATTTCTCTTTGCGTATACCTTTTTTCAAGCTGTTAATACATGGCAGATTATATCCGCATACAATATCAAAGTGAAAGGCCTATATACAAATGTCATTGCCTTTTTTAATTCGGTTGTATTGCTTAGCCGTCGTTAATCTTTAATTATTTTTTAAAACGCATTTATTTTCTAATAGACGATTTCGGGCTTTCTATTGTTGTAACGGTATTTATATTGTTTAGTTTGTTGCTGAAATTATCTATACTATAGTCTATAGCATTGCGCTTAAGTTTCTTCAGTATTTTTATTTCACTCTCACAAAAGAATACCACATTTGTCTTGAAAGAGGATTGGAACTCTAAGTTACGCGGACGTGAAGAAAAACATATCTTTGTTACTACATTTAGGTGTTGTTGCGTTCATTCTAATCATGCTTGCCGTATATCTTTGTGTTTTGCAGGTCATATTGTTTTTGATGTAAATATTCACATCAATAGACAGACAACTTGGGTTTTTATCCTTGAGGTTCACTGAACTTGCTTCGTTAATTCGTACAAATCCCAGATTCACAAGTTTGAAAAAGAAAGAAGAAAAAAGAAAAGAAACAAAAAAAAAACATGTCACTTAATACTGCACAACTCCTGACTATACTGATGTGGGTGTGTACGTCAAAATGTTTCAGTGAGATACAAATAAATTGTCAGTTTCAAAATGCGAACCAGTACTGTGACCGTTCAGTAGCTGATGTGGTAAAAAGAAATGTTACAATACACAACGGAGGGATTTAAGTTCACATTCCAGTCTGGACTGCAATGGGAACAACTTGAGAGCGTATTTATTATTTTGCCATACTATTTTCGTACAAAACATTGCATCACCACTCATCATAAACAATTTCATTGGCTAGACTAATTTTCTTACCGCGTTCACTTCAGTAGCTCGTCACCTAGTTTCGAGATAGGTCGTGTTTCACCGCTAGATTATTTATATAAAAAAGAAGTAAAACAAGAACAATCGTACCCTGGGCGATCCCACGGAAATTATGTCAATTTTAGAGTCAAATACATCACAGCGTATTTGGATTAACTATTTTGTGAGAACATTTTAGTCGTATTTGTCATCGGTTCACTCTGGTGATATTTTAAAATCGTGGACCTTTTCTATGGAATTGATGTTCTAAGTGGAATGTGTGTTTCTTTGAATTTATCTAAGGGAAAATATACCTCAAAAACAAGCTTAAGTGTCCTGATTCTTTTTAAAAGTAGGTATAACGTAGTCTCTCTCTCTCTCTCTCTTCGGCTTCTTGCTGTCAAGTTCACTTTTTCAAGTCGATTTTCTCGTTGATTAATGACCATTTCTTGGGAAGATCTTAAATTTGTCTACAACAGTTGTCCCAAACCCTTTTCCCCAGTGGTGTTTTGGGTAGAAATTAAAAATTATGTATCGGAAGAAATTGTCGTCAAAAATGCCCATTCATCCCAAGCTCTTTCGCACTTCATGGGTGTATAGATCTTGCTGAGGAGAAGTGCAAAGTGCAAGAACCTTAACCGTACACTTTCCTAGTTTAGAGTTATTGCCCTTTGTTCCTTTTGTATGTAGTAAATTGTCAGGGCTATATCTCAGAAACTATAATAGATTTCAACATGAAACTTAATAGGTGTATAGATCTCTACTAGTGAGAAAAGGCACAGCCCTTCAAATGCACTTTTCCATTAGTTCTGCCCTCATCAATAAACAATATTTATTTGGCGGGGGATATCAATTCAACGAATTTGCTTGTTCATTTTAAATTTAGAAAAATGGCTTATTTGAGACGTTGGCGAAAATGTCATGCTGAGGCAGCAGCAATTGCACTTGCAAGCAGCAGTAGTGAGGATGAAGCACCTGATGTTCAGGTAGAGGAAAGAAGAGATACTGAAAAGGAAAGTACATCACACTCCTCAGATAATCATGCAGTGACTACTGATTCAGATTCCTCCGATAATGGTGACGTTGATTTTGGTTTTAGCGATACCGTTGAATCTTCTGATTCTGCATCCGGTATGTCAGAAAGGGAGGATGAGAAATCTTTTCGGGAAAAGATCGCTTCTTGGGCAACAAAGAACAATATGCGAAAATCTAGTGTTGATGAAATCCTGAAGATATTACGAGATGAAGGACATGAAGAACTCCCAAAAGATGCAAGATCATTATTGAAAACACCTAAAAATGTTGAATGTGAAGATAGATATGGTGGAAAATATGTTTATTTTGGAATAAGAAGTGGGGTAGAAAAAATTCTTAAAACTGATGATGTTGTGGGAAATATCAGCTTAAACTTTAATATTGACGGTGTGCCATTGTTTAAATCGTCTGGGACTCAATTTTGGCCTATTCTGTGTAGCTTCGGAACTTACAGACCATTCATAGTGGCATTATTCTATGGAAATTCTAAGCCAAGTTCACTCCCTGAATATCTGTCTGACTTTCTAAGGGAACTGTCTGAATTGAAACTAAACGGAATTAATTTCGAGGACAAACATTATCTTATTACTGTCAATGCATTTATATGCGATGCACCTGCAAGGGCATTCTTGAAGAATATTAAAGGTCATACTGGATATTATTCCTGTGAGAGGTGTACTCTAAGAGGGTATTGAATAGACAACAGAGTCATTTTTTGTCAGTCAAATGAAGACTGTCAGCTCCAAACTGATGAAAACTTTAATGCTAGAGTGTATACAGATCACCAGTTAGGACCAACCCCGTTAGTAGACTTTAATGTGTCCTGCGTAAAAAGTTTCAGCTTTGACTATATGCATTTGGTATGCCTTGGGGTAGTAAAGAGGTTACTCTGGTTTCTTCGTCAAGGTCCAAGTGCGTGCAAGTTATCACATACACAAACTAGTCAAATATCAGAACATTTGTTGCATTACACCGGAAAAATGCCAAAAGAATTTGCTCGTCAGCCAAGAACACTATTTGAATTAGAACGCTGGAAAGCAACATAATTAAGACAGTTTTTGCTGTATACAGGTCCCATTGTTTTAAAGAAAGTTCTGTCAAAAGAAATGTATGACCATTTTGTCACTTTGGCCGTTGCAATTTCCATTTTACTGGAATCAGATTTTAATAAAAGATCAGCTTACATGGACTATGCAGAGGGTCTATTAAGGTACTTTGTTAACAAAAGTAAAGAATTATATACAGAGAAATTTTTAAGCTACAATGTGCATAATCTTGTACACTTAGCAGATGATGCCCGTAACTTTAACAGTTCATTAAATGAGATCAGTGCATTTCCATACGAAAATCATCTGCATTCAATCAAGCAATTGGTAAGGAATGCCAAAAATCCAATAGTTCAGGTTGCTAAAAGACTAACAGAAAAAGAAATATCGGAAACTTCCAATTTAGAAACGCAGCCCATGTTTACACACATTTCAACAAAACAAAGAAATAGTTGTTTTCTTCTGCGTAACGAATGTTACGCGTTCGTTAAGGAGAAGCGACAGGATGGAAAATTGGTTTGTGATGTCCTGCATCAAGATAAGGCCGAGAATTACTTCACTGTTCCTTGTGAGTCTAAATTGATCAACATCATTTTCGTGAAAAGACAATGCAGAATGAAGAGAAAACTTGTGGAGAAGACAGACCTCTACAAAAAAACAGTTTGTCTACCCGTCGAAGGAGGAAATGTCCTTGTACCTATGTTGCATGGTTTGGAAAAGTAAGGTAAGATAGAAATTTAAGAACATGACCTATGCAGCAAGAGAGTTATTTAATTAGAATAATTTGTTTCAGTGATCTACCTAATTCAGAGTAGAACACAACTTATTTTGCTTGATATAAAATGCATGGAGCCAACACGCCTATTGCACTTTGCATGTTTGTATTGTAATTCAACAAAACTATAAGTATGCATGCTTTTCTTCTCAATCCTTAATAAAAGATGTTTTGGGTAGTTGTCAACATGCAGCCAAATGGCCGAGTTGTTAAGGTGGCTGACTTCAAACCACTTGCCCCTCACCGATTTTGGTTCGATCCTCGTTCGGGACGTCAAACTTTCATGTAAGGAAGCCATCCAGCTGGCTTACGGAAGGTCAGTTGTTCTACCCGGGTTCCCGCTCGTGATGAAATATGCTCGAAGGGACACCTAGCTGGGGTCTTCCTCAACCAGGAGAGCTGGAAAGTCGCCAAATGCACTAACTAAATATAGTTCGGTGCGACGTTAAACCCATGCAACCAAAAAAAGACAAAGAAGAAAAAATTGTACTAAAACGGCAAATTTTCTTAAACTTTGCATGCTTATAGAGAATCAAATTAGAAACTTGGCATCTGGTCTGGTTCAAGCTGTTTTGCAAACTAAGGTACTATATTTTCTACTTCTGTAAATGTGCTAATTAATGTCAGCCGATGTTTAAAATAGACGTCGTTTAAAACAACATTTTTGGAATATTTTTTACAGAATGTGGGTTAAAGCGGTATAGAAGGAGGGAGTTCGAGACATGGAGGGAACCATACCCCAAAACTGGGTCAAGGATGATTACGTGTTTTGGCCACCCGGTATAAGTGCTGAGAATGCACTGAATAATCAATTGAAGCCGTCCGCAAACTGGAGGATGTTTAAGCTAGTTAAGATAAAGAAAAGATCTGGTAAATGATGCGTTTTATTTTTTTGTAACAACTCCTGCCATAGGAATCAAATGAATGTTAAAAATTTATGACTAATCAAATCATCATGACACAGGTCGTTAGCAGTCACCTGTGTTAACAAACATAAATACATTTGTCTGAATAAGTCAGTCTGAAAACGTCCAAACTAAATACAATAATTTAAATTATTACATTGTTTTTCTTTTCAACTTTTATTACGGTTACCTAAACCTCGTATTAAATGTTACTCATCTTATAATTGCTATTTTACCGTAATAACTATTATCACTAATATCAGACTAAAGATTTAAGTTATACTGTATATTGTCTTCTATATTTTAATATTATTTATAATTAATTTGTTCTTAAAACTAGAAAAAAGACTAGAATGTGAACAGTACGACGACACAACAACTGTGGAGTCTGACGATGAGGAGGAGGTAGCCTTGAGAAGAAGGCCAAAGAAAAAGGCGTTTCATGATTTTGTTACAGGTACAATTTTTCTAAAGAACTGGTATATCCATTTTGTTCTTTATGATAATATGAAGGTTGCTAACTGATATTAAGAATGTGGAGAGCTGTTGCAGTCAGCTTATCGTCAGTGCCAGTACCATGTTACCGGGCCCATGTATGATTATAGACTATAAGAAGATCTTAAGTAATAGCAGATCCAGTTTGATTGGGTTTATTCGTAGTACATAATTCATGAGTGGTAACGAGTGGTAACGAAGCAATATCGGCACTCTCACACGCTAGCACTGGCTTAATCAGAACTTTAGTATTTATACAATATTTTGAGTTTAAAATGTGCATCTGTAGCTAAGTGGTTAGGGCTCTTGACTACTTACCCATACGTCTTTGGTTCAATCCCGGGTCGGAGCACATTACATGCCAGTCATGTCTCAGCGGAACACTGATTGACAAATAGCAAAAACCTAGTTAATCTTTTATTGCAGAGGAAAACACAGGACACACTGATGAGATGACGTCCAGTGAGTCGAAGAAAAGTGAAACAAAAAAGACAAGTGAAAAGACTACGGGTAAGTAGCTGTTAGTTCTTATTAACACTTAAGAACTTTAAAATTTATAACTATGTGAGACATTTAAAAAAGGGTCCTCCATGACACGGTCGCTGACCTCAAACAACTTTCCTCTCACCACTGAAGGTTTGATTCTCCTATTGGGCGTTGAAATCTTTCAGCTCCCTGCACCTTGATCTTCCTCCACCTAGGAAGCTGAAAAAGTTGCTAATATGGATTGAATAAATATGTTTTAATGCGGTGTTAATCCCAACAAAGTGAATAAATGAATGCATTTTTTTCAAGGTAAAAAAATACTTTTGTTATGTCAGCTATTTTAAAAACATTCTTAAGGAAATGCATTCTTAACTTAACTTTTCTAAAAAAGTCAAGTTATTGTCGTCACTCTGTCGTCCGCGTGTGCGTCGGTTTGATTTACTAAAATTGTCAAGTTCTCAAGCACTATCAAAGCTTTCAATTTGAACCTCAATACACTTGAAGAATGTGATGACCTACTTCTATTTACAGAGGAGACAACTCTGTAAAGTATTCGGTGCTCTTGTTAAAAGTGCATTAGTTTCCTACAAGCATACATTAAATAAGAGTTGATTTATTCTTCTGTAGGGGAAAAGCCGTGTTTACCCATTCCACCAAAAAAAGTGGTTGCTGGAAAGTCGGATCCCCATTGTCCAGAGATGCAAACTCCAAACAGAAGCAGGTCTTCCAGCAGCCACCGACCATCACCAAACAGAAGCAGGTCTTCTAGCAGCCACCGACCATCACCAAACAGAAGCAGGTCTTCCAGCAGCCACCGACCATCACCAAACAGAAGCAGGTCTTCCAGCAGCCACCGACCATCACCAAACAGAAGCAGGTCTTCCAGCAGCCACCGACCATCACCAAACAGAAGCAGGTCTTCAGGCAGCCACCGACCATCTAGAGACCGCTCATATAGATCTAGATCACCATTAATCCAGAGAATTGTTTCCAGGTCTAGGGAGAGTTCACGCCGGTCCAGATCACATTCTCTCAACTTTACCTCTGGCAGAAAAGATAAAAGGCCATCTTTGACCTTAAACGCACGTACTGCAGCAAGCACCACAACAAACGCACGTACTGCAGCGAGCACCACAACAAACACACGTACTGCAGCGAGCACCACAACAAGTGATGGTGCTTATCCAATGCCAACAGACAGTAAGTTCGTTATTTTTTTAATGTAAAATTGTGACTGATATATACATATTTAAATACTAATTTGTACAGCTACAGTACCTTATTAATAGGTTATTGAACATATATGGAGTAATATGCACAAATTCTTAAGCGAAAATATTGCACATTCTTAAGCGAAAATATTGCACGACCGTAAGAAGTTAAATATATTTCCGCGGAAGAAGAGTGCATATTTCTCCATATACATTCAATAAACTTTTTATTACATGCCCTCTTATATAAAATGCTTAATTTTAATGTATTTTTTTTTCTGGTGCAAAATATTTAATTAGATTTTCACAAACCTCCTTAAAAACAATTCTTACTTAATTTTGGTGCGCAATAACATTTTCCACGAATGAAACGTCATAACTTGTTTTGACAACGTATAAAATCGACGTGTACACAATCATGTGCAATATGCAGGTCCATTTACCCACCGTATGTAATCGGTTTACAGTGCTGATATAGGAATTGATCGCACACTCACTTGTAATGTAAGTCAATGGGAAAAAAATTAGGCATGTAATAAATGCCTATTCATGACTACCATATGGAAAACTCCAGACTGATTCAGATTGCCATGAATCATACTGAATAGTATCTGTAGCTATAGCTATTTACTCCTGGAGTAAAGGAGGTGTTACACAAAATAAACCAGCTATTTTGGTTTCAGTTGTCATGTAAGCTGAATTAATATAAGATGCTTTATATGATTAAGTTATTAATTACCGTCCCATACTGATAGCTAGTACTTCTATTTGTATAGAATTTCAGAAAAGAGTCATGTTCATGCTGACGGACGTAGGGTCCCTAGTTAGGGAACTAAGTGAGAAGGTCCAGAACAGGTGCAGTACGACGTCAATTGGAGATGACCATGAAGTAACAAGGGCGGAAAGTATTGATGATGTTCATGACATTGAGCAGTCATTGAGAGATGTAGAAAAAAGAAAGTCGATGGTATGTTTTTCATATGTATTACTTCGTTTGAAAAACTTGTATAAATTGACTGACGCTCGATTTTCAAAATTGTAGATGACTAATGTATGATATTTATTATACTTGGAAGCTAGAAAATTGTTTTATATATCCTCATTTCTGATTCTGCCGTGTTTGTGTAACATCTAAAAATGACATAAACACACTGGATAAAAATCAAATTCTTCTATTTCTACTTAATATAACAGGTTCAAACAATGTCCAAGGTTGGTGGTGCCTCTGTAAGAGATACAGTAGAAAGGATTCTGCTCAAGTAAGTATGAACATTATATTTTGTTTATGACATGACTATTTTTTATAAATAATAGATGTTATCATGTTGGTGGTTTGGGTTCATAAAGATATTATTTTTGACGGTTTCTGCTTGTATAGATAAATAATTATTGTGCTCTGTTATCAAACACACACTTTCCATCCTGTTATAACACCACACAATTTAGACAAGACGTAAAATTGTCATCAAGCAAGTTATTCCACATATTTATACTAAATCGATTGTTGCAACTGTTTTCAGGTTGATGACAAACGAAGTGATGTCAGGTTTCAATATGAATGGGAACAATGGGAAGCGGGCGTTTAAGTCGACTGCCTTATTTGATGTTGTTCAAGGTAAGTAGATTCTCTTTATTTCTGTAATGTTATTACCTATTCAGTGATTATTTTTTATGCTGACCAAAGCATTCAATGCCCCTAGCATACCTTGTGGTTAAAAGTCTCTGAATTGAGATCACTTGCCCCTTACTACTGCAGGTTCAAACCTCGCTCTGGGCTTGCAATCCTTCAAGTGGGAAGCCATTCGGTTCCTGCTGGCTTTTAGTCGCTTATAGAAGGTTGGTGGTTCTACCTTGGTGTCAAATCACAGTGCATCACTCTTGTGTTACTTATTGTTTTGTATTTTAGTAACCTTTTAGATTTTGTTCATATTGTAAGGCCATTTATTTTTTTAAATAGAAATGTTGTTCAAGTAATTGTTTTTCAAGTATTTCAGGTATTCTTTGAGGTTAACACCATAATCTCTCAACATTCAAAACAAATTAACAATTGTGACCCGTAATATATCCAATATGGCATAAAGTAGTTTCTTTCATTTTGAACCTTTTCAGCTAGTACCATGAAATCCAATCCGACAGCATCAGAGCAAGAAGTAAAGCTAGCTGTTGCGTTTGTCCTCAAGTATGCCCCGGACAGACGAGGTGGGGCTGGAAGAAAATCTAGAGACGGCCAGAGGGACTAAATCTTATTCTGATGACATACAAGCATGGACTTGCTTTATATTAAACAGTGCAATTAATTTACAGAGCACTGGTTTTGAGAATTAAGGGACTTATATACTTTCGCAAGAAAAAGTACAAATACTGATTAATTGCAGATGTTAGTTGTGAAGCTTATATATAGATGTATATAGATCTATGTAAATGTTGATGAATATCTTGCTTGACATGGTCTTTGTTGAAAGCGTCATTTGTGACTTAAACTTACAGTTTGCTCTAGGTTTCATTACTTTTTGCAATTATCAAGGGATTTTGAAATGATTCATCCTACCATAATATGACATGATACACCCACTATCTGGAAGAATCTTACCTCCAATATTACCTCCAATATTATCAAATTACCTCCCTTTATAAAATACAGTTTCCTTGAATAACTCCAACAATACTAAAGGGATTTTACTGCATGAAACTTCAAATAAAAATAGACATTTTATCTTCTTTATTCATATGATTTCCATGTATATACCAATTTTCAGGCGGGTAAATTGAAAATGCTAATTTCGAAGACTGTAGGTCATTATAGAAACATATTATTTCCCAACCTCTAATTTAAAAAAAAAGCTAACTGCTTCGGAAAACAAGCTACACACAAAACTTTTACTGCATTTTATACACCATTGATTCCCTACTTGAGGATTTTTGATATATGTCTTTAGTTTAATTTTATTGCCTTTTTTATGTGAAGTGACAGGGGAATACCCTCCTAAATTGTCATAAAAATAAATAAAGACCTATATCAAAAATCTGAGACAGGGTTCCCTCAAGTTGGGAAAGGTGTATAAAAGGCAGTAAAAAATTTGGGTGTAGGGGGGTACCTGTAGCTGTAAGCCTATTTCAAAAATTAGAGATTGGAAAAATATTATTTTTCTTTAAATAGTTATATCTTTTTCTAGAAATTAGGTAAATAATCATTTTTATTATATATGTATACAGCTTTGAAATACCTTTCCAAAAATGTATCATTTTATCTTATCTTATCTTCACTTTCTTCTTAAAACAAATAAGGTATAAACCTAAAAATATTTTCACGAGCAACAATTTAACGATGGGTTTCTTGTCGTCTTGAGGTCCCTTTTCCCGTGACGCAGCTTATGGTAACTTTGGTAACGGAAGATCCTCCAGCTAAAAATGATTGCTGTTTCTTGCCTTGCTAACATGTTTCTTTAGAGCATAAGAATATTATGTTGTATAAATTTGACAATTAAACTATCCTTTGACTTGTATTATGTACGTGTTTACTTATAGAATAAATTTATTTTGAATGGAAATTTTATCTTTGTTTTGTCAATTCAAAGGAACAGGTTTGAATATACCAGTGCAAATATTTGAAACTAATATTTGCACAGTCTGTATTTGAGTTGCACACCAGTTGTATTTTGGTTGCAAAGTGGTTGAATTTTGGTTGCAAAGTGGTTGAATTTTGTTTGCAAAGTGGTTGTAGAATGGTTGGATTTTGGTTGAAAAAGGGTTGAATTTTGGTTTGTAACATGACGTTGAATCAACGTCATAAAATGACGTCTAAAAAACTTTCATTTACAAGCTAAATTCAACGGTTATTCAACGTCATGGTACAACGTCTTTTCAACGTCTATTCAACGTCATATGTTTGCTGGGTTGTTTTTCAAACGCTACATCTATACAAATAGTCAATCAGTAAATCGTTGGATGAAATAAAATCTTGAGTTGACAAACTTGTACAATTCAGTTATCAGAGCTTTATCTTTATTTATGGCACTGCAATGTGTCACGGAACTTTCTTTAAGCATGAGATCTACCGTTTTTTAGAAAGGAAAAAATACGAAACTATTTCAAGAATGACGCGAGTGATCTTGCACCGTATAACCCTGCTTATGGCTAACTTTAAAATAAAAATACCACAACCAAACACACGTTCGGAAGAATTGTAACAATGTAACAATGATTGACGCGAGTGACATTGCACTTTATGACCCTGCCTATGGTTAACTTTGAATTTCAAATCAAAACACACATCTTAGACTGTCGATAGAACAAAGCATATTTTTCTGCTGCTTTTTTTCCCTTCGACTTAGATTTGTTACAACTTGGCAACATTGTTTGTAGCGTGTGCTGAGAAACACAGGAAATCCCTTAAATTTGAGATATGATAAGAAGTCAGTCGACAATAAATATCATACTACCTTTTCATTAAATTGATGAATGAATGAAAACAATGAACATATTTCACATAGAATGCATGATGTTCTTAATTATCCTTGTTTTGTTTTCCTTTCTTTCTGTGTGTATAGGAGATTGTGTGATTTTAATTTCCTTCCCTTCTGTTTCGATAGGACATTGTGTGGTTTGTTTTCAGGGCCACTTATATACCTCAAAAAGATATTTGCTTTCTTTGCCTCTATTTTCCCTTGTCGCTAGACAAACCCATATACAAATACAAATAATATTTGCCATGTTCATTTTCCCTTGTCCCAATACAGGCCCACCATGTTCAAATTCCCTTGTCGCCAGAAGGTCCCAAATAATATTCCCATGTTCAATTTTCCTTGTCCCCATAAGGGCCCACGACCTTTTGTCCCCATACAGGCCCAAGCTGTTTTTGACTAGATTTTCCATTGTCCCCATAAATCTTGTCCCCAAACAGGCCCAAGCTGTTTTTGACTGGATTTTCCATTGTCCCCAAATCGCCCCATATTACTACTCCCAATCATGTCATCATTAATAATACCCAATAATGTCATCATTAATCATGCCCAATAATGTCATTAATAATAATGCCCAATCATGTCATCATTAATAATACCCAATAATGTCATCATTAATAACGCCCAATGATGTCATCATTAATTATACTAATAATGTCATAATACTAATGCCCAATCATGTCATCATTAACAATACCCAAAAATGTCATTAATAATAATGCCCACATCTACTATCTGAAACGAAATTAGCAGTGACTATGACCACCTCTTCTAGGGACCACACAAAGTAGAATGGAAAAATGGGGATTGAAACTATACGAAATTAAATATCTTAAAAATGAACTACTTTTCTTATCACGCTATCATGTTACTATACCCTGATTGGAGAGAGAGAGAGAGAGAGAGAGAGAGAGAGAGAGAGAGAGAGAGAGAGAGAGAGAGAGAGAGAGAGAGAGAGAGAGATTGATTGATATTTTTTTATTCTTCCATTTTCTTAAGATTGTTTAAAGACAAATTTTTGAAATGCAATGAAATACATAGAATCACATAAATAGTGGATTCGTTACTTATGAAGTCCACTGAATTATTTCCAATAGCAAACTAATAAATAAATTAATACCATTACTAAACTATATATATATATATATATATATATATATATATATATATATATATATATATATATATATATATATATATATATATATATATATATATATATATATATATATATATATTATCCGCGTTTCCTTCTTTCTGGCTCTCTTTTCAGCGTGCTTTCTATTCCTGTCATCCTCAGCTTTCCGAACTCCCTGCTTGACAGCTAGGCGCCAGGTGGGACTATCAGTAGCACAGTTCTCCCAGTGGTTGCCATTGATGTTGGCCGTTTAAATGTCCTTCTTGCAATCATCTTTGTAGCACAGGCGTTGACGTCCAGTCGGTCGTGCACCTTCTGCTAACTCCCCATATAACATTTCATTAAGAATGTGGCCTGGGTCCATTCTTTTGACTTGGCCGAGCCAGCGAAGGCGTCTCTCGCTGAGAATGGAGAATATATATATATATATATATATATATATATATATATATATATATATATATATATATATTTATATATACTTGCTAGAGAAATGAAAGAGAGAGGCGTGTGATCATGTGTTTATCTAACTTTTTCGGTGCAAGGGGGATAAATGGACTGGAAAAATAATTTGGGATGACATATGCACAGTGTCGCTAGATATATTAAAAATCATTCTTGATCGGTTATTGCAAAAGAATACCGCTGTGGTAATGTGTGGTGATCAAGACTAACAACCACCATTTATTGGATTGTCTCCTCATGATTGGTTGAATGATTTTGTAGATTATTACGAGGAGATAACTGATGATCATAGAACGCTTGATAAAAAGTTAGGAGACTTTAAGAAATTAATCAGACTATAGCCGAATAATATTCAATGTGAAATAATGCGAAAAAAATTTTCAGAAACTTCTAGAAAAGATTTTTTTGAAATATAGTTCGTGATACACTTCAGCAGCAATCATTTCTAAAACATAAGGAAAAGGTTCCAGAATTGCCTGTATTAGGAATTGAATTTTTAGTAAAATTAATAAGATTGTTATTTTCTTTCAATTGTTTTAAAGTAATGTTTTATATTAAAGTAAGTTCTAAAGTGTGTTAAGATTAATTTCATTTATTTTCAAAACAAAACTATATATTAAAAATGGAAGGAAAATAGTTGATGTGCAAAGCATAAGATGGCAACGTAAATCACTAGCTATACAAATGTACATTATTGTGTGGAATTAGGTTATAAAGCAAAAATCTTACTGAGTCAGTCAGCTCCTAAGTCTTATCAGTGAAACATATATTCTGTAAAACCAGGCATTGGCAAAAGTCTAATTCTGTTAATAAAAAATTATAACAAACTTCCGAGCTGACGTAAATACAGAATGGTTCTTATCTAATGATGGACAGTCGTCGCTACAAAATGGTTCTTATCTAATGATGGACAGACATCGCTGCTGGCTTAGTATGTTAAAACATGTTGCTGGCTTAGAATATTAAGGGATTATCCTAGTTGGATCTAACTTGTGCCAAACGAATATAGATAAACTACAAATTTGAGTTATACCTTATGTCAAATGACGTAAATTAAGCCGGTTTTGACGGGGAGAAACTGATTCTTACCTGAAGAGAGCGGGCATATTTCCTCACCGATACCTTAAACCTGACACAAGATGCGTATAAACAGACCGCGCATTAAAGGGTCAAGTCAGTTCTATATTGACGAGGAAATAGACTTTTGTCGTCTCATTTAAATTAAAACAATTGTATATGTCGTAACTTCTTTAGGAATAAGTACTTTTAATGTTTTAGGTTTTGGTGGTAACATTGTTATGTTAGCAACATTGTTCACTTAATACTTTTATTTATAATATATTGTAACGGAATGTTTAAATTTTCTCAATAATTCATATTATATTTATGTAATTTTTATTGTAAAGGTTGAGATTGCTACCAACTTCATGTTTAGATTTAATGTTGAAATAAAGTATTTTTTAAGCAAGAAAAAGTAATATCTAGCAACATATTTTAAATCTATATTCTATTTTAAAATAAGTAAAATGCATTTCATTAAATTAACTATCACATTTTATACTTTAGGCTATCTTGAAAATGATTGAGAAGTAACCATTTGTATAATATTCTAAAATGCATAAGTTATACGAATAAATGAAGTTGGAAAGCTTGAAAAGGGAAAATATAATATGTATTGCACGAATTTTTATTATAAAGTTTTTAGATGTGTTCTAGAATGTAGTCAATATATGTGTGATGATTAATTAAATAAAGTCAGTTCTATATCGAGGAGGAAATAGACTTTTGTCTTCTCATTTTAGATGTAGCTGTCTTATCATCGCGGCGACACTCTTTTAAGAGAGCCTGAACTCCTTTCTTCTTTCTCTCTCTCTCTCTCTCACCATGGATATTGACGTTCCTTAACTTGCGAGTAATTCCTTCTCATAGCAAGAAATGAGAAGAAGGTTATGAAAAGCTAATCACAACATACATAACAGAAAATTGTCATAATACCTGTACCGTTATGTTATAGATCAGCTGATACACGACGGCAGAATATTGGAGTTGACATACCAGGAAACTCGACAGAGTCAAAGAAACAGAATCTCATATTGAATGATATTGTCGAAGTTGATACTGATTAAGTTGTTTGGATTATTGATAATCGTATCGTATGGTCAAACTTACAAAAATGACTCAGCTGCGGAGGGTTATTTAAAAATTTACTGACACCAACAAAGAAATTGTTAACGATGATATGGTAAGAAAAAGATAGCTTCTTATAAACAAAGTGACAAAACAAATTGTAACTTCGATATTGATGCTGAATTTATAATGATGCTGAAGCAACAACAGCATAATCATTGTGTGCTCTGTAACACAGTAATGTGAGGGATCATCCTTAGAGTGATATGATCAAAGCACACCTCAATTCTAAAGCAAATGCAATATGAAACAAATTTGGTGGGGGTGGGCATAAGTACAATATTTGTTTCTGTGCAGTAGTTTGTTTTGGTGATATACTAAAGGTTTGCGTTGAGTAAATGCTAATCACTTTAGTCAAAAGCATTTGAACCAACACAGGATAATAAAACATCAATGTAAAATTTCTATCAAACTGGCTGACATTTTGTAATGGGATGTCTCTAATCAATCTGTTAAAGTAATGATAAACTAGTTCCTCACATTAAAGTCAATTATATGACTTTTATGGAATAATGCACCAATCATAAACTGTGTAAAATAACTCTTCATTAATGAGAAGATGGAAATTGATGGACAAGTCCCTTATGGATCCGTTGACAATGATCTCAGGTGATAGATCCATCTTTAAATTCGAAACAAAAGTCTGAGAATTATATAGTATAGTAGAAATAGTTATAATGTGGAGACAGAAAGAGTTTTCTCTGTATGCCATAACTATTCGTAGATGTTATTGTATCAGTTTTTGAGACCCGACTGAGCTCTTGAATTAAAATTATGTCTGTACGTGCACATTTGTAATTATATTATTTTTGTAAATTTCATAATATACAACAGTTCGTTTTACAGTGTATACAGTATTTCATGTTATTTTTCGTACACGAAGAAATAATTATTAATTTCAGCGTAAAATTATATGTGAAATAAATAATTATTATTTGGTGGTACTGACCGTGTACGAAAAATAAAGGGATCGTGCATGAATAAGTTTCAAGTAAACGAGAGAGATAGAGAGGATTATGTCTCAGTGTGCAAACTCGTCTGCATTTAGAGCATGTGCATCTGTTATGTTGTGTAATGTTCGCAAAATGATTAAGATGGTTTGATCATGTATTAGTTATGGGTATTATTTATTGGTAAATTGTACGCAACGATATGAGACCACATTGTCAAGAAAAGTATTTATACAGCAACAATAATCTTAGTATCAAACTGCAATAAAATAACGAAGTTGAACCACATGTTAGTTAATGTGTGTGTGTGTGTGTGTGTGTGTGTGTGTGTGTGTGTAAGAGAGAGAGAGAGAGAGAGAGAGAGAGAGAGAGAGAGAGAGAGAGAGAGAGAGAGAGAGAGAGATTTTGTCAGTGTACAAGATCGTATTTCTTCAGGGTTATTTGTAGATGTTGCAAAGAGAAAAAGGACTGTTACCGGATGATTGGGATAATCCTCATGTATTACGACCCTACTATATTTCAATTGATGGTTTCAAAAAGACTAACGACGCATGGAAAAAAAATAACACAACCACAAACAATCATCCTCAAACATAATAATGACCCAGATGGTGGTGGGCGACATATTGCTCCTCAAAACGTCAATATATCCTCAGTGATTGTATTGAATTTAGTATGTGATGTTATCGAAGGAAGTTATCAAATAAATCTCGAAAGATCAAATCAAGCTCAACAGGGATATATTTTATATTCATTTGCACCAACAGCTCCTCCAGGGTTTCTAATAATTAATCCAGTCTATATGCGATGTCATAATGATTCGTTAACGAGAATTAATTTTAAACTCACTGACCAGTCCATTAATCTGATTGATTTACGAAGTGAGGTTTTACAAATTAGTTTGTTTGTGAAATCTTAAATTGCTAGCAATTTCAAGGATTTTCGTCTTAAGACTTTCATCGAAAAAAAGATTTTTAACCCCATAGCAGCAGAAGGGGGGGGGGGGACAACGACTTTGCGTCCCCAAAGGAAACTTTTTTTTAACGATTTTGGAGGAAGCCTTGGTTTGCCAAATGGACGCTTTTTTTTTTTACAATTTTGGATTAAGCCTTGGTTTGCCAAATAGACGCCTCTAAAAAGTTGTCGGATTCGCCCCCTCTGCTGCTCGTCTCCCTCATTGAAACTCGGGAATAAACTATACCGGAAGCTTGTCCGTTAAAGCTTTCTGTGGAAAAACAAGGACGTTAGCATATTTCCCTAGCCATATCGTATCACACTAACCAATAATCCATCATCAGATTAAGGCTATTATATTTTCTGTCACGCATTCGTGCATATCGAACTACCCAACCCTTACGTTCTTGTATGGTAAACATCGTAACAAAAGCACGGTATCAACTACTTATCATACAGACATCAATATATATATATATATATATATATATATATATATATATATATATATATATATATATATATATATATATATATATATTGATGCAAAAATATTTATTCTTAATCCTCATTAAACTGACCAATATCACAACAATCAGACGTATTTCTGTACATTAGACACCAACAAAGTGTACACAAATATTTAAATATCCTTGATCTGATATATCTTTAGATACATATTAACTGATTTTACACACTGCAACCATTTTCCAAATTTACGTTTCAATTCAACATATATAAAATATAGAATTTCACATGAATAAATGCACTAATTTAGTACTCATTTGCCATATAGTGAATTACAAAATTAATTCTTACAACGAGCAAACAATCTACACAATATTTTACATATTGCCTTTTTTGCTTACTTGTAAATTATGTTATACATGAAAAATCTATAAGCAATAAATATATTGCGCGTGAATATAAACTAAGAAGAAGGACAGACAAAGAAATAGGAAGAATAAGGCAATAATTACATCAAAAGAGAAAAACATGTTTACCTCGACGGTCATATTTGTTGACACGCGTCCCGTGACGCTGAGACTTCGGGGAATATCGGTAAATTCCGTTACAATTCAATTAGCAATCCGTAAATACGTGACTAGAAAATCAATGCATGTCCATTGATTAAACTGACAGTTGTATAATTTATGAAGCTGAGTGACTTGTAATTAGTAATTATTTGTACTATATTTATCATAATATCATTCATTTGCAAGAACAGAAAAAGTTGAAAATGTTAAGCTGTATGCCTTTAACATTGTCTCAGTTTTAACCCCAGGTGAACGCTTGATTTGGTCATATTTTTAAGCGTGACCGACAACTGACCTCAAATGACTCGCCGACAGCTAGGTCGGTAGTATATCTAATGGTCACTGGGGTTTAAGGACAGTCCATCTTTCTAGTATGCTGTCTGGATATTTAACAGCGGTGTTAAGTACTGCCCTGATCGGTTGCTTCAGTTATATTCTTTTTAAAGTCATCAAATTTTGCATATGGTATCATGACATTACTGTTGTTTTTAATAACGTTCGAGGACCAAAGGAGAAACATTGGTTCTACGGTAACCTTCATTTGGTAAGTGGTCACATGTATTATATTTGGGTCAATATGAAATTATTTGCTGACTTATTTTTCTAGTTTTCAAACGTTTGAAGTGAATGCGAATTTATTTGATTAATCTTTCTACACAATACAAATTTGGGTACAATTTTTCATCGTCATTATTTTCGATTTAGGTCTTGTTTAAGGATGCGCACTCAAAGGTATGGGCGGGACCCTGATTTCGATAACTATTTTCAAGCTGCGTTCATTTCCACAATCAGCAAAGAAAATTCGTATACAAATATAAAATATCTGATAACACGTTTTGTGTTTAAAATGTTCATTCAAACTATAACATTTAGAGCCTCTTCCGTGACTAAATACTAGTGACAAAATCGACCATTAATTCTTGCAAGCGAAGATTTTGGACAATTTTGGACAAATATCATGGCATCTAATATGTTTCATCTGAGAGTCTACCCGTTGTTTTTCCCACTTAAATTGAATATAAGGTTAAATTTCATTTAAATAGATAATGTTTAATGTACCAACGCAAACTTGCCAATGAACTCAATTGCCCACTGACCTCTCCAGGTAGGCCACCTCATGGGCCATTGTTTTAAAGGTTTATCCATGTTTTACACATTGATATTGCAATTCATGTTTTCCTTTTATACATGGATGTGTACCGTTCACGTAACGATGTATTTTCACTGTTCTTTTTTTGTGTCAGCCCCATCATAGTGCATTATCTTAATGAAAGAGAACTGTAAAAAGAAAGTTATGGAAACGTTTTCGGCCACATTGAGAATAAGGTCTCCATTTCGGAAAGTAGGTTTTCTTAAGGTCATCCTCTCAGTCTGCCTTCCTGTATTTCTCTCCTACATTTTATATAACTCTAAAACTATTTAAGATAATAGGTTTCATCTTCTGTTTGTAGTTTCCAAAAACTGGCGAAGAACGCCTTGATTTCTTGTTGCATTTGAGCCGGACTTATCCAAAATACTACGGAATGTGGTTTGGACGATTCAGAGCGGACGTTACCGTCACGCATCCAGACACTGTCAGGAAAATTCTCAAAACTTCAGGTACTGAAACATTTCCAAATTGTCTTAATTGAAATGCGGTATGTCTTTTTTACATTCATTAAACACCAATCACATAATAACCACTGTATATTCCCAATAGTGAAAATGATGAAATTAGGCGAAATTGAAAACTGAGCTAAAACCGGGAGTAACTTTAGGATCTAGGAAGGACAATCACATGTGACCTTCGGACTTACTGGTTCCCAAACTCGAAGCCATTGCCTCAGAATCTTGAAACAAGCGCGTCACTGTTGCGCAGTGTCGCAACATTTTCTGATAATTCTTCATGTGCACATTAAAGTAAATTCAATTAAAAATATTTATTTTAAAGACTCTATACAACAGCCTTGCATAATCTTTTAGCATAAATCACAAATTTTAAACATGCAAGATCATAGTTATTATAATTTATTATTGTTTATTGTAAAGATAATAGTATTAAAATACCCAATAAAACACATCCACCCTCCAAATGACAGACTCGGTAATTGCATATAATTGCAAATTGCTTTTAAATGTTAGAATTGGCGTAAACTTTGAAGTACTCAAATGCTTGAGGTTTTGCATTCTTCAGTATTTCAGTAGTTACTGACAACCAACCGATGATAATTGTACAACATGGAGACTAGGGCATTTGGTTTCTTTAATGTCTATAATCCACTTGTCTAAATAAAATATCAGATATTCACTAATAACGAAATGGTTCTCTATTTTAGTCTGAATGTTAGATGAGATTGAGTAAATATTTATACATTTTGGCGACACATAAAAACTCATTAGTTCTGTACATTTATTTAATTAATAAGTTTTATTTAATAATTTCGATTCCACTACATCTGTTTGTAACTTTTTGTTGGAATGTATGCTTGTAGGTTGTTTTAAAATCAATGCTAGGCCAAAATCTCTGATTGAGTTTCTTTTTTTTATTGTATCCATTTTAACACAAAACTGACATAGGAGAACTACCTTTTGACTTGGTATTTAAAGAAGAGTGATTGTGGACTACAGAATTCAATTTTAGTGCTATTAAAAGGATGGACAAAAGTTGGGACCACAAACATAATTATGTTTTAAGAGGATTTCTGTGTACTGCGGTTTCAATCTTTACTACTTTCATCTTGTTCTGAGAGATCTAAATATTTAAAAGTTTTTTTAATTATATTTCGAATTTATACAATTCCTTTTAAAACAAAAAATGACTTAGTTTTAATTCAAACTCTTAAAGTTTTTGAAATTCATGTAGGTGTATAAAAACATAGTGTAAGAGTAGTGCACATGCATTGTTTCATACACATTGTATTGACTTCAATGCAGTGAAACCGCTAATGTTTGAAATCTCACCAAACAGAAAACTTCCTGAAATCAAAATAAGTTTCCTGCCCGAAATCTCTCCTTCTTAAATTAAAACTATTGAAAACAAATAATAAAAAAAGAAACCCTCATTACCTGGAAAACTGAAAAACACACATCATTTATAGATTTCATGTTACATTGAAGGATCATCACAAAATCATAAAAAGGAATCATACTCAGATCGCAATAGTGATGTCGGCCAATGATCAGAAAGTAGACTAAGGCCACGTCAAATACAAACACCGTCACTAGCTTTGGCACAGAAAA
Source organism: Unio pictorum (assembly GCA_030141615.1). NCBI lineage: Eukaryota > Metazoa > Mollusca > Bivalvia > Unionida > Unionidae > Unio > Unio pictorum. Next base: position 2,004,569 of record JARLTB010000242.1, read on the forward strand.
TACACATGTAAACAACCGACTAATGTCAAGATTAAAAACTAGATGAAGTGACGGCCTGAAATTATTTTTTTTCCTTCAAAATAACTGTAAAAAGGAAAGGGGGTTATATTCATCTGATGATCTTCTCCCTAGTTCCGATCAATTATACCTAAATAATCCCCAATCAACTACGTTTTAAAGTTAGGCCAAGGCTCACGCTCTCACCTTTAAAATGTAAGCAGACAAAAGGTGAACAAAAGAACGATATGCAACGATGTTTTCTCTGATATTTACTGTCTAGTAACATTTTATAAAAGTCGTGTACCTTTGCTCGTGTTGAAACAAAATAAGTGTAGATATTGTGAATGTCAACAGAAACAATATCATCGTATCTGTAAAAGGATGCCTTAGCCATAATCTATGGAAACATTGGTTGTCGTCTTTATTACGAGATATTTCTATAGAATACGTAAACAAGAACGACTTCTTCCATATCGGCAAGACAAGTTACAGAGTCATTTGTTGATGTCAAAATAACATATTTTTTATGTCTAACATGTTGCCACAATAAAACAATATAAACATTTTGGAAAAAATATTTTTTTATTTGTTTGCTTAACATATATTTTATCCATATTGGACTATTTCTTGCATATCCCATGCATGTTGTTGAGTCTTTCCATAGTCGACTTAAATGCCAGGATCGGGTCAGTATTTATCGTGCTGTGGTGATGCAATGATATTGTATGCCTCGTTGATTTTTGTCTGTCTGACTGTTTGCCCATCTTATTAGAACCGAAGACAACTGGATTTGGAGGAGGTTACAGATTTGCACTACCCTGGCTTGGACGCGGTTTGCTGATAGCAGACGGTACCCGTTGGGCTCGTTCAAGACGTCTGCTCACTCCCGCCTTTCACTTTGACATCCTAAAGCCATATATAAACGTCTATAATAACGCATCAGGCTTACTGTTGGTAGGTACTCTTGCTAAATGATATTCGACAAAGAGTCATTGAGTTTCATTTCTAGGAATTCATACCAGCTAATATTTCAAATCAATTTATGATTAATGAAACAGATATAAGCGGCATATTTTGCTGAGCAATAATGTATTCAAGAAGCATTCGACTGGAGTAATACAAGGAACACATACTCATAAATTGTACGACTTACATTATTGGAATCCGCTTATAACTCCTATCTGTTGCTAAACCACACGTATGTTGTGGAATTTCGGCAACAGTTCTCTGTTTGTGAAGGTTATGTTTATGAGAAAGGTTGCTAAACATGGATCCAGAAGATCATGAGATTAACTGCTCTGTGTAGGCTTCATGTTTGTATGATTTTGACTATAAATGACTTGTTTCCAATTATATCAATGCACTCACAGTTAAAGTAGTAAATCTGGTCGATTGCTTTGAGTGTGTAACAGTCTTTTAGAAATTTCTATCCCTGCCGCTGAATACTTCCACCACCTGTAAAAGTCAGTTCAGGAAACCAAAGTTGAGCTCTTGCGAACCTAAATAAGATGTGCAGATAAAAATGTAAGTAAGACGGCAGCAACGTTGTGTATTTCTAATTTTATTTTTCTTGTTGCTGGTGATAGCTTTCTCTCAGCCAGTTTTATTTTCGATTAAAAAACGTAATTCCTTTATATTCAGCATTGATGAAATATATATTATTTCTATCCTAAATGATACATAATTTTACAAAATGATTTTGACATATAGTTTAAAATGTATGTATTTTTACTTTATGAAGTCACTAGTTTGTTTTAGAGGGCAAAATGCCTTAAGAATTTGATGGTTTATTTCAGTCATATGTTATCCGCTGTTAATTACTTGTTTGTATACATTTGGGGTAAATATTATATCTGAGACTAGTCAATGTTCCATTTCATTGACAGCAACAAGTCTTGAAATGAAACTGTGTCATTAGTTACAAAGTTCGAGTTACTTACTGAAAAGAAATCCATTAGCAGGTGAATGCTCCTTTCAGTTTAAAAAAGAAGAGATTCATATTTTAATATATGTTGTTAGTTATCAAGTAAGTACTATAAACTTCCAGGCTGATAAACTTCCCATTGCAGGAGAACCTTGAAAAATACGCCCACACAGGCACGTGTTTTGAGACATTCGAGTTAATTAGCCTTTGTACTTTGGACATTATACTGCGATGTGCATTCACGTACCACACAGATTGTCAAAAAGAGAAGTAAGTATTATTCTTCTTCACCTCTATAGTAAAAAATCAAAAATACGTTTCACTACCAAAATTTTCATTGGTTTATATAGCAGTATGTTTAATTGGGAAACAACTAGGTCTTTCTTAAAGTTGAATAATAAATGAGAATAACTATAGTTTCTAACGTTTTATCCTACGACTAAATCATGTTAGAATTTAAAGTTGCAAGAAAATTAAAGGTGACGATTGAACTTCCTGTATTGGGACAGTTTGAAACTTATCGTATCATATATTGGCTTTCGTTTCTTTGCTTACTTTAATTTGTAAACAATAAGAATTTTAAATGACTATTTATGTCGAAGAAAACAGTAATACGTGCATTTTATACTGTATTGGATATATCAAATAATTTGCATTTAGGAAGGATTTTCAAAAAGATGGAAGTTGTTTATTGCATTTTACAACATAAAGTAGATCATATCAAACCAATTTAGAATACTTGCTGAATTCCCCCCCCCTCTCTCTCTCTCTCTCTCTCTCTCTCTCTCTCTCTCTATATATATATATATATATATATATATATATATATATATATATATATATATATATATATATATATATATATTATAATTGTTATGATACCCAGTATTTGTGTTCTTCGTAGCGACACGTTCTAGCAGACGCTGATTTGTTTTGTATTCGTAATTGTGTATATCAATTTTCACATAAAAGATCTAATTCATATAAAATTGTAAAATGAATGCCAAGCCTGTTGAAAATATCAAAGAAATTGGTTATTAAAAATCGATTGTCTTTATTTCGCATCAGACTGTAAAATCAAGACGTTGTATATTTCGTTGCAAATCGTATCGGTCAGTAAAATCAAATACATTAACTTCGTTACAGAGATGCACATCCGTATATCCGGGCAGTAAAGGAAATCGCGGATGACTGGAGTTCAAGAATTAGGTGAGACGTTAAATAATACAAGTTTTTAAGTATTGTATGAATAGACTTATCAAAATGGCCCATGCCGAATGAAAAATCAAACCACATTATCAAAGTGGGGCTTCACGGTAACTGTGATTTGAGAAGAGCCGCCTAATGAGCGTTGTCTTGAGTGTTTATTTTTCTCCATAAAATGCTTAGTCCTGGGCCTCTCTGCATCTTCAAACGAACGACAGGGTACTAGGTTATTCCTCAACTATTCTCCTGATGGCGTCATAAACAAGAACACTAATTAGACAAACCGTTTTACCCCTTATTTGCACGATTGGACAACTAGATCGATACACACTATTGTATCGTTATATGTGCTAGGTTTAGGGTTACAAGTTTGATGTTTGGATAATTATTTTCAAGGCAAGAACGGTTTAATCGGTAAAGAGTTCTTTCTGCAAGTCTCTAAATTATAAGTCATACAGCTCATGCAGGTGCGTTATGTTGACGATTTCAGCTGTAATCATTAATTTATTTAAATACGATTACACTTACCTCAAATGGCAATAGGTATGTTAAGTTTGCTTACTCGTCAATCAAGATTGATTTCAAGATCATTTTAAAACTACACCAAGAAATGTAGGCAAGAAAATCGGCGTCTAAGAACGTTGAAACGTTTGTACTAGGCCAGAGAGGAGGTGTGCTTTTGATTGCACATCATGCCGCAGACATGTAGCATGATGTGCCACCCAGTGACATTATCTTGATACCAGGCCGACCAGTCCTAACACTAACCTCTTATTGCTGAGCGCCAAGGCAGCCGTTAGTACCACTTTGGAAGTCTTTGGTACGACTCGGCCGTTGCTGGAACCCACGACCTACCTCTTATGCGGAGAACGCTTTAACCACTAGGCTACCGGAGCGGTGCGTAAGTTGTGAGATAGTTTAAACCGGTCTGAATGTCGCGAGTTACGATGTCATAATGAAATCTTTGCATATTGGACGATATTTGTATACACTGGTAATGACCTTCATTTTTGAACCAATGTAATACAATTTAGAACATACCTGGCTCTTCTCTATGCCTGTCGCATTATTAAAACTTCAAAAATTTAAAGTCGCCTCGATGACCACGTTGACATACAGTTTAGTAGATTTGATTACGACCTGTGTTAGCAGTGACATTATCGCTCTTACTGTGAACATGTGTAATGAATTTAAACTTTTGTATGTATGTATGTATGTATGTATGTATGTATGTATGTATGTATGTATGTATGTATGTATGTATGTATGTATGTATGTATGTATGTATTACCAATTGCACAATTTTGAAGGTGAAAAGTCTGAAGATATTTAATCAGGTATCTTTCTATAGTTTATACCGTCTCCTGGACTTGCATATTTTCCCTCCTACCTTATTCAAAACAATGTCTTGTATTCTAAAATATTGTCATATGCTTTCACTGTAGGTCGCCCCTCCTGTACCCAGATTTCATGTTTTACTTGACCGAAACAGGTAGAAGATTTAGGAAGAACTGCAAATTCGTCCATGGTGTGGCTGATGATATAATCAACAAACGTAGAGCAATCCTGGTAAGCAAAAAATCTACTGTATATCCAAAATATATATTCAAAATTGGTATTGTCACCTTGCATACGTGTCATCACCTTCTTTGGACAAATGGCACATATGAAGCCTTACATCAAATGCTAGTAATAAACAGTGGCACAGCTAAACTAAATAAACTAAAGTATGAGTCATAAAAAGAAGTAATTACAAGATGGAAGTCTACGTACTGTATTAGATGCAATGAATAGTCATGAATTTTTTTCGGGACTGTCCGAGATGTCTGGGATGTGGTGATGGGGGTGGGGGATGAAGAAAAAAAAAAGGGGGGGGGAGCGTCAATATTCATCTTATTCAATGCAATGAGGCTGTACTGAAAGTTTTGGGCCTCTATCATTTTCGATAGGTTGTAACACTTTATTTCACACAGACGCTTTCATATCGATAGCTCCCGGAAGAAATGTTGTCAACTTAAGTTTAGTATCGTCCTGACATGACACGGAGCAGCAGTGGAGTCTGGCAGCCTCCTAAACTACTGAGCAGCCCTCGTCAGGAAGTCACTGTTCACTTCCATAACACGAGGAAGGAGCTAGAAAGGTCCCCTAAAAATTGCCTGCTCTATACTTCCCAATCCAGATTACTACGTCTGAGGGGGACCATTCTCTACTCAAAATACAACGAAGAGTAATATTCCTCTCACAATTGGCGCATTGAATATGCGCAGCTTACTGAACAGAGACGATGCAGAAAGAGTCCATTAAGGAATCTCTCTAATAGGAACGAAACTCGCCAGATTAAACGTGGACATTGCTATCTTAAGCTAGACTCAGCTTGCAGGAGATTGCGATCTCTGAAGACCGCCGTGAACGCGTGTCGACTTTGCAGTCGAGACTACACTGATTGGCAAATTGGCTGGACCTTTCAAGAGATTAAATGACAAACTCATGACCATGAAACTTCCCCTCCTGTCAGGAAGAACGTGCCTTACCATCAGCAGTTGCTACATCTATCCACGACCACCACAGATGAAGCGAATGTCAAGTTCAATAAGGATATTCACTCCTTCATCACTAAAGTTTCAAAGGCAGATAAGCTAGCCAGTTCAAAAGGAGTCGGTGATCACGTTGCATGGAATGGAGATTTAGTTAAACAAGGATTGGTTCACTGTAACAGCAAAAGTATCTTTTTGCTCCAGACTTGCGACAAGTATGAAATGCTGATCGCCAATATAGTCTACCGTAGCCCTACCCGTAATCAGACGTCATGGTTGCACCATCGCTCTAAGTACTAGCACCTCATCGACTATGCCATTATCAGGAAGATGAACAGGCATGATGTATCTCATGGATGCTTTGGAAGAACGTCTGAAATCTACCCCTTTTGATAATCAAAATGTGGGGACCGACTGGGCGGCATTCAAAAAGCTTTCATCTTCGGAAAGCCTAGGACCCTAACCCAGAAATAATCAGGACTAATTATATTAGAACTGTTACGATATCAAGCAGTTGCTGGATGAGAAATACCGCCGCTTTCAAACCAACCTTCAACAATATACACAGAACTGTAAGACAGAAACTTCGTCAGATGCGAGACACATGACTGAGCAACAACACTGATGAGACCGGCTTGACATGAAGAACTTCTACTATGTCCTGAAAAAGTGTATGGACCTATATTATCTGGATCATACTCCCTTCTCAGTGTCAACCGGAACACATTAATTACTGACAAAGAAAAGATTGCTCAATGATGGGTTGAACACTATGACAGCGGCCTGAGTCGCACTTCATCCATCAACAATGAAACCATCAGTCATCTACCCCACTTACCCATCAACGAAGCAATGGATGACCTTTCAACCTTGCTCGAAACATATTAAGCTCTCGAGTGGCAAAGCATTTGGTTCTGACTAAATCACACCTGAAGTCTAAAAGGAAGGGGCTCATCCCTGAAAGAAACTATTTGATGTGGCAGCAAGGGACGATTGTCCAGGAATTCAATGATTCTTCCATAATTAATCAGTACTTGCGTAAAGGGAACCGCAAAGCCTGAGATAACAACTGGATGCCTTTCTCTTATTTGCAAGAAAGATACTCTCCAGAAACCTAACAAGCCGCCTCACTATGCAGCATGACCAGGGACTACTCCCCGAAAGGCAGTGTGAATTCCGAAAAGAAAGTAGGACCATCCACATTTTGTTTGGCGCGAAGCAACTACAAGAGAAATGTCAAGATCATAACGCCGACCGTTTCTCCATCTATGTCGACATGTCATAGGCTTTTGATACTGTCAGCAGAGAAGGCTTGTGGAAGGTTATGGCCAAGTACGGATTTATATCCATGACATCATGATGTCACGAGTCCAGGATAATGGATACTTATCTGAGCCATACCCAGTAACCAATGGCGTCATGCATAGTTGTGTTCTGGCACCGACACTGTTAAATCTATTATTCTCCGCCATGATGACTAATGCTTTCAGAGACAGAGAGGTTGAAGTCGGCATCATGTAATCTACAGATGGAGGACTATTCAACCCCTAGGAAGCATTTAGAAACGAAGGTTAGGATATGAACCATTTCGCATTTCTGATTTGCTGAAGACTGCGCCCTCAATGCTTGTTCCTAAGTAGACCTGTAAGTCATTGCTGACGAGTTCTTCAGGTCCTGCACAAGCTTTGGTCTCAGCATCAGTACCAAAAATACTGAAAACCTTCATCAGCCGGCCCCTAGAAAGCCCTTTATTGAGCCCATCATCACGGTAAACGGTTAAATACTAAACGTAGGGAACCGCTTCATCCACTTTAACAGCATACTGTCACAAAACGTCACTACTGACGACGAGGTGAACCTTCGCATAGCCAGAGGCAGCGCAACAGTCGGCATATTGTATATCAATGTATGTAATAGAAGAGGCATCATCATCAAGACTAAACGTAAGATATACAGGGCTGTTCAACATAAACCATGATTTCTGGGATCAAACAGCTATGCAATATAGTCACTTTGTGTTCCTCCATGCAGACGCGCTTCAGGTTGTGCGAATCTAACAAGACAGCAGATGTAGAGCTGAAAAGTCAAGCCAGAAGTGCACGGGTCATCAAATCTCCTGACTGGATATATCCCACGTATCCACTGTCCCCTATGTAAGCTATCATTCTGTGCAAGGATTGGCATCATCTGATACTAATTGTAACTTGTGGCAATCCCCAGAAACGAACCTCAACACATGATTTTGGTTAAAACATATAACCCAGTTTCTGACCTCTATGAAACCTTTGTTCCGACTGTTCAGCATCGATCAAACCAGTTGAGTGTGTACCCATCACCTACACCCTAAAATCCCGGATGTTGTTACTGATCTCCATTTCTAAACGTAGTTCAATAGAGTATATATATATATATATATATATATATATATATATATATATATATATATATATATATATATATATATATTTACAATTACAAGTGTCGCAAAATTTGAACTTTTCTTCTTCCATCCACTTGGCATTCTCTAATGTTGATAAAATATCAAGAACGTATTATCAATTTTATTTGTTACATTTAACGCTATGTAATTAACAGCTTATAATCAAACAGATACCTAAAAATATAATTTCCTTTCGAAAAGTAAATGAACTACAAGTATGACATTCCTTAGTGCTGTAATTTATCCTTAGGAAAAAGAAGGAGTTTCCGGCAGAAAATACCTTGACTTTCTGGATATTTTGCTGACTGCCAGAGATGAGGATATGGTGGGACTTACCCAAGAAGAGATTAGGAATGAAGTGGACACTTTCCTATTTGAAGGTAGGAGTAAAAGAAATTCTATGAGTTTTACTGATAATATATTATGAAAATATTTTCTTCAGTTATAAGTCATTAGCAAAGTGACTATATTTGCTTTGAAGATTATAAGAACGTGTTAGTATGAATTTATTTGGTTTGAAATGGATGGTCGATGTGAGTTTTGAACAAATCTGTGGAATTTCCATGCCACCACAGGTAATATGTCATTGTACACATCAAGTGCAGGACCCAATCCACATATATCTTTCTCACGTGAAAGTCCTTGTAGCTCGTGTTGAGATCGCAATGCCAACAATGGTACATTTTTATATGGAAAAATGACGCTAAGTATTGGCTTACGTCGTTGCAAGTCCCAATGGTGCAAGAACCGACGTAAACAACTTTGGAGACAGTAATTTTAGTTCAAGCTTTATGCACGAACATTGGTTGACTGTACTGGAGAAGATGGTCTGAACTATGTTACATGTGTTAAACGAAAGTCACATTCAAGCTGTCCAGACTACTGGGTATCCATTTTCATTCTGTGTTCTTTGTTTTTAAAAATGAAAATAGATGCTTGTAAGACCTCAGATCCTTTAATATATTTACTGCTGATCATATTTTTCAGTATGTGAACATTTTATCACACCTAATAATGTGCAAAGCTGTAGTTTCTGTTCTGTTTCTGAATATTTGTAGAATCGTGATGGCTTTGAACAAAACTAATGATAAACTTGATAGTATAATTTTTGGTGTATATTATGCAGTATGTCTTCTTTGTGTACAACGGATGCGAATCTCATACATATTTGTGTGAATAATAATTACCTGGTATTCAACCTGAGCAGAACCAATGCAAAGGTCTCTAATAGTTTTGGTGCATGTTATCCTTGACGTCATCCTATATGTCACAAAATTCTAGGGACATAGTGTATTACTTACTTTTCTTTTCAACGTTTCTGTGAACACAATTCGACTAAAAGCAAACAAAACTAAATGTAGTTAAAACCTCAAATGAAGATATCAGACACGAGGTTTAAAGTTGAACGTTAAGACGAAGTACATGCTGAGTTAAGTATTAAACTTCTTATTAGCAACTTCCATGTTAAATATCAGTAAGTATTGTTTAATACAGATGTGCATATAATTGATCAACACAATATTACAATTTTATCGTTCCCTGCATTTGACTCCCTTCTTTAAAATATAGGTCACGACACAACGGCCAGTGCAGTCTCATGGATCCTGTACTCCTTGGCCAAACATCAGGACATACAGGAAAAAGTCAAAGAAGAACTGGACAGCGTCCTAGAAGGCAGAGAAATGGTGGAATGGTGAACAAATTTATAAACAAATAATTGTGTAGTAGTAGTAGTAGTAGTGTGTGTGTGTGTGTGTGTGTGTGTATGTATATGTATATGAATGCGTGTTTGTGAGTGTGTGCATGTGTGTATTTTGTAAAAGTTAACATTTCCTGTGCAAAACAGGTTTTAGAAACTCCTTAGATACTTTAAGGGAATATCAAATTACATGTTACAGGGATGACCTGAGGAAGTTGGAGTATCTTACCATGGTTATTAAAGAAGGAATGCGTGTCCATTCTCCAGTACCAAATATTTCCAGAGAATTGACCAAGGATTTAGAGCTAGAAGGTCAACGACTTCCAGCGGGTACCACAGTGACCATTAGCATCTACAGCGTTCACCACAACGAGGAAGTATGGGTAAAACCGATGGAGTTTATACCAGAGAGATTTTCCAAAGAAAATACCGCCTTAATGGATTCCTTCCAGTTTGTGCCATTCTCAGCCGGCCCAAGGTAGGACACTGGTTATCTATCTCACACCCTCTACTTCTATCATTTTCCAGAAAGCAGTTTTTTTCAGATGGTTCCATCTTTCATTTAAAAGTCTTTTTAAAATATAATGAATTTGTATCTTTTGGTTTCGACATTATTTGGAAACTTTGAGGAAAATGCTGTAGCAAGGAAAGATTAATGTCAAATCTGTATGGAACCTAGAAACGAAGGTTCTCTGAAATTACAGTTTTAATGCGTAGATTGTATAGGCTGGACACTTGTTATTAATAAAGCAAGAAGCACAGTTTCAATACCAAGTGGAGCACGCATTATCAGATAAAACTAGGAGTTAATTGTCTGTCTGCCTTTGTGCATTTGGTAGTAGTTGTTAGGGTTGTAACATGAAGAATATTGGGCCTGTATACTGACAAGGGAAAGTTGCATTGTTGTATAAGGTTAAAATGAATTGATTAGGTGTGCTGACGTCACCGTACTGAAGATTGGTAGCAATGTTGCAGCAGTTCTAGGAACAGGTGTGCACCTGGTGGACCTCAATCGGGACCAAAGACTGGGATATATACATAGACTTATAGAAGACATAGACTGATATAACACAATTAACTATAATAGACAGACATGTAGCATGATGTGCCACACAGTGACATTATCCTGCTACCAGGACGACCAGTCCTAACACTAACCTCTTATTGCTGAGCGCCAAGGCAGCCGTTAGAACTATAATATATATTTTAGAAACTCCTTAGAGTTCAGCTACGTTTTCTACTAACTCATCAACAGCATCCAGTTCAGAAGTAGGACTTTGCCGTGGCAAAGGCTTCAGACAGCAGATAAAGCTGATTTTGTCCCATTCCTGATGTTTTATTTAGCTAACAGAACAAACATCCAACGATCCATTTCAGGACCACTCACTTCCTTCAAAACTTGATAGTATTTATTTTGCCAAAATCAATTAAAGTCAAAATCCCTTTTATTTACTCGTGATGTACGAGTGTGAATGCATAAGTGGTGACCTACATTATAATGACCTATATTATAATTATACAAACCAAACCCAAGAGACATTTACGTTTCTCTGTTTGGTCTATTCTGGTGCAAATGTTACAATCCAATATCACAATACAACACTTTTAAACGTTCATAGACTTCGTCTGGGTTTTTGGTCACTCTCTGTTTTGTGAATTTCTTCACTGTCCCAGCGTTTTCCTCCTCTTCGTCCTAACTCTCTCTTATTATTTTCGTCTCTTTGTTCTTTTTCTGTACGTGTCTCATTTCTCTCTTTGGGGAACCCCTCTCTTCTTCTTGCTCCTGTTGCTTGTTATGGCGGTTAGGAGACAACGCCCTAAGGTGACGTAAGCCCAGACATGAGGATAACATAATGTGGAAGAACACAAAATCCAGGATACATTTCAGGTCCCTAAAACATCTTAAGACTATAAGGTGACCTAAATCCAGTTGTCAGGCTCCCCGCTCAAGGCGGAACTAAAACAAAAATAAAATAAACCACACAACAACAATATGGACCCAGATCAATAATATATTACACTAAGTAGTGGCATAATGTAGGTTTCCAAATGTGCTAAAACACCAGCAGCATCTACTGACGACTCAAGGAAACCAAGCAGACAACTAAGGACAAGCAAAGCGGCCGATTGAGACACCAGGGGGAAGAAAAGAGGACAAATAACACCAAACACACCCAACTCCCATTTTGTTAATGGGGATACGGATCATAAAACTGGTGCTAGGATGTATACTAGCAACACCAGGATGAACTCCTCATAACAACAAGCCTATTTTGTTCACTGACATTCTTCACTAAGGCTACTGTTCTACACCCATCGACACCTTTTTTTGTATAAATATTTATTTATATAACAGAGGTCTTCCTTTGGCTTGAAGACCACAGTCAATAAAATATTTGTCCAAACATAATCTACCTTGATCATTTCGGCACCGCCATCAAACTTTATACCAGATACAATTAAAAGCACGACTAAAACCAAAACTGAACCTCATTCCCCACTGATTGGCAAACCGTATCAAACAGCAAGTACACTATGTACGCTAAATTTTTAAATCTAACGAAATAATGGGATTTAAACAAAAATTACAAAACTCAAACTCTTAGATCAATTACAAAGGTGGCTTACACATTATTGGAAGTTTAATCGTCCACTAGTACAACTGAACTAAATTTGACAACAAGGCTTCTGGAGTTGTAGGACGTAAACAACATCTTATCGGGAGCTCAGTGACTAGGCGCGTCAGTAGGAAATGTGCAAACTAGGACTACATAATAACCTGTTATCATAACGCACTAAAACTTCATGGACCGACACGAGGCAGCCCACACCAGAGTGTCCAGTGGCTTTAGGGAACAATTATGCTGCTGGGGCAAACTACACTGAAAAAGCTACTTCAGATAAGAAAATGTATAAGGACACAGGGACAATGGAAGATGGCGGTGAAACATGTGGTAGTTTAACGACTAGTAGTGTCCCGTGATTACTCAGCTAAAAATCGGACCCTGAAAAGTCCACATAAACACAGAACTCAAGCTGCACTGATTAAATGATGGGCGCTATAGAAAGTGTAATTGGAGGCTAAACTTTGTCCCCAGGGAAACGGATATGGAGGCACGCATAAACCGGAAAATGCGTGGACAAAGCAAACACAGAAAGAGAGAGACGTTTGCTTTCATTGTCTGAAATAGGGTTCTCATTTGGTAAGAGAGTAGCTGATTATAAACGTTCACTTCTTTCCTGATGTGATAGTTTTGAGTGTGTGTTTGTATGCGTTCACGCACGTTACTGTGGATATTATATATTGGGGTTTGTTTTCCCTCCTTTCTGTGTTGATAGTATATTTTGGGGTTAGTTTTTTTCTCATCAACACTGTTTTGATAGTTTAATTTTGGTTTGTTTTTGCTCTTCACCGTTATGTTCATAGTATATATGCTCTTTTCGTTCTCCTGCCCGTGTGTGGATATCATATTTTGGTTTTGTAGGTAGTATATTTGAGTCTTTTTCTTACTCCTTCCCGTGTGTGCATAGTGCATTTTGGTTTTGTAGATAGTATATAATAGTATTTTCTTTTTCTCCTTGTGTGGATAGTAGATAATATGTGAAGTTATTTTAATGGACGTTCTCCTTCGAATCCGTGCTTGACATATAAAGTCAAGCGTCCATCATGCGCGCCATTCAACATGAATAGTAGAAGATGGCATCGGTTTGTTAGTTTTCACAATTGACGGGTATCAGATCTGTCTGGATTTCTCTAAAATATAACAAATTCACCTTCAAGTTTTCTTCTTTACTTCATTGACAATAATATATTTTCCTTTTAGAAACTGTATTGGTCAGAATTTTGCAATGAACGAAGAAAAGGTTATGATCGCGAGAATAATTCACAGGTAAGAATTAAATTTATTGAACGTATTTGTAACATAATATTAATAACGTTTCCATTAAATTAAAACTTTCTTACAATACGTCACCCTTTTTCCATCTGCGAGACATTTGGCAAGAGAGAGCGAGTGTAGCTATTATTTCCACCATGACATCAGTCAAGAATATGAGCCATTTGGCAAGGGTTTTCACCATCTATGATCCCAATAATAATGCTATAAACCTATGGCATGTGCTATCGTGTGATTATGTCTCCACTTATGGCTTTGTTTGAATTTAGTAATTATTTGATGCTTTTAATATAGGGAATATATTTATCTGCTAGAGTAATTAGCTAATATATAGGCAAACATCATAATGTACAGCATTCACGAAACCCCGTCAGCATGGATTTGTTTTGAAAAATGGACCCTCTCTAATTTCTTAACAAAGGACATATTCTGGATAGCTTTAGGTATGCGTGTTTATTAATTTGAGATATGAATAATTCTTTGTATTGGGTGTATGGATCGTGTGTTTAATTGCATGGTGTGGCGTAAAGTACTAATGGTCAGCTTGAAAATGCTTACTGAGGACTAATACAAATGTGAAGAAAACATATGCAAGTGCAAAATGTGTCATTTGGTGATTAGAGAAGAATTAATGTAGTATTATCTGGTTCAATAAGCTTTCAGTTGACAACGACTGTTGTATTGCTGTCCTCGGAAATAGGGATGGATTATCAAGCCACGCTCATACAATTGTGTTTGATACGCTCGTTATAAAACCTTTGGCGTGTAACAATGATGATAAGTAAAGAGTATTTATAGAAAGTACTTTTCACCATACACTGTAGATGACTTCAAGGTGTTAAGTACCTTTTTTGAATGTTGAAAGCTTATTGAGTAAAATGTAAGCGCTTCCTTTTTAGGACATGAATCAATCCAAAACCACAATAGAAGGGAACTATAATATAAGAGAACTTAAAAGGATGACAAGGTATTAAGGTTATGTTTCTAGCTTAACGTTTAACTGAACACGAAATGTTCAAAGTTAAAGACTATACTATTCAGTAATACGTTGTTGATTTACTACTTTCACATGTACGTACATATACTACTGAGCGATTAAGAATCAATTTTGACAGTATTACTTTTTTATATAGTCAATACACAAAGTAATTGGCCAGTCTTTCTTCATCTGATTATTATACTTATATATAATTCATTTAGGTTGTAGATTTAATTGAAAGTAAGCTTTATTATGCCAATCAGTAACAAAATTGTATAATATGCTTGTGCAGGTATAAAGTTGAGATTGAGCCGAATCATGTGCCGCGAAAGAAAATGGCTGTTGTGATGCGGGCGGAAAATGGAATTCTACTGAGGGTCACCGAGAGACGGACGATAGCAGGAAAATAACAATGTGGGAAAATGAGCACACGGTCTTCGCTATTGGTTTGAGTTCCGGATAGCTCAAAGTATTGTCATCTTTTATTATGAAATGCTTTTGTTGCAATGTTTGCTTACTATGTTTGGAATATCTTTTGTAGTAAATAAGAAAAATGTATAATGCATTGTAGTGACTTGCGGTAGTCATCATCGCGAACGGCAAAATAGAAATAATAAACCAATTTAAACATTATTGGAGCAATTGATTTTGTCGGTCCATGAATATAGATTTAATATATATATATATATATATATATATATATATATATATATATATATATATATATATATATATATATATATATATATATATATATATATATATATATATATGTCGTCAAATTATCATTAAGTATTATTACGTCATATCTAAATGTACGAGACACAGTTTGTTCAAAAACTATAATTGTTTTGGTATTTAAATTATATGTTTCCATCAGTATCAAAATTGTGGGTTACCACGAGTAGCCGAGTGGTCTAAAGCGCTCTATGTTACGGATCACTCCAGCTCACGTCTGCGTGTGATCAAGTTTCGGATTCGCCCAATGCAATGTTGGTATGTGAGAAAGCTTTTCCGTAGCATATCGTGGGTTGGTTGTTCTTTCCGGAACTTTCACAGGTTCTTCATCCACCATTAATACTGGCCGCTATGTATAGCATATTGAGTGCTGAAAATTGGCGTTAAACCCTACAACAACAACAACCATAGAAATTTGAATCGTATGTTGCCATAAGTATTAATATAGTAAGTCTCTCCAGTTTGCAAATGGACATCACTTATGATAATATTAATAATGATAATTTTGTAGACCGCCTAATTTTTAGAAGATCTAAGCGCTTTATAACATTTATAATTATATGACTACAGAAAGACCCCAAAACAAAATCCAACAAATTGGAAAACATAAAAAATTATTTAAGGTACGAAACATTATTAGGTCTTTAATTTTGTTCATGCAGTCGAGAAAGGTAAGTTTTACGAGCACTCTTGAAATGGATCATTGTGTTTTTATGTGAAATTTCAATGGGAAATTCGTTCCAAATTGCTGGGCCATGGTATGCAAAAGATCGTTGTGCATATGATTTCGTTTTCATAGTTTGAACAATGAATATCGATTGTCAGAAGAGGAGCGTAAGTATCTTGCTGGGCTGTACACATGTTTGAGGCCGGATAAGAATGTTGGACTGGAGTCCATCAGTGAAACGTAGCACAGAGAACACATTTTGTGCTTGAACTGGATCAAATGGATAGCCAGTGTAATGTACAGAACAACGGAGAGGTGTTGTCTGTACGTGATACTCTATAGATGATTTGCGCGGTTGTTGTTTGAACTTTTGAAGTTTCTAGAGTTGATGTTGATACGAACCAGACCTAATTGAGTTACAATAGTCCAGTCTTGAAAGTAGTAATGAACACACAAGTGTTTTAGTGGCATCAACTGAAAGATTTTTGCGAATGGAGCTGATGCGTCACGGCCTAGTATATGTTCATGACATGTTGGTGCAATGTGAGAGTACTGTCTAGAGTAACATCGAGCTTTCGAACTAACTGTATGAATGTAATGTTGGTGTTGCTAATATTTATTGTTTGAGGTAAAGGATGTGAATGAGAAAGTATTTGTGTTGTGATCAGAATGGCCTCAGTTTTATCATCATTCATCTGCCGCTTGTTACATATCCATGATTTCACATCAGAAATGGACCTATCTACACCTTGGATGGTAGCATCAACTTCAGTTGGATGGCTAGACTTGTATATTTGGGTGTCATCAACATACAAATGGTGAGACAATGTGATATGATCTACGACACTTGAGAGCGGATGAGTGTAAAGAATGAAGGGAACGTGTCCAAGAACATACCCTTGTGGAACACCCCATCAGGGATCAACTAGGCTGCAGTTTATTACATTTGCAGATACCATTTGTGTCCTGCTGACTAAGAAGGACGTGAACCTTTGTAAGGCTTTATTCTGAATGCCAAATACATGCTGGAGATGGTGAAGTAATATATCGTGGTCTATTGTATTAAAGGAGGGCGAGGACTGTAATCTTTCTGCTATCCAAAGCAGAGAGAATGTCATTACAAAATTTCAGAAGAGTAGTTTCAGTACTGTGGCAAGGGCGATATGCCGACTGAAGATTGTTAAATAGACTAATTTAATTCAAATGATATACAACCTGCGTTAGAACATTTTCTAAGATTTGTTTACATGAACGGGAGATCAGAAACTGGGCGGAAGTTCTTTAAATCATTGTGTTCAAGAGTTGGCTTCAGCAGAGGCTTCATAATGGCAGGTGTGAAAAATGATGAAAATTCCCCGGATGAGAGAGATATTAATAAGGTGTGGGGTTAGGTACTGATACGTCGAGATGACAAAAAACGTTGGGGTGATCTGATGCTAGTTCGAGGGATACAAGGGTGGATTGCAGAATATTATCACCAGGTCTGTGAAGAATCCAGTCTAAAATGTGACCAAATTTATGGGTGGGTCGGTTAACTGACTGTTTAAGGTTGAAAACATGAATGGTATCTTTGAATTTTTACGTGTACGGGTTTCCAGGACAGTCAAAGTGAAAGTTGAAATCTCCAAGAATAATTAAGTTGCCGCCTATCGAATTTCTATACTCTAGAAGATTAGGAAACTGCTCCAAGAGAGATTCAGTCAGCTTGTTTTTTCTACTAGGAGGAGGTCGGTAGAGGCGGAACAAATGGACTGACCTTTGTTCCAGTGTATGAGTGTTGTTTGAACTAGTTCAAACGATGTGTGGCAGAAATTGAAGGTTGTGTTATACTTTTTATCATGGAATTCTTTGTGATGACAGCAGTACCACCTCCGCGAGAGTGGCGGGGACGCGACTTGATAGAGTCACCTATATCTATTAAACACGATATACTACTGAACTAATTAAAATATAAATCGTTTCCCCATGAGTCAATGTGTGATTGTATTTAGGTGCCTTATCCATCTTATCTCATTCGCTTTCTTGTATATATATATATAGTCTCTTTGAATCAGAATCACAATGGCATTTCGAAATATATCACAGACATCGATTTTGTTCTTTATTTCTTTCACCCTCGGTCTATTTATTTGAAAGTCTTCACTGGTAATAGTTCTTCCAATGCATTGCCTTCTAGTTGTCTTGAAATCCTGAATGTATTGGCTGGAACATGTTCATTTTCTGAAGAACTTTCTTCTATTGCTTCTCATCTTGTTTGTCCCTGTTTTTCATAGGACAGTCTGAATATGGATGTCTTTTTTCTTGACAATGATAACAGGCAACGTCACTTTTGTCCCTCTTCTCTCCTGTCTTTCGTTTGCTTTGATCTTGTGTATATTCTAGACCCAATGCCCTGTCTCTTGCTACCTATAGCAAGTATCATAATTTTTTAAAATCTCGACATGAGTATTCCGTCGTAATATCAACAGTATACTTTCCGATGATACTTTGTAAATCTTTGTGCAGAAGCCGATGTTTTCCCTCTGTTATCTTCTCCACAGTGTGAAAGCTGAATGCATATTCTTCGAGTGAGAAGCTCTATGTGTAGGGATCAGGTGTTATAAAACCTAATGAAATCAAGTTTCAGAATCAAGAGAGAAAAAACGACTCATTTTGCTGAGAAGCCAGAAGAAACAATCCAAGAAACAACGACATCAAATTTGGTGATTCCCCATACGTTAAATGATGTGTGAGCCACAAGACAAATTCAGGCATGATCCAGTCCCAAAAATGTCGTCGTTCATTAGCTCCCGAAGATAATATTGACATTTGAGAGACTGAAAAACATGATTTCCAGAAAACAAATACAGCAATTCTCTAACTGTAAAGAGTTCAAGTATCATGTTTCACAAAAGACAGAAGTTGGTGTAATCACAGATTTGTGGTATTCCTTGTTAGAAACATCGAAACAACAATACCAATAAAAAGGGACAAATCTGAAGAGTCCTTAGTTCAGTTCAAACGTAGAGTTGTCTCATGACATAGACTAGTTGTTGAGGCACTGTGCTGCTGAACATCTGACCGGTTACCTCCACTTGACTCGATACTGTGCCAATAACTGTGTGTCCGTAAAGCTTTTCATGTATGCTGTCATTCCAATTTGTTATGTCTACCTCTACTTCTGCTACCCTGGACACTGCCTTGCTGTTTTGTTGCGGATAGACTCTTGCCTATAGTGACATGGCCATACCATTTCAGCTTTCTCGTTTTGACAGTAGTGTATATGTCTTCATAATGGCATAATTGTGCCTGATGGTGTTACTTCTTCATTTGTGATGTGGTCCATGTAAGAGATACTAAAGATGGTTTGTAGAATCTCACTTCAATTGCCTGGATTCTTCGTTGAAATGCTGCTGTCAGGGTCCAGACCTCACATGAATACAAAATGATTGAGATGACTAGTGCTATCAATAGTCTGAGTTTAGTTTTCAGACGGATATTCTTGTCTCTCCAGATGGGTTTTAGATTTGACATAGCTGCCTTTGTTTGTGCTGCTAGGGACAAACTTTCTGCTCTTGATCCATCTTCGGTGATTATGGAACCAAGATATTTGAACTGGCCTACTGTTTCCAGTTCCTGTCCTCTGACTGTAATCTTGGCTGAGATTTGTTTGTCATCAGCTTTGTCGTCTCCTCTGCGCTGATCTCTATGGCAAGTCGGGAAGATGTTTCATCCAGGTTCTTCACTAAGGAGGCAACCAACAAATAGTTATATATTCTAGCTATTTTAACATTGCAGACTTAATTCGTTTCATAAACTTCTTACTAACAGAGAAAGTAATGAACTGAAATATGATTTGACATCAGGGACAATATATTAAAAACTTCTCAAAACTGCTCAGAAGACCATTCTAATACCTTCGGCTACCATTCTCCAAACAATGAATAACTCAGGAAACAATTCAAAGTTCCTTGAAGTGGCATTCAAACTGAGCAAGATGGTGTTGTTTTTTTCGGTTATTGACAGGTGGAACAATTTTTGTATTTAAAAAAACTATGACACGTCACTGTCCCAGAGCATGAAATTTCGGTCCCTAGTATAATTGCGATATTTCGTGTTATGTATCATGGTACATTCAATATACAGTAGTACAAAAGGTTTAGTAGAACCCAGCTTTAATATATGCTCTTGTTATTAAGACATTTTTTTTGAAGTACGTAATCTATTCTGTAATCTAACATGATAGAAATCTTTTTCGTATACTGTCGCCACTGCTGATAAAAATACTGAATCAATTACGTTTAAAAACCGTAGATGATCAGATCTGTGTAAAACTAAAGTATCTAGCGGGGCATGAGATGGAACTTAGCAGGCTATGCAAAGCCTATTCTGCACAAATCGTTACTTATATATGTCAATCCTGTTTCTTGATTTATCTTTCAGATATACTGAATATTATCTGACTTTACTTTTCTCATTAACCAGACTGATTTAGATACTTAATTTGAAGTAAACTAAATTGTTCCAGTTTTGATAATTATTGTTTATGAAACTTAACAAATATGGGTTCCTCGTAAATACTGGAAAGACCGAGACTCATTTTTAATTTTTAAAATAACCCAGAGTCGAGACGTGTTAATTAGATTTTCTCATGTTATGCAAGTCAATTCAAAATTAAACCTTCATATCCGACAGCAAGTGTTATAAGAGATTTTCAATGACAACGTTAAAGAGCCGAGGACCGTCTCTCATAAAGTGATATTCAGTTTTGAAAATCAGCATTCTACAAAGCCTCAATTCATACAACAATTGTATGCCATGAATCAAATTTAACATGGTATTAAAATGTTTCTCTCAAGAAAAATGCATACAATATATATAAACTCTGCACATGTACATGGTTAATTCTGTCCAATGGAATACGTATACAAAATACCAAAGTATTGTATTGTTCACCTTTTAACAAGAACAACAACGAAAAAGACAAATTGAAATAATAGCAGAAAATTTAACTTAATTTTACTGGGTAGAATAGTTTTCCAAATTCATGCAGAAGTTACTTACTGCAGCTCAAATGGCGATCTTTTGTTTTCTTGAAGGAAACAAGCATATCAGAAGAAGAGCAGGCAACACAACATATACCTCTCCCTCGATAACTCGCGGACAACGGAGTCCACAAACATAGAATGCAATATAAGCAGGGCCCGAATTACCGAGGGACCTACAAAATTAAAACATTAAATTTGTTATCGAGAAAACCGTGTCCGGGGGGGGGGGGGGGGCGGCATTTGGGAACTTGGCTGTTTAATTAATGAATCCTCATTTTACAATCACGTCGTCAATAAAGTATAATGACGCGCTTTTTCTAGTGAAGTTGTTTGTCGCTGTGTTTAAATAACATTTATTTTCAAAAATATCCAACACATGAAAGATCGTTTCAACTGATTACGAAGTGTGATAAATGCATTAAATAATGAAATTACTCGAACATTCAATATGACGCCAATTATCGCGATCACAAACAAATACATAGCTGCACGAAATAATTTTTCAAAACAACGTATACTCGGTAATGTCACTGTGAGATATTTATATGAACCAGGTGAGCTCGAAGGTGGTAGAAAAAGAGCGACTGATCTTATCTGGAGTGTTACATCACACAAAATATCTAACATAACAAGATCCACGGGTAGATCCGGAATCTACAGATTAGATTCAGCTTGTTGCAGGTGATACCCGAGGATTCACAACTACCACTGCGATCACTTAACTAGCACCTCTGCGTCTATTACACTCAGGAGAGTCATCATAGTATTTTCTCGTGTAAGACGAAAGACTGCTATCTTTTCTGTCTGCGCTCAATTGGTGTGGATTTTTTTCTTTAGACCAGGACCATATAATTATAAAATAAAACTCGCACAATGATTATTCTGCTGTTGTTTTAATATATTATAAATTCAGCATCAATATCATATTCTCCATTATTTTTGTCGCTTTCTTTATAACTAGCGAGTTTTTGTTTTCTTATTATATCATCGCTGACAATTTCATTGTTGGTGTTTTCATTAGAATTTAAAATAACTCTACAAAGTTGATTTATTCTTCTAACTCGTGACACTGGGAGATAAACTAAATTCGACCAATCGATGCGATCATCTATGATCCAAACAACTGGATCAGAGATGTTTAAACCCTGAGATGAGTGTATCGTCATTGCGTATTTTAGCGTCCATGGAGATTTATCCGCGCGCAATGCATCTTCGCCAACATCAATATCGACTAAAACAATATCATTTAACACGAGATTCTGTTTTTCTGTTTTCACTGTATCATCTGGTCTATAACACAACGGTACAGGCAATTCTGAAAACCTTTCTTTATGCGCATGAAATGATTATCGCTGAAGTGTGTCTCCACGCTTCCCAAAAATCATTTAACGAGGTTTTGAAATTATTTGACGAGCTATTTCGCATTGGATTTTATCTGACTGTGATCTGATTTCTTAACCTAGTTTAATTCTGGATCGAGCGAACTATGATCAGTATTAATTTCTTCATAACAATCTGCAAATTGCTTTAACCAATCATGCGGAGATAAACAAACAAATGGTGGTGGTTGACCATGATCACTGCACATTATCACGGATGTATTTTTTAATCATAGCCAATCAAGGAACATTTTTTCATATATCCAGTGACACTGTGCATATCTCATCCCAAATAATGATCTTTGGAATATATTTCTTACGCATCCTTGAAGGAGTCCATGCGTCGCCTATATACCGAAAGAAACTGAGATAAGTGCAAGAATTAACACCTCTCTCTTTCATCTCTCTGGCGAGTCTGTGTGTAGGTGTTAAAACAATCATGTCTTACTTTGTTCGAAATAATTCGATAACACGAGTTGTTTTTCCACAACCGCCTGGTCCGTTTAAGTAAAGGTGCATTCGATAATTCTGATATTTGATTATTTTTCATGTAATTATCTTCAACCGCAACATCCGCTGATTCAGCATAATCATGTAACATTTCCTGTTTTATTCTCCATAAACCCCATGATGCATCAGAATTTGTAAAACTGGCCACTGCTTCTTTACACTCGATATCTATATAAAATGAATCCGTGGCGACTCTTACCGTGGTGTCAGGGAATCTATTTATCATCAATATCACGTTTATTGAAACATAAGCCAACATAGATGATCTTAGACGTATATACTGAGGATATTCGCCATCGATGTAACTAACAATAGTCCCCACTTTTGTTCCATCAGACAAGTAAGCATTTTCTCGACTCACAAATATATTTTTCGCTGTTGCATCCGCGATTATAAAATCGTATTCCGCATCATCTAGAATCAGATGTACATAATGACACTTGTGATCATATGCTCCGCCTTGGGTAAATTTACCGATTATTCTTCTACCGAGATTGTTTTTGCGTTTTATCTCTGACTTTACACCTGCTCTCAAAGATCTCCGTGGATCTTTTAACAATGTAGTCCTCGGCGAGATCAGGAAAATATTCCTTGTAATCGTTAATTATACTATCAAGTTTATCATCGTCGGGTTGTGGTAAACAAACCTCAGTCTGTTTTTATATGACATAAATGCCTCGCCGACAATCAGCGATATAAGTATTTTTCAGATAAATATCTACCAAACCAAACATAACAAATCTTATGGAGTCCCTTAGCAGATTCGAATGATATTACACGAGAGAATCTAATTAGATCAAAATCGGGTAATGGTCAATAAATCGCAACTCGTGTCATCTCGTGATAGGGATGACCAAATTGTTTAAAATACCTAGCACACTCTCCATATCCGAGAAAAATATCCAGGATAACACGCAACCATATCAACCGAGACAACACTTTTAGAATCGTACTTAGTATTCCACAATCCGCCTTATCCGTATTCGACACAACTTGATTTTCCATCCGAGAGAAATTCAAATCTTGTTGGTTTCCACAGATTTTTCTCTCTGGCAAAATGAGACGCAACTGATGGGTTTGTAACACAGTTTGTTAGTAATTGCTCGGTATCATCATTTAAAAATTTCTCTGCTAGATTTTTCATTTTTCCATGAGAGATTCCGTACGATATATTTCATCGTTAGGTCTTACAGACTGATCAAATTTACATTCGTCGTCGAAACTTTGAAATAACCACTCTGACACAGGATCGTTTTTACTTAACGCGTGAATAAAAATAAACATGCTCCCGGAAAAGTTCTGTGGAAATAATTATACAATTCGATCTCGTGGAAATATTGTTACTGCGTTAGTCCACGCGTGCGCATTATGATCAATTATATTTATTGGAGCTCCTCTTCATTTATATTTTGGTTCGTATAGTACTTCTCATGCTATCGTTGCTACGGTTATTGAGAATTTTAATGTTTTTTTCTATCTCGGATACATTTTTTATTGTAGCACCGGTATCCTTGACTGATAAAGCCCATTCGTTTATTGTTTTCGTCGAAGATCTGTCAGACCGTTTCTACCTATCGCATTTGTAAAATACTTTGTTACTCGTTCGGCTACACAATTTATCCTCTATAGTTTCTTAGGTTTTAGATTCTCAATGCTGGGGTTTTCATTTATCATAAAGATTCCATAAATAACCGCGGTCACAGGATACGCTCGCTCACAATACGGTTTGTCAATTCCGGTCAATATTCCTGGTTTGGAACTTTTACTCACAATGACGGATTTTGTATTGGCAAGGACAGGGTCGTATTTATCAAGAATAATCCATCTTCCTGTTTCTGCTAGTAAAGTAAATTTCACTGATAAAATATTTTCGATGTTTGAGATGCGCTATTATACTCGCTGCTCGTTTATCTTTCATAGTAGCATCAGCACCACCACTGATTCGAAATGTTGACCAGGAGTGATATGCGCCATCTTTGTTAAATTCGTTCATAGCATCGTAAATTTTATTAGAAAAAATTTTTGTCCTTCACTAGACCCTTCATTGGTACCCAGTATTTTTCAGATAAATGTCTACCAAACCAAACATAACAAATCTTATGGAGTCCCTTAGCAGATTCAAATGATATTACACGAGCGAATCCGATTAGATCAAAAACTGTTGGAAAGAAACATTATCTCTGCCATCCAATAATTTTTGAACGTTTCATTGGATTGATAGAGGATGGTCATGGAACTGACCACATTAAGTATCAAGTTGTGTCGAATACGGACAAGGCGGATTGTGGAATACTAAGTATGATTCTAAAAGTGTTGTCTCGGTTGATATGGTTGCGTGTTATCCTGGATATTTTTCTTGGATATGGAGAGTGTGCTAGGTATTTTCGTATGAGGACTTAATTTTTAATTTAACAAACAGACGCCTCTATAGTTTGGTATGTTCAACCTCTCTGCTGATTTTTCTGTCGTTTGATTTTGACCCCACATAAGAGGGGGCTGCAAAAGTTTTAAAATTATATATACAATTCTAGAAGTTTCGTCATCTATGATAGAGATCTCAGACTGATAAAATAACTATTATGATGTGTTATCAAACACACCGAAATTCACTTTTTTTTCGAGGTTGATCTTTGTTTTTTGTTGTCATTTCTCCATACGGTAGCACGGGTTCTTTCCATTTAGGTCTAATAATGTAGCCTTGGTACCCTATCGGAGTTATGGAGTAAATTATTTTATGTATCCTGACTTCATAGTTTTTATTGCTATCATCACCTGTGTTGTATTCGGAAAATCTTGCCTTGGTATTCCGGTCATGTTGAGGAACTTTGCTCCTTCTTTGTATTCACATCGTAGGTAGCACTCGTCATCGTGTTTCACCGTGAAATTGTTTCAAGGTTACTGATTTCTCGCATGTTTTCAATCCTGCTTCCTGCCATTCCTCTTTATTTTTGATGTATAATTATTTGTGTATTCTCTTTGTCTTTATTTAAGTTTTCATCTATTTGCTTCTATCATTGTTGTATCCCGAACTTCACGCTGCTGTAGAAATTCCTCAATGGTTGGTGGTTCTTTTTTCACCCGACATATTACCGAGGCCGCTGGTACTTAATTAAATGCTTTGCTTTTAATTCCACCTCTTTTGATTAAAAAGACGTAATTAACATGAGAATACAAAAGTGCACCCATACAAACAATGATTCAGCTAGTCCGATATCAAAACACGATCGACACTTAATTAGGTTCTCAGAGAAACGCTTGCGGCTGTACTGTTGATTGACACGTTTTCCGTTTAATTACAACAGAACACATTGCACTTATGGTGATTACACTTAAATGGAACTGAAAGATAGAACTACAACACACATTTCAGTTAATAAAAATATATTGAACTGGTATTTATTTATTAAAATACTGCCTCCAATTGGTGTAAATTACATTTTAATGATCGAAGTTTCCTTTAATATCGTTAATTACGGCGTACTAAGAATGTTGTTTGTAAAGAAAATGTAAAAATTGTATGACTTCCTTTTTATATTTCATAATGTTCAGGTCCTTTCAACCGTTTTCGACGATAAAACGAGTTTTTGTTACCGATTTGATCGAGATTTGCTTCCAGTTCAACAAATAGGGATCAGTTATGATGTATTGTCCTATTTAAAAATGGGATCCGCGAGTTATCAGGGCGCGAATTATCAAATATTCCAAAAATCAAATTAAGATAACGGTATTTAAACTAGTTTACAAATCCAAAATATTTCGCTGTAACTACTTATTTTTGAGTGATCTCTTTTCAGCGCAACTTTGACATTTCAACCATTTTACCCAAAGAAAATAAAACGTTGCACAGCCATGATTATTGTGGAGAAAGTTTGCATTATTTGTTAACGATTTTCTAAAAGTAGGGGACTAAATAACAAGGAATGGAAATGACAGTCGACATCATAGGACGGCTTCTAAGTATCTCCCAAACTCCAGCATTTCCTGCCTATTTGCATTATTTATATATTATGGTATACACTGTATAGCATATGTTTAACGGGTTTTCAGCGATTACATCCAATTCAGTCTCGTTCAAACCGTTTCAAGCCAGTTTATCCTGGTTAAAAACATATGCACACTGGTTTATTCCAGTGGCCTAGTTGTTAGAGCGTCCGCCCCGGAAGCGGGAGGTCGTGGGTTCTATCCGAGGCCGAGTCATACCAAAAGACTTACAAAAATGGTACAAACAGCTGCCTCGCTTGGCGCTCAGCATTAAGAGGTTAGTGTTAGGACTGGTCGGCATGGTGTAAGGATAATGTTACTGGGTGGGACATCATGCTACATGTCCGCGGCATGATGTCCCAGTGCTAGACATCATTATAAACTGCCTCAGTGCAGGCATCGTAGCGATATGACTGAAAACTTGTTAAAGCTAAGTTAAAAATCCTAATCAATCAAACAAACAAACACCAAGTAGATTGTGTGGTTTTAGGAAATATTGGAAAAAATTTGAGCGTTTGTAGCCATATTTAAACGGTTCAATCCGTCTTAAACTATTTCCACCCAGTTCAGACAGCCAGTTTATCCATGTTCAAAACCGGTTCGAACCGGGTTATTCCAATGTAGATTTTCTGGTTTACGGTTATATTGGTCAGGTTTTCACCGCTTTTGTCCGGTTCAAACCACATTATCCTGGTTCAAATTCGGTTCAAAGAGGTTCACTCCAAGTAAATTGTATCGTCTAACGCTGTATTAGAGTGGTTTGGACCGATTTTTAACCTCTTCAAACAGGTTCAATCCGGATCTAACCGGTTCCATTTGTTTCAAACAGCCTCAGACACGTGTATTCTGTTTCAAAACCCGTTCAAAATGGTTTATTCAACGTAGACTTTATGGTTTAAGACTTATTGGGCAGTTTGTGACCGGTTTCAACCGGCTCCAACTGGTTTAATCTGTATCAAACTAATTCCAACCGGTTCAAACCGTTTGAAAAAAGTTTACCGTTGTTCAAAACCGGGTTGAAAGCTTTATTCCAAGTAGTTTTTATTTTTTTATTCTGCTTTGGACATTTTTTTTACTAGTTTCAAACGGTTCTAACCACTTTATTCTCGATCAAACCAGTTATCTTGACTCAAAACCGTTTCAAACTGGTTTATTCCAAGTAGATTGTATGTTTTAAGGCTATTTTGGACATGTTTTGACCGCTTATAACCGGTTCAAACAGGTTTATCCTGGTCTATATATGTGTCCTTGAAGAAATGTACAATTTAATCCTAACGAGAGAGAGAGAGAGAGAGAGAGAGAGAGAGAGAGAGAGAGAGAGAGAGAGAGAGCATACAATGCATGCAATTCTGAAAAATAATCAAGTAAGTAGATTATGATTAACGCATTATGATAAAAACTAATGTCCGTTGAAATAATGTAAGGATATTTTTCCTAGAAAATGTCTAATAAGTTAATGCGTCTTCCTATCTGAAGAACGTGTGTGTGATTAGGATTTTTAACGTAGCTTTAACAATGTTTCAGTCATATCGCTACGATGTCTGCAGTGTGGCAGTTTATAGTGATGTCTAGCACTGGGGTATCGTGCCGCAGACATGTAGCATGATGTCCCACCCAGTCACATTATCCTGACACCTTCTCGACCAGTCCTAACACTAACCTCTTAATGCTGAACGACAAGCGAGGTAGCTGTTAGTACCATTTTTGTAGGTCTTTTGTATAACTTGGCCGGGGCTCGAACCCACGACCTCCCGCTTCTGAGGCGGACGTTCTAACCATTAGACCAACGGAGCGGTTCTCTAAAGAAGGGAAGAACTTGAAAAGCGGTCTTAACGTCAACATTTTCCATCATTGACCTTGAATAAATGTTCCGTTTAACCTGATGAGCGATCCTACATCATATACGATTCTGAAATACGATCCGACAAGTAGAATATGATTAACAAATTATTGTAAAATTATGTCGCTTGCAATAATATGTGCACACTTGTCCTGTAAAATCCAATAACTTAAAGCATCTCTGATACAGGGAATAACAGAGGGACACCTGATGTCAATAACTTCCATATTGAAAAACTGGTATTCTTTCTTGAACATTACAAAATGTTCCGTTCAGTCCTGTAAAGTATGCATACTATCCATGCAGTTCTGACAAAATATTCATGGAAAGTATTACTGCATGTGATACAGCTATGTCCCTTGGAGGACATTGTTTACATCTGACTTAGAAACCCAGTAAATTATTGCGTCATCCAATTCGAGGAATGGCATAACTGCCATGTAATGTGACGTGAACATTTTTCATTATTCACAAAACAGCATGTGTATATCTCAAAATGTTCCATGGTGAGGCAATTACAAATAACATAATATGTTATAAGGTAACCTAAAATGAAAAAACATAAAGCTACACAAGGCTAGGTTTCAGTAAGCGGGGCAAGGCATTAGAAAGAGCCACGCAAGGTGAGGCAGGTTAAAATGATAACACGATACAATAAATGGTCAGGCCTAAGTACGCAACATGAGGAGACGCAACGAAGTCCAGAAATTAGTTGAGGACTACAAAAGGGAAAAGGACAACATGATAAAAGGTCATCTAACAAGGTAAAGCGAGGGTATGCAAGACAAAACTCAAGATTAGGCAAAACAACAAAAGACAACACTTTAAGCAAGTACTACACTAGGCAAACCGGAAGTATAAAAAACAAGACACATCAAACTGATTTGTTGTTGTTGTTGTTGTAAGGCTTAACGCCATTTTTCAGCACACGATAGGCTATACATGGCGGCCAGTATTATTGGTGGAGGAAGAACCCCCAGAAAGAACCACAGACCCACGAGAAGCTACTGGCAAGCTTTCTCACATAACTACATTAGCCGAATCTTAGACACGAATCTAGGCAGACAGAAGTGAGATGGCAGTGATCCGTAACGGACAGCGATTTAGACCACTCGGCCACTCGGGGCAACTCACATCAAACTGACGCAACGCAATACCACACAAGGCAAGGGTAAGCTCAAGAAGGCTAGATATTAGACAAGAGTTAGACAGGTGAGACAGGGCAAATTGAGAATACAGTACAAGTTGGACTTTTGTCAAGAATTTCCATTGTTAAAAATAGTTCATGTTTGTCCTTTATCAACTGTTTCATCCATCTTATATACCATTCATGCAGTTCTGTTAATAACGACACACGAATATGATTCACGCATGATTCACTTGACCTAGAAAGCCAATAAGTTAATGTGTCTTCCTCTCTGAGGAAATAAATAACTGTCAGGTAATCTTGATGTCAAGTACTTCCATCGTTGAAAGAAAATTGTGTTCAATTCCAAGAAGGAAGGCTCCGTATGATCCTGTACGAACAGCAACCAAAGAGTTCTGAAAATATTCCCAAAATAAGAATTCTGATTTCTGATTAACGCTTATTGTAAAACTAAATCCCTCGCAATAAAAAATGAGGAATATTAAAACTAAAACCATAAAAAAGGCGTTGATCAAGTTATTTACTCAATTTGGCCTTCCCAAGTCTGAGCAATGTGATCAAGGGTCAAATGTTAGGTTTGGAATTGTCCAGGTAATAATACTTGAATTTGGCACTCAGCAAGTCGACCATGAAATTATATTTGATAGAACTACAATAGAGAGAACGTTTGAGTCTGGTAAATGAGTTCTGTCTCTTTTGCTCATTTTACAAAATATTCTTTAGATCAGGTATTACGGTTATTATAAAGTTAAGAAAAAAAATGAATGAGTTAAATTAAAATAACAGTACTCCTGGGATGTAAATAAATGAGAGAGAGAGAGAGAGAGAGAGAGAGAGAGAGAGAGAGAGAGAGATTAATCCTACAATTAATTTGGTTGTACATGTCCCCACCCCACCCTCAGTGACGTCTTAAGCGAAGGATTGAAATTGGACTCTACTGATTTTGGAGTAGCAAATCTTCGGAATTCCGAAATGATGAAATATCTGAACCAGAAACATTCACATGCGCAGCAAAAAGAAAGGAATGAACTTAAACATGTTTACTTGAATATATATTAGCAATTATTTCCAAATGTTCCCACAAAAACAAAATAAATTTGCCATTACGTTAAAATTGTAAATTCCACACATGTGAATCAGCATCCATAGAGGATTAATCCTCTCCAACCGGAGTACTTGAAAAAAAGAAATTCAGTATTTGTTGGGGAATGATTTCAGAGAGTCCAGTAAAAGTGAATGGAGTTTAACGTGTATATTTGTTCCGAAACCAGATAAAATGTTTCTTATATGCACTGATTAAAGGAAAGCGAAAAGTGTGACTCAAACAGATTAAAATCAATCATTTAAACTGTTGATGCAAGTAATGTTGAGGCTGGATCGTATTGATTCAAGAAGAAAAACATGGTGTTGATCATCCAGTGTGTTATTGTTTTAAGAAGTTTGATAAGCACCAAAGCAATTATTTTAAAGATTCAAGAAGGATTGTTTAGCTTTTGTATTGGCATTGCAACATTTTGAAGTTTACATTAGTTCAGCTCCTTCTTCGATTAATATGTTTAGTGATCACAAACCGTTACTTTTATCAGACAGATGAAAAATAAAAATCTGAGATTATTAAGGTAGAGTTTGGTTTTTACAGGAATATAATACTGACATCAAGTACATAAAGGGAAAAGACAACCTAATGACATATGCACTTTCCATTGTATAGAAATGTACATGTATTTGTTCCATGTATATTTATAGCTTTCATAAGATTTCTTCTTATGTTATATATATATATATATATATATATATATATATATATATATATATATATATATATATATGGACGTGTTATGTATATTTGATTTAATTTAATTATTTGTTTGTTAGTTTTACATTTTTAATTCCCATATATTTTATTGTAATGTAATTGTATTTACTGGAATTAACATTGTTTAGAAACTCAATTCAGTTATGTTTGACTTATTAATTTTTTTTATAAACAACTAATAACAGAAACAAGGTATCAAGTTTCTGACCTTGATTCAGAGCCAGTGATAGTTTGGGTAAACAACTGTTTTATATTTTGTATTCTTTCTCGGAGTAAGAATTATTAAGTTAAGTCAAGGTCATACATATAAAACGTGATAATTAACATGTAACAAACTTCCATTCCTTCTGGAAAGATAATCTGTTGGCACCCATCTGGGAATCTGTTTGGCGTTGTAGCTAGTCATATAACTGATGTTTTATGATAAACGGATATTGAGTCGGGCTCCAAATATATGTTGTTACCAGTTTGAGTTGAAAATTTATTTTACTGAATTTAAAAACAAAACAAAAAAACACAAAAGAAACAACAACAAAAAAAAAAACTTTATTTCTAGGACTTTTAGTTTTAATTCTTGGATTACTTTTTAATTTGATTCTTAAAACTGTAAGTTGTTTATATAATTTTTTTCACTTGATATTCTAGGGAAATAAATGATTTGTGAAATTTTACAAAGCTTGATGTCTTCACTCTTTTCTGTTATCTTTTGTAGGAACGTAGACTCGTAACCCTAACTTAAACCTAAACTTGTGTTGATCATTTCTGGCTTTGCGAGCATTACCAGCCTTAGTTGGACAAACCACACACACACACACACACACACACACACACACACACACACACACACACACACGGCCACTCCGGTGGCTTAGTAGTTTCAGCGTCCGCCTCGAATGCGGTATGTCGTGGGTTCCATCCCCGGCCGAGTCATACCAAAAGACTTATAAAAATGGTACTAACAGCTACCTCGCTTGGCGCACAGCATTGAGAGGTTAGTGTTGGAACTGGTCGACCTGGTGGCAGGATGATGTGACTGAGTGGAACATCATGATACATGTCTACGGCATGGTGCGTCATGGCTAGACATCACTGCAATGCAGATATATTGGCGATATGACTAAAAAATTGTTACAGCTACATTAAAAAATCCAAGTCTCTCTCTCTCTCTCTCTCTCTCTCTCTCTCTCTCTCTCTCTCTCTCTCTCTCTCTCTCACACACACACACACACACACATATGACCATCGCGTAACAGAGACTCGTTGATGCAATTGTATGGGCATGTCTGTAAGTAATATGGATAAGTACCTAAGCTATACACAAGGATGGATAGTTTCAACATAAAATTACTTTCTACCGCTGTCACCAAGCCAAGGACCATCACTAGTTAATCACGTTTTAACCCTGAGGCGTATGCACTTAGTAAGAAACCGAAACAGGACATATATTTATTTTTAGTACCGATAAAGAAATGTAATAAAACGCATCGTTCATTTGTGACAGGGGACGCACATTGACGTAGTCCACATTCACTATGTCATGTCCGGTATTTTAATCCTTTGTCACACAAAGTACGACAGGATAACAATCATGGAGTATATCAAACGTCCCCTCGGTATGTTGTTCATTTTGTTTTATTTACGATGCTTTTTTCTCTGTTCTGTAATTATGCACAAGCTATAATTGCCATTATACACCAAACATGACTAATTATGCATATAATATAGCTGTGTATAGAATATAAAGATTGGTACATACAGAATATAATTTGATTTATGTACAGAATATAACTATATTTATGATTCAAGGAAAGTTTTTAGAGAACAAGTATTATTATTATTATTGATGATATATATATATATATATGTATATATATATATATATATATATATATATATATATATATATATATATATATATATATATATATATATATATATATATATATATATAATTTATGCATGGTTTGCCTTTCATTTTGTAAATTTTATTCATTGCTTATGAAGATATCAATGATGAATGATTACAGATTAACCTCGTTACAACTTTACAAAGGAAATTCCTTAAAATCCACAAACGATTTTGGCAATTATATGAAAACATTCTTCGTTGCAAAACTTAAAAACGAAATGAACAAATAACATTTACATCATTACATTTATAATGTAACATAATTTGTGGTGTTCCTAATAACACCATCTTTTTGGGGTATTCTTAATAACAAACCCTATTTTGGGGTTTTCTCAATAAACACACATAGTTTGGGATTTTCTCAATAACCACCCTCAGTTTGGGGTGTTCTTAATAAAGACTCAGTTTGGTATGTCCTTATTAAACACTCTATGTTTGGGGTGATCTTGATAGACCGCAGTTTGGGGGTTTCTCAATAAACTCATCTTGGGGTGTTCTTGATTAAAAAAAACCCATCTGTTTGGGGTTTTCTCAATAAACACAATCAGTTTAAGATGTTCTTACTAAGAACTATCAATTTGGTGTGTTCTTTATAAGCACTATCAAGTTGGGGTGTTCTTCCCAGCTCCATTGAGGGGCCCCGAGTGGTCCAGTGGTCTAAAGAGCTCTCCATTAAGGATAACTGCCATCTCATCCCTGTCTGCGTGGGTTCGAGTCTCAGATTCGGCCAATGTGGGTATGTGAGAAAGCTCGCCAGTAGCTTCTCGTGGGTCGGTGGTTCTTTGCGTGGGTTTTCCCAGGTTCTTCCTCCATCATTAATAATGGCCACCATGTAAAGAGCCTATCGTGTGCATTAAACCCAACATCAAAACAACAACCAGCTCCACTGAAGTATTATTATAGCGTATTTACCAGAGAGCAGTCCGGAATCATTACGTATAACATCGGGTCATGACATGCTACTAATAAACCCAATTACAGCATTGAAAATAGGAACAATATCAGGGAAGGTTGACAGTGATAGATCGTGTCCTAGTTAAAACAATAAATAAAAACAAGGCTTCCTAACTAGTAGTACGTCGTGACCCTTAGTTGCATGACATGCTTGGGTAACTGCCTTGTCATAATCTTAATCTCTCTCTCTCTCTCTCTCTCTCTCTCTCTCTCTCTCTCTCTCTCTCACACACACACACACACACACACACACACACACACACTTCATACAATTGTTTTAGAAGAATCGTAACTTCTACTTATTGCTAACTGCTGGAATAGTAAAGGACTATAAATAGATTTTAGTAACATTAGTGCACACTCGTTTTAGGTAAATGTGCTCACTCGGAAATAATGAAAATGTTTTGTAAATCATAATACACACTTCTTACAATTAAAATGCCAATTAATGCTTCAGTAGATTTGTTTCCTGGCGACATAATTGAAAACGAGAGAATTTTGTGAAAGACTTGAACATAGAGTGCCATATCAGACAAACATGTCTACTCATTGGGCAATGACTCTATGGATTGACTGTGCGAAACACGGGAAAGCTAATATATCAAAAGATCCCCATTCAGTAACTGTGACAGATAAATTTTCCACTGTAGCAACGGTTGCAACCCTTTCCAAAAATTTTGCTTGCTAAAACATGGAGATTAGTTGTGGCGTGGAGTAGAGGAATGGAGTCACAGGGTGGGGTGGAGTTGAGAATGATCTGAATGTACTATAAAGTAATTGTCTCTATGCTTTCAGCTTTCGTATATTTGATTTTCTTTTCAAGCACTATATATGTACTAGAGTATTATGGGTACACAAAAGCATTTAAACATTGTAGTAACTTAAGGATGCAATAAATCTGCGATGACATTTAGCACGAGCTGAATGGTGAAATGATTGAGAAAACATAAAGAAATACGGAACATTGATCACCTAAGTTTTATTTTCTTCTCAAGGATTTGTTTTATTGGCGCAGAGCTAAATGAAGGTTGTAGTCTCACGAGGCATGTAAAATATAACGCATTGACCAGATACACGCCACGGTAGCCGACCTGTGAAGGTCTAATGAACCTAAACACGTCTGTCACGAGTCGGACACGCGAAACACTCAGGTTCATCGCTGTGGCAAAAAAGCAGATACAATCACTTCATTAAAAATCCAATGACGCTGTTTATCATATACTTCACCAATCTTCCAATCTAAGTAAGATTCGGAAGGATGGCTATGATTTTGTTTTAGCTTACTTAAACCGTTGTTGTAAATAAACAATATGATAGATTGAAACGACGTTCAGATATTCGGTTAAGAATTAAAAGATGCCAACCCCTTAATTCAGAAAACAAAGTCCTTGTAATTCTATTTTTGTTTCGGGGGTTCTCCAAAATTAGTACTGCAATACATTCGACAAATTCCATTAGTAACTAACCAAATAACAACATCATTCGCTCGTGGCACACACGTTGATTCGAGATGGAACGAAGTCTTGTTATCCCGTTTTTTGTTTTGTTAAAGAGACTCTGAGAAGATTAAGTGTTCATTAGATACAATTAGACACGGTGATGGTCTTTTATAATTATTCGGTGAATATAAGTGATGAACTAAAACGCTAGAGTGCTTTGAGGTTCGAAGTTGGGCTAAAAACAACCCGACATAGCGTGGTGTTTACTTTTTTTTTTGTTTACAACGTTGACGTCATCAAATCTTGTTTTTATAGCTGGAGGAAGGGCTCAGTATTGGGGGAAGGTTTGATTGTTAGAGAGGGGTGTATAGCTGGAGAAGGTTGAAGTATTGGGGAGGGATTGATTGTTACACAGGGGTGTATAGCTGGAGAAGAATGGAATATTGGAGAGAGGTTAACTATTAGAGAGGGGTGTATAGCTGCAGAGGGGTGTATAGCTGCAGAGGGGTGGAGTATTGAGGAGGAATTGATTATTAGAGAGGGATGTACAGCTGTAGAGGGTCGGAGTATTGAGGATTGGTTGATTTTTAGAGAGGGGTGGAATTAGCTTGGTGGTGTAGCTGCAGATTGGTGAGGCAGAGATTTAAATACACTTATATTCGATCCTTACAGCCACCACTACACACAATTATGTCGCTGCAGACAGGGTTACGTGGGGTTTGGATGCGCGTGAAGAAAGAATTTAATAAAAAAAATCAAAATAAGCTATGAATATGTAGGTGCAACCAGATAAATACAAAGTGGCGAAGAACAACTTCTTGGTCTTGTATGTATGGTACTTAAGGTCAATAGACTTGGAATTTACTATTGATTAGATGATAGTATGATTTACTTTGACATTTGATCCAGGTGTGCTAATGCCTTTAAAACTGATGCAGGGTATGAAAAACAAAAATATTGGCCTATGTTTCGATACACAGTACACAGCGGTGGTTGAAATCTCAGTGTCATCTATAGAAAATTCTAAATTCATATGTTCAATAAGATTGTTTGTGTTGAACGTCCCATTACATATTTAAAATTTTAATTGTTTCAGTTCGATTACACCGCAGTGGTATTAATTTATATTTCCTTTGTAGTGAATTTAGATTCTAACGTTTGATTACACAGAGGGGTTACAATTTAAACACTGTTCATTGAAAATTCAATTGCACATGCTTAATCAAAGCATTTGTATTGAAGTTACATTTCATATATCGAGTTTGTATACTTTTTCTGTTGAATGATATAGAAGTGATTGAAAGTTCTATTTTCCTCCGAAGAGTTTTATCTTTGTATTCGTTGAATTGCACAGCGTTGTTTGCCGAAACCTCTCCATAAGTATGCAAGAAATTGTGTCATGTTAATTCCACCCGCTCCCTACTAAACAAGGTCTTAAATGACTTTTATTATGCCAATACTATTTATTCAACTTCATAAATAAATTCCTTGTGAAATGATCCTGTTTGAATTCCAGAAACTAGATTAATTGAATTCATGTTAGTTTTTCGTTTAAGTTTGAAATTGTTAAGGATGACTTACAATTGATATTACAGCGACTCTGCAAGGGTAGTCGTTGAAAAATCTAATGCTTCACGTGTAGTTCATCGGTTGGAAAGACAATCTATGTTTGGAGAAATAAGCCTTTTAATTATTTTTTCAGTTGCATGTCAGAATGCTATCGACTGAGCGATTGTATACACTACTGAGAACAATCAGTACTGGTTACAACCTGGATTATCCATCGCCCTGTTTTATTTATTGGTCAGCGGTGATCTTATTTATTTAAGCTGGGCGGACATGTTTGTTACGAGTCGAACAAAATAATTTCAAATATTTGGCCTTATAATTTTGTGTATATATATATATATATATATATATATATATATATATATATATATATATATATATATATATATATATATATATATATATATATATATATATCATGATTGTAGTTTGAACTAGATGGAATACACTCCAGCCCAGTTAATGTATGTTGTGGTGTTTCACAGGGATCTGTTATTGAACCTGTTCTCTTCATTCTGTACACTCAGCCGCTCTCAAGTGTCATAGATCATCACCCAGTGTCGCACTAATTGTATGCTGATGACACCCAAATATACAAGTCTAACTACCCAACTGAAGTTGATGCTACCATCCATGGAGTAGAGAGGTGCATTTCTGATGTGAAATCATGGATGACATGTAACAAGCTGCAGATGAATGATGATAAAATTGAGGCTATTCTGATCACAACACAAAGACTTTCTCATTCACATCCTTTACCTCAGACAATAAATATCAGCAACACCAACATTAAATTCTCACAGTCAGTACGAAACCTAAGCGTTACTCTAGACAGTACTCTCACATTGCACCAACATGTCATGAAACATATACAAGTCTGCATATCTTGAATTGAGACGCATCAGTTCCATTCGTAAATATCTTTCAGTTGATGCCACTAAAATATCTTTCAGTTGATGCCACTAAAACACTTGTGTGTTCATTAGTACTTTCAAGACTGGACTATTGTAACTCAATTCTGTCTGGTTCGTCACAATATTTACTCCAGAAACTTCAAAAAGTTCAAAACACAGCTGCACGGATCATCTTTAGAGTACCTCGATCAGAGCACACCTCACCACTGCTCTGTACCCTACACTGGCTATCAATTCGATACAGAATCAAACACAAAATTTGTTCTTTGTGCTATGTTTCAATGACAGACTCCAGTCCAACATACCTATCCAGCCGCACCCATGTGTATACACCAGCTAGATAATTACGCTCTTCTTCTGATAATAGTATACTCATTGTTCCCACGGTGAAAACAAAGTCATATGGACAACGTTCGTTTGCATACCAGGGCCCGGCGACGTGGAACGAATTGCCCATTGAAATTAAACACAAAGACACAGTGGTCCCTTTTAAAAGTGCTCTTAAAACTCACCTGTTTCGACTGCAGTGACAAACTTAGAGACCTAATCGTGTTTTGTATCTTGTATGTTTTCAGCATGCTTTAATGGTTTCTAATTTCATTGTTTTTGTCATTTGTTTTTCTGTAGTGTAGTCATATCATTATTGATGGTGTCAAGCGCTTAGAGCCTCGAAAGATTAGGTGCTATACAAAGTCCTCATTATTATTATTATTATTATTATTATTATTATTATTATTATTATTATTATTATTATTATTATTAAGTACATTTTCTGAAGCAAATGTACTGACATGCATTTTCACTAAACGAACTTTAGATTTTTCAAACGACTACCCTTGCAGAGTCGCTGTCGTTACACCATCATCATCAACAACAACAACAACATCAATAATAATAATAATAATAATAATAATAATAATAATAATAATAATAATAACAAGAATTCGTGATAAAAAGGTGCCCGTTTGATTGTCAGATTCCTTTTGGGGGAATAATTATCATGCTCTTATTGGACCATGGTGGACATGCTATTGAGGTACACACGTCTTTTCTTCGTAGAAGTGTGAGATAAAGCATGGTTGCATCCAGGATGCCAGAGAATTGTCCTGAACCGTTTTTAAGACATTATCCTTCAATTAATACACAGCCGGAGAAATTTGTAGTTCTTTGAAGTCAATAAAACCGAACGATCTCAATCATTTATTTAACAACAAAACTCGGCTGGCTTTTGGTTTATGGTAACAAAATCAACTTGCTATAACGTAAAGGAAACTAAAAACTTATGGCATTTTGAAAGTTGTTCTTGGGTTTAACGCCATTTTTTAGCCCAATATAGGCTATACATGGCGGCCAGTATTGTTGGTGGAGGAAGAATCCGGGAAAAACCCCGGAAAGAACCACCGACCCATGAGAAGCTTCTGGAAAGCTTTTTCACATACCCACATTGGCCGAATCTTAGACTCGAATCCATGCAGACAGGTGAGATGGCAGTGATCCGTAACGGTGAGCGCTTTAGACCACTCGACCACTCGGAGCCCAGCATGTTGAAATTGTAAGCATTATGGGAACCAGTGGAAGAAGTGTTCTTTACTGAACGTGAAGGAGATGGTAATAATTAGTGTTTAAAACTTTAAAATATTTACTTGTGTTCTGAATAACCAATGTATGGACTATGAAAATTTATAGAAATTAAATGTCTTACATGTATCTTCATATTTCTGGACAAAAGGAATAAAGTGCAGTTCAAGAAATAATGAAGTAAAGTGCATAGATGACAGACGCTATCAACAAAAACATGCGAAATTGGAATTATTGTTATTGTATGAATAGCATTACATCAAATATGCATACAAAATGACAACCT